>CM021106.1:350286475-350298544 GCA_007115665.2 Sequoiadendron giganteum | reverse complement strand
TCACTCACTCCTTTTATCTCTCTCCCTTCTACCCTCTACCCTCTACCCTCTACCCTCTATCTCTCTCCAATTCCCTCCCTCCCTCCCTCTCTCTCAAGTCTCTCCATCCTACTTCCTCTCCCTCTTTTAGGTCTCTCTCTCACTCATTCACTCCTTTTATCTCTCTCCCCTCTACCCTCTACCCTCTACCCTCCTTCTCTCTCTCTCTCTCATTAACTCCCTATATCTCTCTCCTTTACCCTTTACTCTAAACCATCAACCCTTAGCCCTTAAACCCTTAAACACTCTACCCTCTACCCTTAAGTCTACCCTCTACTCTTTATCTCCTCCCACCTCTATCTACCTAGACCTCTCTTTGTTTTTTTCTCACCTCTCTCTCCATCCCTACCTCTCCCTCTATCTATGTTTTCATATCTGCTTCTCTCTACCTATTTGTCCCTCTATACCTATTTCTCTCTCCCTCCTTGCCTCATCTCTCTCAATATCTCTACCTTCTTTCCCTCTCTCTCTCTCTCTCTCTCTCTCTCTCTCTCTCTCTCTCTCTCTCTCTCTCTCTCTCTCTTTCTCTCATCTCTACCCTTAACCCTAAACCCTTAAACCCTCTACCCTGTTAGAACCCAAAAAAACATTCATTAAAGAAACTTGAATGATTTTCCCTTTTGAACCTAAATTTTCCATCAATACCCTAAAGGAGTTTATTCATTTATATCCATTACTTTCCTATTTTTTCATAATATTTCATTTACCACCTTACCCCCATTTAATTTCTCATTATTTTCCTATCTTTTCATTTAAAATTCATTTCTCCCCTTTCCAAAAATGCTCATACATTTTATACCTCTACCGCTCCCTTAGTGATCACTTCATATATTATTCACCACCCAACCATGGCTTCCCACAAACTAGCCTGTGATATAGCGGTAAAGAGCAGTCAAGGAAACCCTTACCACTGCACCACAGAGGTTAATCTCGAGGGCCATGGTAGAGCAGTAGCAATTAGAAGGCAATGGCAATGGTTAGCAAAAACAATTGGCGGCTAAATGATTAGGTACAAAATGTTTACCACGCCACCATACACGGTCTAAACATAGACCATGGTATCGCGGTGGTCGATAAGTCACCGGCGCAGCAGCAGTGCAAACCGTCACTGCGGTACCGCACACGGTGAGAATGGTGACCGTGGTGATTGCGGTAAACTGTCAGTGGAAGGTCAAGGTAGGCAGGAAGAAAAATTTAAAGGGTTTAGGGCAGCAGTATAGGATATAAGTCATTTTTTAGCCTTTTTGAACGGCAGTAAAGGAATTTGAATGATTTTGGATGGGAAAAATGATTTTTTATGGAAAATATAGGAAAATATTCGATTCAAATAGGTAAAAGACCTTAGAATTTTCATGAATTTTTTGGTTTGAACAGGGTTAAGGGGAGAGGGGAGAGAGATAGAGGGAGTGAGTGAGTGAGTGAGTGAGTGAGTGAGAGAGAGAGATATATAGGTAGAGAGGGCAAAGAGATATAGAAATAGGGGGAGGGAGAGAGGAGAGATAGAAAGAGGGGGAGGGAGGGAGAGATAGAGAGAGGAGAGAGGGAGGAGAGAGATAGAGAGAGGTGATAGAGAGAGAATTAGAGAGGGAAAGAAGGTGGATATATTGAGAGAGAGGATGCAAGGAGGGAGAGAGAAATAGTTATAGAGGGAAAACTAGGTAGAGAGAAGTAGATATGAAAGGAGAGATATAGGGAGAGGTAGGGATGGAGAGAGAGGTGAGACAAAAATAGAGAGAGTTCTAGGTGGAGAGATGTGTGATGGAGCTGAAAATTAGAGAGATAAGGAGGAACGTGGAGAGATTGAGAGGGAAGGAGGGGGGAGAGAGAAATATGCATAGAGAGATAGGTTATATAGTGAGAAGTAGAGAGAAAAGGTGGGTGAAAGGAAGAGAGATGGAGAGAGAGAGGGGGAGAAAGATAGGTGAGATAGAGAGAAGTATAAAGGGAAGGAGAGAGAGGTGGATATAGAGAAAATTAGAGAGGGAATCTTAGGTCTCTCACTAATTCACTCACTCCCTCTCTCTCTCTCCCTCCCTCTCTCTCCACTATACCTTTAACCTAAACCCTTAACCCTTAACCCTTAAACCCTAAACCCTTAATAAATCTACCCTCTACCCTCTATCTCTCTCCAACTCCCTTCCCCTCTCTCTCTCTCAAGTCTCACCCTCCTACCCCCTCTCCCTCTCTCAGGTCTCTCTCTTAGTCACTCTCTTTATCTACGCTCTACCCTCTATCTCTCTCCCACTCCCTCCCTCCCTCTCTCTCTCAAGACTCTCCCTCCTACCCACTCTCCCTCTCTCAGGTCTCTCTCTCACTCACTCCATCTCTCTCTCCCCTCTACCCTTAACCCTAAACCCTTAAACCTTCTACCCTTCCTCCCTCTATCTCTCTCCCACTCCCTCCATATCTCTCTCTCAACCCTCTCCCTCTCTCAAGTATCTCTTTGTTAGTCACTTCATTTGTCTCTCCCTTCTACCCTCTACCTGAAAGAGGGAGAGGGGTTAGGAGGGAGATACTTTAGAGAGAGAAGGTGGTAGTGGGAGAGCGATAGAGGGAGTGGGAGAGAAATGGAGGGAGTGGGAGAGAGATAGAGGGTTTAGGGTTTAGGGTAGAGAGGAGAGAGAGAGAGAGAGAGAGGGAAAGAAGGTAGAGATATTGAGAGATATATTGAGAGAGATAGAGAGTAGAGGGTATAGCATAGAGGGTTAAGGGTAGAAGGAAGAGAGATAAAAGGAGTGAGTAAGAGAGAGACCTAGAAGAGGGAGAGGGGGTGGGAGGGACAAACTTGATAGAGAGAGAGGGAGGAGTGAGAGACGAGACCTAGCAGAGGGAGAGGGGGGTAGGAGGGACAGACTTGATAGAGAGAGAGGGAGGGAGGGAGTGGGAGACAGATAGAGGGTAGAGGGTTAAGGGTATATTATAGAGGTTTTTAGGGTTTATGGTTTAGGGTTAAGGGTAGAGGGGGGAGAGAGATGGAGTGAGTGAGAGAGAGACCTGAGAGAGGGAGAGGGGGTAGGAGGGAGAGTCTTGAGAGAGAGAGGGAGGGTATCTCTCTCCCACTCACTCCATCTATCTCTCCCCTCTACCCTTAACCCTAAACCATAAACCCTTAAACCTTCTACCCTCCCTCCCTCTATCTCTCTCTCACTCCCTCCATCTCTCTCTCTCAACCCTCTCCCTCTCTCAAGTATCTCTATGTTAGTCACTTCATTTTTCTCTCCCCTCTACCCTCTACCTGAAAGAGGGAGAGGGGTTAGGAGGGAGATACTTGAGAGAGAGATGTAGGTAGTGTGAGAGAGATAGAGGGAGTGGGAGAGAGATGGAGGGAGTGGGAGAGAGATAGAGGGTTTAGGGTTTAGGGTAGAGAGGAGAGATTCTTGAGAGAGAGAGAGATACCCTCCATCTCTCTCAATATCTCTACCTTCTTTCCCTCTCCCTCTCTCTCAATATCTCTCTCCCACTCTCTCCTAAATCATAAACCCTCAAACCTCCTAAAGCATAAACCCTAAAAACCTTTATAATATACCCTTAACCCTCTACCCTCTTGAGAGATAGATATTGAGAGAGATGGAGGGTATCTCTCTCCCACTCACTTCATCTCTCTCTCCCTTCTACCCTTAACCCTAAACCATAAAACCTTAAACCCTAAACCCTTAAACCTTCTACCCTCCCTCCCTCTATCTCTCTCCCACTCCCCTCTCCCTCCATCTCTCTCTCCCCTCTATCCTCCTAAACCATAAACCCTAAAAACCTCTATAATATACCCTTAACCCTCTACCCTCTTGAGAGAGAGATATTGAGAGAGATGGAAGGTATCTCTCTCCCACTCACTCCATCTCTCTCTTTCCTCTACCCTTAACCCTAAACCATAAACCCTAAACCCTTAAACCTTCTACCCTCCCTCCCTCTATCTCTCTCCCACTCCCCTCTCCCTCCATCTCTCTCTCCCCTCTATCCTCCTAAACCATAAACCCTAAAAACTTCTATAATATACCCTTAACCCTCTACCCTCTTGAGAGAGAGATATTGAGAGAGATGGAAGGTATCTCTCTCCCACTCACTCCATCTCTCTATTTCCTCTACCCTTAACCCTAAACCATAAACCCTAAACCCTTAAACCTTCTACCCTCCCTCCCTCTATCTCTCTCCCACTCCCTCCATCTCTCTCTCTCAACCCTCTCCCTCTCTCAAGTATCTCTTTGTTAGTCACTTAATTTCTCTCTCCCCTCTACCCTCTACTGAAAGAGTGAGAGGGGTTAGGAGAGAGATACTTGAGAGAGAGATGGAGGTAGTGGTAGAGAGATAGAGAGATGGAGAGATGGAGGGTATCTCTCTCCCACTCACTCCATCTCTCTCTCCCCTCTACCCTTAACCCTAAACCATAAACCCTTAAACCTTCTACCCTCCCTCCCTCTATCTCTCTCCCACTCCCCTCTCCCTCCATCTCTCTCTCCCCTCTACCCTCCTAAACCATAAACCCTAAAAAACTCTATAATATACCCTTAACCCTCTACCCTCCTGAGAGAGAGATATTGAGAGAGATGGAGGGTATCTCTCTCCCACTCACTCCATCTCTCTCTCCCCTCTACCCTTAACCCTAAAGTGAATAATGAGATAAAGTGAATAATGAAATGGATGGGGATTAAAATAAACCATTTTTATGAAAAATTAGGGAAATATTAGATTCAAATGAGAATAAATCCTTACGAATTTTATGGATACTTGAGAGAGGGTAGAGGGGAGAGACAAATGAAGTGACTAATAGAGAGATACTTGAGAGAGGGAGAGGGTTGAGAGAGAGAGATGGAGGGAGTGGGAGAGAGATAGAGATAGAGGGATGGAGGGTAGAAGGTTTAAGGGTTTAGGGTTTAGGGTAGAGGGTAGAGGGGAGAGAGAGATGGAGTGAGTGGGAGAGAGATACCCTCCATCTCTCTTAAGGGTTTAGGGTTTAGGGTTAAGTGTAGAGGGGAGAGAGAGATGGAGTGAGTGGGAGAGAGATACCCTCCCCCTCTCTCTCAAGACTCTCCCTCCTACCCCCTCTCCCTCTCTCAAGTCTCTCTCTCACTCACTCCATCTCTCTCCCCCCTCTACCCTTAACCCTAAACCATAAACCCTAAAATCCTCTATCTCCTCTCTCTCTCTCTCTCTCTCTCTCTCTCTCTCTCTCTCTCTCTCTCTCTCTCTCTCTCTCTCTCCTTTTATCTCTCTCCCTTCTACCCTTAACCCTCTACCCTATACCCTCTACTCTCTATCTCTCTCCCTTCTACCCTTAACCCTCTACCCTTTGTTAGAACCTAAAATTTCCATCTAAAACCCTAAGGTTTTCCCACAAATTTCCATAAAATTCCTAAGGATTTATTCTCATTTGAATCTAATATTTCCCTAATTTTTCATAAAAATGGTTTATTTTAATCCCCTTCCAATTCATTATTCACTTTATACCATTACCGCTCCTAAAAAATAAAAAAAATTATCATTTTAACCCTTACCGCTATACCGCGGGGGGACATTGTACTGTCTACGGTAGCGTGGTGGTCGGGTAGCGGTCAATGGAGCCATCATGAAGTGTTTACCGTGCTACCCCACATGGTCAATTCATTGATCATGGTAGCGTGGTAAACCGTTAGTCATTGGCGAAGCGGCTAAGGAGCTGGCAGATAATGTTCAACGCGGTACCGCGCCCGGTCAAACCACAGACCGCGGTGACCACGGTAAACAGGTAGCGGTTAGCTGACAGTTAAGGCACAACTGAGGAAGTGTAAAATACATTCACCACAATACCGCGGGGGGCTCCAAAGAGGACCGCAGTAATGCAATAAGCAGTTAATGGAGACAACAAAATGGATACCACATTACCGTTGGCCATCATTAGGGTACTTGCGGTAATGTGGTAGATGGGAGCGGATACAATCAAAGTCAATGACCGTGATACCGTGGGAAGTGGAAATAAAGGCCGCAGTAGTGTGCTAAGGAGTGAAGATCAAGTGGGAAAATTACTTAAAGAAAAATTAAAAGCAACTATAGTTAAAATATTTAATTTGCCGATAAGGCAGTGCAATTATATATTTTAATTTTTGCTAAAGAATACAAATGGCCATAAACATGAAATTGTAAATAGATGTAACTATAATATGAAGGGTCATGACCCTTGGCATGTATTGTATAAATAATTTGAAAATCAGTTGAAGAAGGGGGTTTAGAGGTTAGAGTAGGAGAGAAATTTTCTGGGAAAAAATCTAAAATGGATAGGGCCTTTCCTGAAATAATGCAATGGAGAAGATGTTTTAAATTGGTGAAACTTTTTCAAGTATCTCCATCCTACCCCCTCTCCCTCTCTTAGGTCTCTCTCTCACTCACTCAATCCATTTATCTCTCTCTCATCTTCCTTAAACCCTATACCCTCAAACCAATACCCTAAACCATCAACCCTATACCTTCAATTCTCAACCATCTACTCTATACATTGGATCCTCAACCCTCATCTATCTTTGTCCCTCCCTCCTATTATCTCCTTATCTCTATCTCACTTCTCCCTCCATCTCTCCCTCCATACATCCCACCTTCTCTTCCATAATACCTCAACCCTATACCCTCAACCCTTAAAACCTTAAACACTCAACCCAACCCTATACCCTAAACCCTCAACCCTCAACCCTTAAATCATAAACCCTTCCACTCCCTCCCTATCTCACTCCCTCTATCTATCTCTATCTACCTCTCCATCTCTCTCAAGTATATCCTTCCCACCAGCTCTCCCTCGCTCTCTCAAGTTGCTCTCTCTCTCATGCCCTCTATCTCTGTCCTAATCTCTCTCCCTCTCTCTCTCTCAATTCTCTCCCTCCCACCAACTCTCCCTCCCTCTTTGTCTCTCAAGTCTCTCCCTTCTATCCCCTCTCCCTCTTTCAACCCTCTCTTTGTCTCTCTCACTCACTCCATCTATCTCTCTCCCACATCCTCTCTCTCTCTCTCACTCCCTCTATCTTTCTCCCTCTCTCTCTCCCTCTCTCAGATATCCCCCTCCCACTCTCTCTCTCTCTCTCCCTCTATCTCATGTATCTCCCCCCCACCCCCTCCATCTCTCTTGAATCCCTTTATCTTGAGTACTCCCTCTCCCTCCCACCCCCTCTCTATCTCTCAAGTCTCTCTCTCTCACTCCTTGTATCTCTCCCATCCCTCTATCTCTCACTCCCTCTCTCTCCTACTCTCTTAGGTATCTCCTTCCCACCCCCTCTCTCCCACTTTATCTCCCTCCCACCCCCTCTCCCTCCATCTCTCTCACTCTCTCTCTTTGTCTCTATGGATTAGGGTTTAAGGGTTAAGGGTTGAGGTTTGAGGGATTAAGAGGGTATAGGGGTCGAGGGATTAGGGTTGAAGGGCTAAGGGTTGAGGGATTAAGAGGGTATGGGGGTTGAGGAATTAGTGTTTAAGGGTTGAGGGTCGAGGGTTGAGGGATTAAGAGGGTATGGGAGTTGAAGGATTAGGGTTTAAGGGTTGAGGGTTGAGGTATTAAGAGGGTATGGGGGTTGATGGATTAGGGTTTAAGGGTTGAGGATTGAGGGTTGAGGGTTCAGGGATTAGGGGTTAAGGGTTGAGGGTTGAGGGATTAGGAGGGTATGGGGGTTGAGGGATTAGGGTCTAAGGGTTAAGGGTTGAGGGTTGAGGGATTAAGAGGGTATAGGGGTCAAGGGATTAGGTTTGAATGGTTGAGGGTTGAGGGATTAAGAGGGTATGGATGTTTTGTACCCTTAAACCATCTACGCTCTACCCTTTATCTATCTCCCACTCCCTCCCTCCCTCCCTCTCTCTCTCTTTGTCAAGTCTCCCCCTGATATACCCTCTCCCTCTCACAGTGACTCCCTCCCTCTCTCACTCTCTCTCCCTCTCCCTATGCTTCTCTCTCAAGCATGTTCCTCCCACCACCTCTCCCTCTCTCTCTCAAGTAGAGGGCTTAGGGATTAAGGGTTAAGGGTTGAGGGTTGAGGGATTAAGAGGGTATGGGTTTTGAGGGATTAGGGTATAAGGGTTAAGGGTTGAAGGTTGATGGTTGAGGGATTAGGGTTCAGGAGTTGGTTGATGGATAGAGGAGTGGAGGATGGAGTTTAGGAGTTGAGGATTAGGGTTTAGGGTTGAAAGTCAGAAAAGTATAGGGGTTGAGGGATTAAGAGGGTATAGGGGTTGAGGGATTATGGATTAAGGGTTGAGGGTTGAGGGTTAAGGGATTGAGAAAGTATAGGGGTTGAGGTATTAGGGTTTAAGGGAGGAGGTTTGAGGAGTGAGTTAAGGTTGAGGATTAATATTATAGAGGGTTGATAATTAGGGTTTAGGGTTGAGAGTTTGATGGGTTGAGGATTAAGGATATGGGGTTGAGGATTAGGGTTTAAGGGTTGAGGTTGTGAGGGATTAGGAGGTATAGGGTTGAAGTTAGGTTTAAAGGAGTTAAAGGTTGAGGCTGAAGAGGATTAAAGAGGAGGTATGAGGTTGATGGATTAGGGTTTAAGGGTTGAGGAGTTGAGGTAGAGATTAGGAGGGTATGGGGGTTGAGGGATTAGGGTTTAAGGGTTAAGGGTTGAGAGTTGAGGGATTAAGAGGGTATGGGGGTTGATGGATTAAGGTTTAAGGGTTGAGGGTTGAGGGTTGGGGGTTGAGGGTTGAGGGATTAAGAGGGTATAGGGGTTGAGGGATTAGGCCTCACTTATCTCACAATCCCTCTCTGTCAGGCCTCACTTACCTCCCACCCTACTTTTTTAGGTCTCTCCTTCCCACCCCCTCTCACTCACTCCCTCTCTCTCTCTTAGGTCTCTCTTTCTCACACACTCACTCATTCCCTCTATCTCTCTCCCCTCTACCCTCTACCCTTAACCCTCCCTCCCTCTATCTCTCTCACACTCCCTCCCTCTCTCTCTCTTTCAAGTCTCTCCATCCCACCCCCTCTCCCTCTCTTAGGTCTCTCTCTCACTCACTCAATCCATCTATCTCTCTCCCATCTCCCTTAAACCCTATACCCTCAAACCAATAACCTAAACCATCAACCCTATACCTTCAATTTTCAACCATCTACTCTATACATTGGATCATCAACCCTCATCTATCTTTGTCCCTCCCTCCTCTTCTCTCCTTATCTCTATGTCACTTCTCCCTCCATCTCTCCCTCCATACATCCCACCTTCTCTTCCATAATACCTCAACCCTATGCCCTCAACCCTTAAAACCTTAAACACTCAACCCTATACCCTAAACCCTCAACTCTCAACCCTCAACCCTTAAACCCTCTACCCTCTAACCAATAACCTCAACCCTAATCCCTCAATACTTAACCCCTTAAACCCAATTAATCTCTCTACCCTAATCCCTCTATTAGGTATGTCACTCAATCACTCCCTCTATCTCTCTCCCATTCCCTCTCCCACTCCCTCTCTCTCACTCTCTCCCACTTTGTCTTTCTCCCTCTCTCTTTCCCTCTCTCAGATATCTCCCTCCCACTCTCTCACTCTCACTCTATCTCATGTATCTCCCCCCACCCCCTCCATCTCTCTTGAATCCCTCTATCTTGAGTACTCCCTCTCCCCTGAGTACTCCCTCTCCCTCCCACCCCCTCTCTATCTCTCAAGTCTCTCTCGCTCTCTCTCACTCCTTGTATCTCTCCCATCCCTCTATCTCTCACTCCCTATCTCTCCTACTCTCTTAGGTATCTCCTTCCCACCACCTCTCTCCTAATTTTTCTCCCTCTCCTTATCTCTCATGTGTCTCCCTCCCACCCCCTCTCTCTCTCTCTCTCTCTCTCCTCTCTCTCTCTCTCTCTCTCCTCTCTCTCTCTCTCTCTCTCTCTCTCTCTCTCTCTCTCTCTCTCTCATAGGTTAGGGTTTAAGGGTTAAGGGTTGAGGTTTGAGGGATTAAGAGGGTATAGGGGTCAAGGGATTAGGGTTGAAGGGTTAAGGTTTGAGGGATTAAGAGGGTATGGGGGTTGAGGGATTAGGGTTTAAGGGTTGAGGGTTGAGGGATTAAGAGGGTATGGGGGTTGAGGGATTAGGGTTTAAGGGTCTACCTATTTGTCCCTATATACCTATTTCTCTCTCCCTCCTTGCATCCTCTCTCTCAATATCTCTACCTTCTTTCCCTCTCTACCTCTCTCTCTCTACCCTTAACCCTAAACCCTAAACACTTAAAACCCTCTACCCTATAACCTCTATCTCTCTCCCACTCCCTCTCCCTCTCTCTCTCTCTCAATTCTCTCCCTGCTACCCCCTCTCCCTCTCTCAAGTCTCTCTCACTCACTCACTCACTCCTTCTATGTCTCTCCCCTCTACCCTTATCCCTCTAGCCTTAACCTTTAAACCCTTAAACCCTCTACCCTCAACCCTTAACCATCTACCCTTAACCCTCTACCCTCTACCCTCTATCTCTCTCCCAGTCCCTCCCTCACTCTCTCTCTCAAGACTCTCCCTCCTACCCCCTCTCCCTCTCTCAGGTCTCTCTCTCACTCACTCACTCCCTCTATCTCTCTCCCCTCTCCCCTAAACCCTAAAAACTTAACATTCAAAACCCTAAACCCTTAAACCCTCTACCCTATACCCTTAACCGTCTAACCTCTATCTCTCTCCTACTTTATCCCTCACTCTCTCAAGACTCTCCCTCCATATCTCACTCCCTCCATCCCACCTTCTCTTCCCTAATCCCTCGACACTTAAAACCTTGAACACTAAACCTTCAACCCTCAACCCTGAAATCCTAAACCTCTAAATCCTCTACCCTCTACCCTCAACCCAATACCATCAACCCTAATCCCTCAACCTTTAAACCCAATTAAACTCTCTACCCTAATCCCTAAAACCTTAACCATTAAACCCTCATCCCTCAACCCTCTACCTTCAATCATAAACCCTTAACCCTAAAACCTCAACCCCTATACCTTGTACCCTATATGTTGAACATTTAACCCTAATCCATCAACCCTATACCCTCAACCATCTACCCTCATCCTTAAACTCTTGACCCTCAACCCTTAAACCCTAAACCATTAAACCCTTAACCATCAATCCTCAACCCTGAACCCTTAATCCCTTAATCCTCAACCCTTAAACCCTAAACCCTTATACCCTCTACCTTATACATTAGACCCTCAATGCTAATCCTTCAACCATATACCCTTAAACCTATACCCTAAACCCTCTACCCTCAACCCTAAAACCTTTAACCTTCTACCCTCTACCCTCTACCCTCTACCCTAAACCATCAATCCTATACCCTCAATTCTCAACCCTCTATCCTATGCATTAGATCCTCAACCCTCATATATCTCTATCCCTTTCTCCTATTCTCTCCTCTCTATCTCACTTCTCCCTCCATATATCTCTCCATCTCTCCATCCATCCTTCCCTCCCTCTCTACCCTAATCCCTCAACCCTATACCCTCAACCCTTAAACCCTTAAACACTCAACCCTCACCCCAATACCCTCTACCCTAAACCCAATACCCTCTGCCATCAACCCTATACCCTCAACCCTTAAACCCTTAAACCCAAGTAAACTCTATACCCTAATCCCTCAATCCTCAACCCTTAATCCCTTGACCCTTAAACCCTCTACCCTCTACCCTCTACCCTCTACCCTCAACCCTCAACCCTCAACCCTCAACCCTCAACCCTCAACCCTCAACCCTCGACCCTTAATACCTCAACCATAGGTAGGTAGGGGAACATAGCTGAGATATAGAGTGATGAAGGGAGAGGTAGGTAAAAAAAGGGATAGGCCCGGAGATAAATATAGGTAGAGAGGGTAGGAGACGTAAAGAGAGGAGAGAGAGATAATTGGAGAGGGGAGGGAGGGAAAAGTAGGGAGGAGATAGAGGTTTGTGTGTGTGTGTGTGTGTGTGTGTGAGAGAGAGAGAGAGAGAGGAGACATGATTTAGATATAGAGTGATGGAGGGAGAAGTTGGTAAAGAGAGAAAGAGGGGAGATAAAGATAAATATAGAGGGAAGGAGATGTAGAGAGAGATTATAGATAGAGAGAAGTGGAGAGTGGAGGGATGGTGTG
>CM021106.1:350211342-350286375 GCA_007115665.2 Sequoiadendron giganteum | reverse complement strand
CCTTAACCCTTAAACCCTCATCCCTCAACCCTCTACCTTCAATCCTAAACCCTTAACCCTAAAACCTCAACCCCTATACCTTGTACCCTATATGTTGGGCCTTGAACCCTAATCCATCAACCCTATACCCTCAACCATCTACCCTCATCCTTAAACTCTTGACCCTCAACCCTTAAACCCTAAACCATTAAACCCTTAACCATCAATCCTCAACCCTGAACCCTTAATCCCTTAATCCTCAACCCTTAAACCCTAAACCCTAAACCCTTATACCCTCTACCTTATACATTAGACCCTCAATGCTAATCCTTCAACCATATACCCTTAAACCTATACCCTAAACCCTCTACCCTCTACCCTCAACCCTAAACCCTTTAACCTTCTACCCTCTACCCTCTACCCAATACCCTAAACCATCAATCCTATACCCTCAATTCTCAACCCTCTATCCTATACATTAGATCCTCAACCCTCATATATCTCTATCCCTTTCTCCTATTCTCTCCTCTCTATCTCACTTCTCCCCCCATATCTCCCTCCATCTCTCCCTCCATCTCTCCCTCCCTCTCTACCCTAATCCCTCAACCCTATACCCTCAACCCTTAAAACTCAACCCTCTACCTGAAACCCAATACCCTCTACCATCAACCCTATACCCTCAACCCTTAAACCCTTAAACCCAAGTAAACTCTATACCCTAATCCCTCAATCCTCTACTCTTAATCCGTTGACCCTTAAACCCTCTACCCTCTACCCTCTACCCTCTACCATCTACCCTATAAATTAAACCCTCAACCCTCAATCATCAACCCTTGACCCTTAATACCTCAACCCTAGGTAGGTAGGGGAACATAGGTGAGATACAGAGTGATGAAGGGAGAGGTAGGTAAAAAAATGGATAGGGGAGATAAATATAGGTAGAGAGGGTAGGAGATGTAGAGAGAGGAGAGATAGAGATAATTAGAGAGGGGAGGGAGGGACAAGTAGGGAGGAGATAGAGGTGTGTGTGTGTGTGTGTGTGTGTGTGTGAGAGAGAGAGAGAGAGAGGAGACATGATTTAGATATAGAGTGATGGAGGGAGAAGTTGGTAAAGAGAGAAAGAGGGGAGATAAAGATAAATATAGAGGGAAGGAGATGTAGAGAGATATTATAGATAGAGAGAAGTGGAGAGTGGAGGGATGGTGTGAGAGGGAGAGAGATTTAGAGGAGAGAAAATTAGGGGACAGAGGAAGGGGGAGAGAGAGAAATAGATTAGAGAGGGAAGGGGGGAGGGATATAGAGTAGAGAGGGAAGGAGAGAGTAAGAGATAAAGATGGGTGAGGGAGAGAGTGGTAGGTAGTGGAGTGAGAGGTAGGTAGAGAGGGAAGTAGAGAGGGATGGATAGGAGGGAGAGAGGGAAGGATGGAGAGTGAGATGGAGAGAGTGGCGAGATAGAGAGTAGAGAGGTAAGGAGAGAATGAGAAATAGAGATAAAGATAGGGAGGGAGGTTGGAGGGAGGGAGAGGTAGAAATGGATAAGTGAGACATAGAGAGGGAATGAGGGAAAGTGGGATAGAGAGAGAATGGTGATTTAGAGAGGAGGGAGTGAGAGGGAAGGAGGGAGACTGGGAGAGGGAATGGTGATTTAGAGAGGAGGGGGTGATAGGTAGAGATAGAGATAATGGTGAGATAGAGAGGAGAGAGTGAGAGAGAAAGAGAGGGATGGAGAGACAGAGAGAGAGGTAGGTAGAGGAAGGGAGAGGAGAGATAGAGAGTAGAGAGGGAAAGAGGTAGGGAATGAGGCATAAGTGAGATAAAGAGGGATGGAGAGAGAGGGATGGAGGGAGAGGTATGTATAGAGAGGGAAAGTGAGAGGAGAGATAAAGAGTATAGAGGGGAGGGATAGGTAGGGAGATAGAGTTGTGTGTGTGTGTGAGTGAGAGAGAGATAATGGTGAGATAGAGAAAAATGTCAATTGAGAGAGAAAGAGGGGGAGGGAGGGAGGGACAATAGTGAGAGAGATTGGGAGGAGAGACAAAAAGAAGTGGAGGGAGGGTGAGGTTGAGAGATGGAGGGAGAGGAGAGATAGAGAGAAGTAGAGAGGGAAGGATGGAGGGAGGGAGTGTTAGCGAGGGAGGTAGAGTTTTGTGTGTGAGAGAGAGAGATAGAGAGTGGTGAGATAGAGAGGGGAGAGTGAGAGGGAGGGAGAGATAATTATGAGATAGAGAGGAGAGAGTTAGAGAGAAAGTGGGGGAAGAGAGGGATAAAGAGTGAGAGATAGATGTAGGTAGAGGGAGGGAGAGGAGAGATAGAAAGTAGAGAGGGAAAGAGGTAGGGAGGGAGACATAAGTGAGATACAAAGTGATGGAGGGAGAGATAGGTAAAGAGAGAGAGAGAGAGGGGAGGGGGGAGGCAGATGTAGGGAGGAGATAGAGGGGTGTGAGAGAGAGAGAGGGGAGAGAGAGCAAGGGAGAGAGAGAGAGGGAGTGGAGAGATAAAGAGAAGAGAGAAGGAGAGAGAAAGTTTATACAATTTGCTGACTACTAAAATTTGACCTCCTGATTACTGAAATTTGACTAAGTCTAAAATTTTTAAGATCTTCCAAAAACTAGAATTTGCATTATTATTCCTAGAGATCTGAAACCACTCTCAAAAATCCTACCTATATACATGTAATATAACTTAAATTATAAGAAATTAAATGTCCATATGTAAATGTAAACTTATACTTAAATGTTTATTTCATGTCTATAGTTTCCTTGTCTAAGAGAAAGTGAAAATAAAAGAGTTTAGAAAAATGCATTCCAAAATTTATTGCAAAAAGAAACAGAACTCACACTTGTTCACCGATTGCAAAATTCAAGCCATTTGGCGCTCACCAAATGGTAAATCCATTTGGCAAGCGCCAAATTTGGCGTTCGCCAAATGTGGCATTTTTTAAATTTGGCGTTCGCCAAATGTGGCATTTTTCAAATTTGGCGAGCGCAATATGGTCTATTACAAGTTTTTTTTGCAATTTGGCATCAAAATTGTGTCACAGATTGGTGCACTTACCCCTAGATAGAATTATGTGTATAGGAGACACAGCCACACTCCATGTTCCATGAATATAGCATTCCCCCTATCATGGGATCTGATCATTATTCAATTCAACTCTTTTTAAAAGAATAACGAAAGCCAAAAAGATACCCATTGAAAACATGTAGATGAGAGCAATTTTTTATCACATATATGGAAAAATGGTGGACATAAGCAAATTACCAAAAAGGATAAAAAAAAAATTCATATTATTCAAGAAATGTGTGAAAGAACGTCTAAAATATTAACAAAAGACCATTTCAATAAAATATTTGTAAAAAAAAACATTGGAAGAAAATTTTAAAAAATTAGGTAAAAAGGTAATCCAAATGGGATGAATTGGAAAAGTTGTAAAAAGGAAAAACTTATTGGATCAATATTCGAAAAAATTAACAAGGGAAGATATTTTTTGGACATAAATTAAGGGAAGCATGGCTTAAAGATGGAGATAAAAATATGAAAAAATCCATAGTTCCAAAAACAAATTGCATAGTAAAATCAGAAGGATAAAATTAGAATTTGGTGATATAATTGAGGACAAGAAAATTAAGGAAGAAGTTTCTATATTTTATTAAAGAATCTTAATAATAAGGAAGGATCAAATTTGAAACATTATGGAAAACATACCAAAATTGGTAAATTAGGATCAAAATCATTTACTAATGATGAAATAAAACATGTCACACAGCTACATCAAGATAAATCTATTGGACCAAATGGCTTCCCAACATGTTTTTTTCACAAATGTTAGAATATTATAGGCAAAGACATATAGTTACCAAAAAAATAATCAAGAAAGAAGGGAACCCTTTTGAAATAAAAGCAATAAAACTATAGTTCTTATCCCTAAAATGGGGTAATATCTCACTTTCAAGATTTTCAACCAATATCTCTATGCAACATGATATGCAAGATGATGCAATCAAGGATGAGGTACCTTGCCATGCAGCCCACCCTTGCAGCCAAACACTTCCAAATTAATCTCACACATGTTCATTCTTTTACCAGGAAATTTAATTCTTACTCCAATTATCAATTCAATTGGAAAATTCAAATTGGCATACATAGAAGTATATAGAAAAATATTAGCAGAACACTTTTTGAAATTTAATTTGAATATGCAAATAGATTTCAATTGCTATAAAAACTTGTATATTTGAAGTTCCCACCTTCATCTACAAGAATACATTTGGATCACAATTTATCTACCCATAATACCGTACTAAAATTCAAGCTGAAATCCCAGAAAAAATCATTTCTAAATGTTGGAACTATGTTGCAGACAACCTTGTGACAGACCACTTTTTGAAATTTTATTTGAACCAACAAATGAAATATTTCTTCTAAAAACTTGTATAAATAAATCTCTCATATTCATCTATATGAATACATGCTCACAATATTTTTTCTACCAACAACACTATGCTTAAATTCAACCCAAAAACTCCAAAAAATATCTATTTTTGGGCACTGGAATTGTGTTGAAGACTTCATGAACAACTCAACCTTTCCTCACTCAATCTGATAACCCCCAAAAATTGACTGTGCAACAAGAAAGGGCCTCTTTTATTTTTCCCCTTATCTCTTCACTTTCCTCTCCCTAGTTTAGCAACTCAACCCAAGAAATTGGAATAGAATCAAATTTATTTTGATTTTTCATGTTATTCTCCTACATAAACACCCCTTGCCATTCTTTCATAAAGCTCAGCAAAATAATTATAATATGGAAAATATATTTTCACTTTACTCTATCTTTTATAATTTGGCAAATGAATTCACCAATTAATGAAATTGATCCCACAAAAAATATATTAACATTTTTTATATTAATGGTAACAATGAATTCTAAATAATTTTCTACAAATACTCAAAATCACACCTCTAGACTAAAATTGAAACCAAAAACTAAACTGCATTTTTTTGGTTGATGTCAATTGCCTATGGAACTAGATTCTTCTGCATCACAAGATCATATCCAAATATATAGTAAACAAGTTGGAAATTCTATTACTATAAATAAAAGTAGAAGAAAAAAGTGGTATTGTTTTTGGATGCTCCATATTGGATGTGACTATAATAGCTCAAGAAGTTTTACATTTAATAAATATTACCAAAAGAAGAATATGATTTTGATTCTTGCTAAAATTAATAAAGAATTTTGATTTTTCTAGTAACGATTAGATGATATGTTTAGTCTTGTATCTAAACCAAGAAATTTAGTCTCAATCAATGGTAGCCTATAGGATTTCTTTGAAGCTTCAAGAGCCCTATGTCAAGAAGACCTAATATCCCCCTTTTGTTTATATTAATGGTTGATGTTTTGGAAAGATCCATTAAAGAATTTTTTTCTAAAGGATAATGGGAAGGGACTAAGGAGACTATTATGTTATTGTTTATCTTAGTTTTTCCCATTTTATGGTTATTTTTGAGAAATTGAAATAAGATTGGGAATTAAAATTCAATATATTTAATGATAGAAAAAACTATAAAATAGGTCTAGACAAGGGCGCTACCACCCTTGTCCAGCCTATCTTGGCCCAATTTAAAATACAATTATTTTTTGACTAGTCATTTAAGAAATAATTGAGAAATTGAGCATCATAAAAAAAAGTCAAGAGCAGAATAAGCAAGATAATTACATCATTATTTTAGTCAAGTTTCATTATTAGCAATGCATCAATTTTATGAGTAAGATAGTGATTTTTTAGTGACTAATATTCACCAAATGGCTAATAGTTGAAATTTCAGAATCCAAACTTGGCTAATAGTTCAAGATGTAGCAAGACCTTATTAGCCATATTTTTACAAAAATTTATTTTTGTCTTATTTAAACCGCCCAAAAAATTATTTTATTAAAACAATTAACTCAAATTCTCCACTGTATCCAATACATGATTAGATCAGATTTGTCAAAATTTTATAAGTTATAGTAGAAATCTAAAATAATTCATCAATAGTATATCATAATTATTAGTTTCTTTTAGGGTCCCATATTTCAAATATTTGGTTGTCTCCACTATTTAAAATATAATTTAATAGCCCTTATATTTTGTGAGGTAAAATATACCTACAATCTGTAATGGTCATGGGGCCTAGAATAAAAGAAACTTCAAGACCTATGAGAATTACATATCGTAGGTAAATTTTACGTTGTAGAATACAATGAGGGACATTAGATTATATTTTAAATCAATGGTAGTAATTAAACATTATAGTGTCTACCCCTTAAACCCATTGATCATTTCCACCCTCGAGCCCCTAATTTTCCATGAAAAAATATTTTTAAATCAAAGGATTCACCATCATAATTAATGCATTTTCATATTGTTTTCTAATATTCTTGAGGATTTTCTAGAAAATATTAGTCATGTAATAAAATTTCCAATAATTTTTATTTTTTTGAAACAAGGAAAGATTTTTTCAATAGAATTTTTTTCATAAAAAGTAAAAGATTCATCAAGATTTTATATCTTTTCTTGAGGGGGGTTTCTTAAAGTTATCATTGGAGTAAGATTTTCCATGTTTTTTGTGTTCATTTATTTTATGAGTACTAACACATTCAATAATTTTAATAAGGAAATAAATTCTCCTTGCATGAGATGAGCACAATGACTTCAATCCATCAAGGAAAGTAGATGTGAGTGGTGAGTTGTAGCACTTGTCAATTTATCATTGGTTTTATCTATTTTTTCTTTCCCCAATTTGTTGGTATTAAGGTGTCTCAACCTTAGAGTCCTAACATTGATTTATTTGATGTACTTTAATGTATTTATTTGTATTATTTAAATTCATATGGTGTCATGTCACTAATTGGGACCCACTCGTTGGGTGGCATCCTTATTGGAGGTGATTGGATGACACATCATGATCCCAAGTGGACATAGGAGTCCCACTTTGGAATCTATGACATATGACAGATTTTATGATGTGTCATAAGGCATCTTTGAATGCATGGATGAAATTTGGCACCCAAGTTGGGTTATGACAGGATGTAAGAGAATCTTTTATTTATAGCCAGTTATGATAGATTCTCTTACAGTTGTAAGTGTTGTCAGCTATGACAAATTCTATGATATTTGTAAGATGTGTAAGGCATCTATCATAGCTTATTTTTAGCATATTCTAGGCACCCAAGCTTGGAAGAAGACTATTTGCATGTTTGACACTTGTCGGGGGTGTAAGGGAATATGTCACATGTGTCCAAATGCATGTCTAAGGCATTTGAAATTGTGTCATGTGGATTTGGAAACCCCTCACCTTCTAGATGTTTCATGAAGCTTGTATCACTCTATTTATTGAGTGCCTTGAGTTGTAGAATGCATAGTTTATTTGCAGCTAACGAAGTGTTGCTAGGTTAACTCCAGAACATTTTTTTGTGATGAAGCACTTATGTAGAATCTTTCTACTTAGGCTATGTTGTAACTCCTATTTGAAGTAATATAGAAGTATTGTGCTTTTGGAGGGTGGGGTTTTTTACCCGATAGGGTTTTTCGCACATATATCGGATGTATGTTGTATTGTGTACTTGATGTTCTATTTACATTACTCTCTATGTGTATGTAGTTCCCTTCCATTCTCACCATGGATGTGCAGGTAGTCGGTTTTGGAACTCGTAAGTGCAGGTAAAATAGTAGTGATTTTATACGTTGATTAGTCTTTGATTATTTTGAGGTTGTTTATGACATGATTATGTATATGCTAGAAATAGAATAGGTAATATTATTTTGGAATGGTTATTATTATTGATGTTACGAGATGTTATTTGACATATTATATAATTCTTTTAAATATTATTTAGGTGTGGAGGGAAGTATGTCATATTTCTCACTTGTGAGAATCCTACGATGTTTTGATTTCCTTTCACTAGGTATGTGATGATTATATATATATGTGTGTGTGTGTGTGTGTGTGTGCAAATACATTGTGTGTTGTAGATTTTAGGTACCAAGCATTGACTCCACTTGAATTGACAGGTTTGAGTGTGCCTTAAACCCAACCCAATGGAAATTGTTGAAAATAAAGATAATGTACGGTCCCCTACCCTTGCCATCATCCTCGACAAGGATGAGTATCCAATTAGTCACCCCGCCAATCTTGTATGTGTTCGTGGTCAGTTGATCTCATTTTGACCTCGTTTATGCTTAACTGATTATTGTTGATACTTAGTTGTTAAATTAAATTGGTTTAATAATGATGTTTGATTAGTTTTTGAATTAAATAAAGTATTAAATAAATCATGTTGGTAAATAGATATATATTTTGTTCTTGGATATTTAATTTATTTAAATTAAATCATTAAGGTAAAAGTAACTCGACAATTAAATATAGAGATATTTATTATTAATGTTGATCTTTTAATTATAAATTAAAATGTGAGAAAATATTAAAAGGAAATAAAATGTGAAATTGGATGAAGATAATGGACAATTAGTTAAAACAATTAAAAAGATAGAAAAAGTATTTTTGAAGCACATGCATGACTTTGAACTACTTGTCATTTAGAAACTTGTTATTTTGCAATATTTTTATCTATTTTTGTTTTCGAAAATCAACAGCTTTCCTTGGTTAATAATTATCATTTTTTTGGGAGATTTTGGGGGAAGGATCAGGGATTTTTGGTTTTTTGGAATAGTGAACTTTGTCTGCAAGAAATTATCTATAGAATAGTTGCATTCAGTGGTTTTGTTTGCCAAAAATTTGAATTGGAGAAAAAATATTGAAGTTGATCGAGAATTTTGAAAATGAGGTATTGCTGCAAAAGCTTGAACTCAGCATTGATCTTCGTCTTAGCTTGCATTGGATTTTGGGTTAGTTTCGTCTTTGTACTTAATCTTGATTCTTTGCATTATGTATCCATTCTCTGCTTGATTGTTTGACTGTGATATTATTGGTGTTGTGTTTCTCTCCCCTCCATTATTTTTAGTTCATTGTTGGACGGTTCTTTCCCCTGTATTTTATCTTGTAACACTGGGAAAATTCACGGTTAGTACAATAAGCATATAAACTTAAAACTAAATAGTAAAGAACAATGGAATATAAATTATAAATAATTGAAAGATCTCACCAAATCCTCATGCATTCCATGGATCACCTTCATTGCACTTCTCAATTTTGTTGTAGTATAAATACCTTCAGATTTCTCTTAAGTATGCAAGTATGGCCTTAATGATAAATGATATTAGAAAAATATTAAAGATTTATAAAGTTGCTTCCAAAAAGTCATAAGATTTCAGGAGGAGTAATAATGATGAAGGTAAATCCAATTTATAAAAAATTGATTTTCGAATGACAGGCTCAGATTAAAAGATAATTTGATGATTGAGATTAAAAGATGTGACATGCATTAAGGTTAGAGTTAAATTAGTGTGAGTGATAAAGCATAAATGGTGGAGATTAAATTAAATAATAATTTAATCTCTAGTGGAAACTAGAAGAATAAATACTGCATGTAAAGATAAAGATTGAAAGAGATAGAAGATGAGAATAAATTAATTAAATAATGAAAATTATTTAATTAATAAAGGTTTGAATGTAGAAGATAAGAATAAATCTAGATAACTAACTGATTAAGACAGAAAGTATGTTCATTAAAGACAATCAAATATTAAATCACCAGATAACTGAGTGATCAAATTAGATTTGGACTTAAGTGATAAATGACTAATTAGATAACAAAGAGATTATATAATTATAGAAGAATTATGTTATGGATAAATATTTTTATGAATTAAATAATAATTTAATTCAACATTCAAGATTTTAGGATTAAATTAAATAACTAAAGATTTATTTAATTAAATGGAGAAAAGGTTAAGAAATAATTAAATAATTAAAGTGATTATTTAATTATAGTTGAAAGTATGATAGGAATTAATTAATTTAAAATAACTATTTAATAGAAGATAGATTTAATTAACAATGTAATTAAATAAATAATATTTAATTAATTAATCAAGAAAGAATGAAGATAACAATGAATTAATTAAATAATTAAAGTTTTTTAATTGATATGGTGACATACGTCTTTAGAAAATAATTAAATAATTAACATTATTTAATTATGAGAAATGAAGATGTAAGAATTATGCAGAAGTTAAAGGGTCGTAGGCCTAGGATAATATTTGGTGGACCTACAGTTTGCCCCTCTTTGATACGATGTTTTTGATCACGTTGTGTTGAAGGAAATCATTCAAAATATGTCCCAGTGACAGTTGGATAAGGTGTACCCCCTTGGAAGAAATTTATAATTTTTTTCAAAAAAAATTAAAAAAATTTAAAATTGTTCAGAAAAGTCAATTTGATGGCTAGAAAAGCAATGGCAAAGTAGCTTTTGAATTTCATGAAGTTTAGAGAGTCTGACGGTGTTTCAAACATGACAAAAAGTGCCTCCAATTATAACCCTAGGGAAAAAACCCTAATTTTGATGGTGGTATAAATAGGAAATTGACAAATTTGAGTTCATTTTGCATTTTGAACCTTGGAGATTTGGAACTCTGACTAAAGATGGAGCAAGTTCCTTTCCATGAGCACAGGGCCTATAGAGTTCGTACGTTTAGGCAGCCAGAGGGTGTAGGAGATCTAGTAAGTTACTTCGAACCCGCTTAGTCAATTTTTGTTTTCACGTATTTCTAGGTAGCATTTATTTTTGTCAGTCATTTGTGTCACACAACAAAAGCCACAATTTCATTTGTGTTGTACGCATTTGCATGCAAAACGACGCATTTTTTGTCAACTCGTCTAGGGTATGATAGGTGTTTCTATTTTTTGCAACACAATTGTTAAGATGTGATGCATCTATGGGTTGGTTAACTGCCTCTGTGTATGTGTGACGTAATTGACTGTGATTGTTCGCAATCATAAATTTTGACCCGCAATTTCTCATGGGTGATGCAATAGTTATAGTGATTCATAATTGAATTGGGGTTTCGACGTAATTGATGTGATGTGAC
Source organism: Sequoiadendron giganteum (assembly GCA_007115665.2). Taxonomy (NCBI): domain Eukaryota; kingdom Viridiplantae; phylum Streptophyta; class Pinopsida; order Cupressales; family Cupressaceae; genus Sequoiadendron; species Sequoiadendron giganteum. The sequence continues at coordinate 350,275,369 of CM021106.1, read as the reverse complement.
GCATATGTTAATGTGCATCGCAATTGCAGAAAAAGTGACGCATTTGAAATTAAGCGACGCAATTGACTGGAAAAAAATTTGACTAAGTTTTGATTTGACCTGCTTTTATGACATATGCAAAATTTATTGACATTGCGGTTATGACATTGATGATAGGTTCATTTAGATCTGATTTATACCAAAGAGTCCAGGCTGCCTGAGGCCTATCGTTTGAGGGATCGGATGACTAGCAGTGAGATGCGTAGGTTGTGGAGACTTGGCTTGTATCATGTGGTGTCCATGCCCGTGATTAGGGAAAATAGAGGTATGTTGACTGCACTGGTTGAATGTTGGCATTCAGAGACATCTTATTTTCATCTGCCTACAAGAGAGGCAACTATTACTTTAGAGGATGTTTACAAGATTTTGCGGCTACCTATCCAGGGAGAGAGAGTGAGATATGATCCTAGAGCAGGATATCGGGCATTGACAAATATTAATGTATATGATGATATAGCCTAGCTTGGTATAGATAAGTACAAGATCATATGGGAGACACTGGCTACTCAGTATCAGAGATTTGATTGTATTGTATGCACTACAATAGTCGGGATAGTGATCCCAAATCGGTGTGGACATGATTTTCCAATAAGATGGGGGGAGATGTTTGTGGGTATGTTGGTCAGGGAGATAGTATATGCCTAGGGTCCTTGTTTATTGGCTATGGTATATGTGAACATAAAATTCCCAAGCTCCCTTCGGGTTATTTTATTTTGCTTAAGTATCAGTCGCACCCTCCTCTAAAAAATAAATATCGGGCTCCTTTCACAAAGGCTTATGAGAATATCGCCACTTGTCTGTCGAGCACTCCTCGCAAGGTTTCTTTCTCTCACTTTTCAATAAATTGTGACATGCTTCCATGTGTCAGCAGTTCACAATATTCAATGACTCTTTCCATCGCTCTCCTTTCAAGCCCCAACCGCGTGCCACGTAGCATCAGTTCACGCGCAGTCTTGGCGGCCCCCACCTTCAGTGCAGTATCTATGAAGACCTCCATGTGTCTTCCCAGTGCAATTTTTTCATGGTCTAAGAGAAAGGATGAACGTCAGCCTCGAACACTCACCACGTAATCTTCTAGAGACTGCATCACAAAGGAAATATTAAGCAAGAGACAACCTCATAGCCGGTAAATCTTGACTCTTGAATTAAGGGTATAGATATTGACTTGAATGCTTGATTGAATCATAAGAACCTACATCACTAATGTTAGCTCAAACCATCATGAGTGGACAACACCTGTCGGCACTCTGGTCTATTGGGACCATTGCCATCATTCGCAGGGGATGCATCTATCTCTAAGGCGTCCTTTTTCATGGCTCGAATCTTTTTGGTTGCAACGGTAAGGGAAAATCATTGCAAATACATCATTGCTCATGATCGGAGGATCTTTTCTTTTATTGGCTCATCGAGTTGGGTTTTCATTATAAATATTGCTTCTTCTTTAGAAGCAGGAGTTTAAATTTTGAGAGAATAATTGGTAGAAGAACTAGGCCTTTCATTACTTTATTAGTTTATTGTAAAGAACTTGCAGACTATGCCATTATTTGTCCTTTTTGTTTTCTTCAATATTTGATAAGTTTCACTGTGCCATTATTGTACCGAATGCTTCATTTGCAGAACTTCTATAATTTTAATGCAAGTTTTTTGGTTTAGATCATGTCCTTGACTCCTCTTTCTAGAAAATGTGTATAAATATTATTTTATGTCATTTAGTGAATCATTTAGGCTTCTACCTTTATTTTTTTCATTTTGGAACACAGCAAACTACTAAATGGGCCCTTAAATCATATCTGAAAGATAGATATACCATGCCTATATCTAAATCTCAGCGTATCACCTTAGTTAGATTCTTTTATTTTATATCTACTTCCTTTTTCCATCCAAAACCCCAGTTATAAAAGAGTCGGCTTCTATAAATCTAAACATTACTCATTCTAGTGCAATAGGTCCCCCCTTTGATTGAGTTTCCCACAAAGGGTTGTTACCTTACCAATTTTTGGCATCAATAATTTTTTCCTAGCATGCCCAATGGGACCACTTAAATATACCAAATCAAAAAGGGTGTGTAAGTCATTGGCCTGTTACTAGGCCGCAAACCACAAATAATCCTAGCTTGTTAGTGTCTCCACTGGTACTAGTGCATACCCAAACTCACCCAGAAGGACCATTGAATTCGAGCTATTATGTTGATCATGAACCAGAATTATGTGGCTTGGGATGTTGGAAGTCCCCTTGTAGCCCCAGTCGCACCCGCCATTTGGGCACCTATCCCGGTCTCTTCTCTCAAAGCTATTCCAAAATTTACCGGCAATGGCTCAAGAACACCATCCAAACATCTGCAAGATGTTGTGAACGTATGTTTGGTGCATGAAGTGACAGATCATAACATAGTGCTACAATTTCTTGTAGCTTCTTTGCGAGGAAGAGCACAATATTGGTATCACACTCTACCGGTTAACTCTATCAACACGTGGGACAGCACCAAGATCCTTTTTCATGAAATATTCTCTAATGGTGGAGATAGTCGTTCTTTGCTATATCACCAGTTGTCAACAATCAAGCGAGCCCCATCAGAAGCCATGACAGACCTCAATGCTCGGTTCCATACAACATGGCAGAGAAACTAGAATGCCATCCAACCACTGCCTAAGTTAGAATTTATGTTCTACCTAAATTCCATCAATGCTGACATCTCCATGATGATCCAGTCACTTGGTGGAACTACATTACTAGATGTGTACAGCATAGCGGTTAAGGTCAAGAACAACCTTATCGATGTCATAAAATTTCCACCTTGGCCCATTATGTTGATATTCCCTAAAATATCGGTCTCTATTCAGGAGATGCCATCTACTAGTTCACCCACACTGTCCCCATCCATGTACATATATCCAAGTGCACCGTAGAATGTTGCTTCTACATTCATTGCTTCAAAGGATGAGATGAGAAAACTAAAGGAAATGTTATAGAACTTAACAAATGAAGTGACTACTATCAAGCAAAACTAGGTTGCTCCTCTAAGACCAACCTATCAAAATTATCAAAATAGCAGACCTTCCTACCAACAGAACCAATATCAAGGAGCCACGCATACAAATCCACTAACTCAGACAAATAACCAAATAGTATCAGTACCGACTCTGCTAGGAACTGCTCAGACAAGAACAAGCAGAGAGACAACCATAGGCAAAACAATCTCGCTGAAGATTTCAATCCCTAGTGCTATCCTTGCGGCGATGCACATATGCCTTGAAATTTTCCGCGTGGCAATTTACAGCAAAAAATTATAGAATAGCACAGCCAAGGCATGATGATGAGTTCAGGAGGGTATACATATGCCTCTCCCCAAATGGAGGATGTGGTGCTCACCGCACAAATGCAAGGGATGTCCTTGGAGCAATAAAATGGCATAGCTCTTGACCATGCCCTCCTCTCATGGATGGAAGGGGATGAAGTAGTGTTCCCTTATGAAGCATCCACATCAGCGACCCCACAAGTATAGTTTGACTACAACACCTGATCAAAGAGGAGATTCACAACCAAACCAGTCACAATGTAGCCTAGGAATGTCACAAACCAACTCCTTGGCCCTTCTACAACTGCTCCATAGCCTCAAATACGAAAGGAGATTTTTATCACCAAGGCAAAGGAACAGAAGCCTCCAAATCTATCATCGATCAATGTGGTGGAAAATTTGAAGAAATATTTCACTTACGTATCCCTTTGGGATATCTTAGCTATTCCAGAGTAGAAATAGTTGCTATAGGATGCCCTGCAGAAAGATGCGGTTGTACAACCAATAGAGCAAGCTTCCAAAAAAACTATTGATGCATCACCTCTGGCCAAAGTTCTTACGAATACTGTAGAGGAGAATCTGACTGAGGAAAAAGAGGAGAAGTTGAAACCTAAACGCTTCTTCATAACTCTCATTGTGGGGAAGGAAATTTTTCACAACTCCATGATTGACTCTAGTGCTAGCACCACATTCATGCCCAAGCAGATAGCTAAAGCCTTAGAACTTAGCTATGAGCCCTTAAAAAGAGGATTTATGCAGCTAGATGGGAACAAGGTTGAAACTATAGGCCTCATTAAAGACCTCCCCTTAACTTTGTTTTCATGTCCTAGCATCACAGTACCACAAGACATCATAATCATTGATGTCCCTCCCATGTTAAGCCTCTTCCTATCCAAGGAATTTGCCTCAAAAATAGGTCAATACCTTTCTTTGGATTGGACCCACCTAATTCTCATAACTAAGTATGGGTCTAAAATGAAGATAATATCAGAACCTTTGCATGTAGAACATGTAGTTGGCGAAGCCATGATCAAATCCAAGGACACTCATACCTTTGTCACCAAAGAAGCCAATGATATAAACTAGTAGGAGATGAGTAGGTGACCAAAGACAAAGTTGATAAAGAAGAAGTCTTCTTAACTGAGTATGAAGGTGCCAATCCTTTGGGAAATTACCATACTACGAGTTTTGGCACCTACGTCATCTATGACAAAGATCAAGATTTTCCAAGGATAGTGAAGGATTTTGCAACCGAACAAGCCTCAGAGTTATGGACGTTGCACTTTTACGATGCAAGATGCAAATTTGGCATTGGTGTCGGGATATTCCTAACATCTCCAAACAACGAGCAGATTCTCAGATATTTCTACTTCTAGTTTACTTGTTCAAATAATGAGGCTGAATATGAGGGTCTTGTGCAAGGACTGAGCCTTGTGGAGCGAATGGGTATCAAGAAAATAATAGTGTTCAAAGATTCTGAACTTATAATCAATCAAGTCAGAAACATCTCTACTGCAAAAAATGTCTGCATGCGATCTCATAGACATAGGGTATGGGACCTCATTGAGATTTTCAAAGCTTTTAACATCCATGCAGTGCCAAGGGAGAAAAATTCAGCTGTAGATCGCATGGCAATGATAAGATCTCAATTTTACCCAATCTCCAACTTGATGGAGAATGTACACTCCATGCGACTAATCATCTGACTATCCATTCTAGATAATGATAAAAGCTAGCAAGTGTTCAAAAGTGATGAACACATCACCTCATTCATTCAATAGTCGAGAGAGTTCTCTAATCAGCTTTAGTCGAAGATTGAAGAAGCATACAAAGGGTAGATCATTCAGTTGAGATCAAACAAACTTCCAAAAGTGTTGGTCATGCTCAAAAATCTATTTGACTATGATGACACAAGAAACAATAGGATTAATTTTTTGGAAAACCAAGCAAACTATGCTGACCTTAAGGCCGAAAGCAGAAGAAAACTGAAGTTTGGGAAGGAAGTCCCATAGCGTGACAAGGATAGGCTTATACACAGTCCCACAGCATGGCAAGGATAGTTTTATACACTTATGTGAAACATATGAAGGTGTCATGGCCTGGTCTATGATGACCTCGGGGGATATGATCCTGGCATCATCCAGCACACCATTGAACTCACAGAAGGTGTTGAACCTATCCAACAAAAAGAAAGGTCTGTCAATCTGAATATTGAAGCCCTGATGGCACAAGATCTAGGGAATATGATCCAGTCAAAGATCGTGTTTCCAATCAAGCACAATGCATAGATATCTAACCTCATTCTAGTCTAAAAAAATAATGAAGACATTCATCTCTGTGTTGACTTTCGTGACCTAAACAGGGCGTCACTAAAGGACTATTACCTGCTACCTTCCATGGTAGGTTCTGAGATGTTTTTTCTATTGGACAGCATCTCGGACTACAATCAGGTTTGAGTTAAAGAAGAAGATTAGCACAAAACCACATTCACCACCAAATGGTAAAAATTTGCATATGCCAAAATGCCTTTCGACCTATCAAATGCGGGAGCCACCTTCCATCGGGCAATGGACATTGCCTTCAGCGAACTAATAAATAAAATCATTCTCATCTATTTAGATGATTTGACTATATTTTCCAAGTCCAAACATGACCATTTCAATCATCTGGAAATGGTTTTCAAAAAATGCCAAGAGTTTGGGGTATCTAAAAACGCAAAAAAATGTGTTTTCGACACATCACAAAGCAAGCTACTAGGGCACATAGTATCCAAATATGGAATTGCTATTGATCCTGAAAGAGTAAAGGTGGTCAGGGAACTTCCCCTTTCACTCAACAAAAAGGGAGTTCAGTCCTTTTTGGGAAAGGTAAAATTTGTAAGCAAATTTATTTCGAATTTTGTAGGGATAGTTTGGTCCATCACCCTGATGTTAAAAAAGGACCAATTGTTCAAATGGACCAAGGAAGCGAGAGAATCCTTCAAGAAGGTAAAGGATGTTATTTCTTCATCTCATGTGCTGGTAAATCCATACTTGTCCAAAGACTTCATGATGTATGTTTTTAGTAGCAAGACAAGCATTGCCACTATCCTGAATCAGAAGGACAACTAAGGAAAGGGAGAACACCCAATAGCTTTTCACTCCCAAACCTTGAAGGAATGTGAGGTGAACTGTAAATTCATCAAAATGCAAGCTTTCGCAATTGTAAAGGGACTCAAAAAGTTCTGACATCTGATATCTTGCAACAAGGTGATCGTTTATTTCACACTCTAGTGTGCACAAATATATTATGGAAGGAGAAATCACTAAAAAAAGGTCCAAATGGATCACTAAGATCCTGGAATACGACATTGAGGTCAAGCCTACAAATACTATCAAAGGAAGAATTTTGTGTGAATATTTGGTGCACAATGAAGAGATAGAAACAAAAGAATAGCAAGTGGAGCTGGACCAGACAAATGAATCTGATCCCGAAGGATGCTGGCTGATGGATAGAGCAAGATTTATGCACACTGGAAAATATCCACTAGGACTTCCTTCTCAAAAAAGAAGGTTCTACCAATTACAAAATAGTGCGTACTCACTTATTGAGGGGGTTCTTTTTAGGAGAATTTTCAAATATGTCCTATTACGATGTGTCACCAAGGAGCAAGCAAAGAAAAATCTTGATACATTCCACAGCAGCCCCGAAGGCGGACACTTCTTCACAAAAACCATCGCCATCAAAATCTTGTGAGTTGGGTACTTCTGGCCTATGCTATTCAATGACTCCTACAACATGATAAAAGCCTACAAGGAATGCCAATTCTACATGGGGAGGAGGAAAAATTCCACCATGCCTCTCAATCTGATAGTATCAGATGAACCATTTGTGCAATGGGGGCTAGACTTCATAGGAATGATCAATCCTGCCTCTAGCGTCATCCACAAGTGAATTATCATAGCCATGGACTAATTCAAAAGATGGAATGAAGCCATACCCTTGAAGAATGACACAGAAGCAGAAATTGTGGATTTTCTCAAGGGGCTAGTAATGAGATTCAGCCCACCAAAGACCATCATCTTAGACAATTCCAAATAATTCCTAGGCTCTAAGGTATGTTAGTTCACACTTATGCATGGCATATAATTGAAAACATCATTGAACTATTACCTGCAAGGGAATGGCCTAGCCGAGTCAACTAATAATAATTTAGTCTGAATCATTAAAAGGATCGGGTCCGATCATGAGAAGGAATGGCATAAGAATATTTGGACAACATTATGGGTAGACTGCATAACTCCTAAGCAAGCCCTGAAGACTTCACCTTATGAGCTAGTGTACGGGAAAGAAGCGATGTTGCCTATCTCTATAGAGATACCTACGCTACAGCTACTCAAGTCTCTAGAAATTCAAGAGAATGGAGCTATGGAGGTTCGGTTGGCTAAATTATTGATGGTGCAAGAAAAAAGGGAGAAAGCCCTAATAGCCATGACTAACTGCCAGCAAGTGGTTAAGAGATCGTTTGACAAAAAGGCTTCAGACCAAGGTCTAAAATGCGGAGACCTGGTACTAAATTTAAATGAAAGAGTCACAAAGCCTGGCCAACATGGAAAATTTGACAAGTTGTGGGAAGGCCCTTTCAAAATAATTCAGTGCAAATAAAATAATGCATTCAAATTAGAGAATATGGAACAAGAGCCACTACGAATTTCAGATAATGGGATCCACTTAAAATTGTTCAATTAGGCTACACTTACTTCATACAAGTGTAAAAATGTGAATAGTGTAATTAGTTTTCCTTTTCATGTTTTGTCGATTGGTTCTTTCCAACATTTTTCACAATTTTGAGGAGCTAGAAAACTCATAAGACCCATTATTACAAGAACATAGAAAGATTATACTACTCATGTTACAAAAATTAAATTCATATACGAGGAATTCAAACCATATTGCAGAAGCAGGAGAATGAAGACAAGGAGTTTAACATAAGAAAGTATATTTTCTATATATATACTTTGATAAAAATGTTGTCAAAATGGCTCTACGTCCATGTGTTCAAAAGTATGACCATATATACAGCTTCATTACATATATATATGTGAGTCTTCTTTCAAGCGTATATATACAAAAAGGAAAAGGGGCATGTCAAAATTTAGGTCTCTGGAGCATGAGCATTTTCTTCATCGACAAGAGCATCGGTAGGGGCAACAGGAGGATTATCAGCAGCAGCAGTAGGACCTATGGCAAAAGCAGTGTCAACACCCATAACGAGTAGCAAAGGAAACACAAGGTTCCTAAATCTGGTGTACCAATCCACGTCGTAGAAAAACACTACATTAGAGTAGCACAGGAGAAAGTGGCATGTGTGGGTGGCCCTATCACAATGCTCTACAAGTGAGAGAATTTGATACCCACTCAAGAAAGGCACCCATGGTACCACTGTGTCTTCTTCAACATGCTTCCTTAGCTCACTCACAACAAGAATGCCCAGACCATACACCGCATTACTCACTGCCTCACCTAGACCTCTGAGGTACTTCTTTGGAAAAATTTGAAGCGTCAAACAAAGAATCATGGCTTTTGGGGTCTAAACATCAAGTAGTGAAACAATGAAATGTGATTCGATATCTGTATTAACCCGATATTTTTCTTCATATTCAATATAGTCTCTACCCAAGATCCATTTGATGGCTATGATAGCCAATGAGTGCTTATTCTTTGTCATACATTTCAGATGCCTACTCGAAATCTCCCCTAGAAAGGTTGTTTGGTCCTTGTTACACACTAGCCTAATTGGAGTATTAATTGTGTTGGCTTCTGCTCAAAATACCTAAGTCTAGAACTATACAAATTTAAAGCCTACTCAACCGCCTGAGCAAATAATCCTTTCTAACCACCCAATGCTACTTATGATAAATCACTAAGTGTGATTCCTCTACTGTATTAGGGCTTATTTATATAAATATTTGAGGTAGCCCACATACAAAGCATGGTGATAATTGAGTATTAACTCAAAAATCCCACCAAAAGGCCAACTCGATATTCCAACCCAATTGCATTTGCAGGTATGAATTTTAGCGTGCAATATTAAGGAGCGGAAATCAATTAATACAAATTGGTGGTAGTCCCAGGTGATGGCTCATACGGACAAAGGCTAGGTGGCACGATGTAGGAAGTTTCGAGCTCCAAGGATGAGCGCAAATCTTTTCAAAGTACTCATTGTAATTTCAGCTTGATCATGCTTCGTGAGATATTAATTTCTAAGGCAGATGAGGAAATGACAAGAATTGCACCGGTGTCTCACTTCCCCATGAAAATTGTTCCAAAGATACATTGTCACCAATACAATTATGAATTCTTGTCTTTTCAAAAGACGCAAGTAGTTCATTTTGCATGAGTAGAGGAGTTGGCAGTACATGTCAAATTAAATGCAAAAAGGTAGTCGTTGTCTACCTAATTAAATGCAAGAAATCAAATAAAAAAGCTAAGTATCGCATGAAAAAAGCTAGATAAAGCATAAGACTTCTTGAATACACAAGGGAAATTGGAAGGAAAAAATTGTTAAAAAACTAGGTGTGGCGCATATAGCAGTGAAGGAGTTGAACGTAGGAGTAATTACAGAGAATTCACTACCCCGGTGTGGATTAAACCTTAAACAAAAGGTTATCTGGTTTTGAATTCAAAGCCTTGCATTGTGTTTGAGGTTTCATTCATACCGCTTCAGTGTGCTTTCTGGGCAAAAAATTTGCAAGGGATGGCGACCGCTCAAAGTAATCAAGTAGAGATGCAGGATGGAGGAGCACAAATTTTATTCAATATCATGCACATAGCACCAGCTACCTACAACTTTGAGGATGTCTCTTATGCTTCGCCTAGAATACTAGAAAATCCAACATGGGTAAATACTCGAGTTGCAAAGAAGAACAGCCCTCACATAGATAAAAAATAAATTAAAGAAGAATGGGAAAATATGCATGACCCCATTCTTGCAAAGAACCCTAAATCACTAAGGGAGACAGCTTATGAAAGGATAAAAGGAATAGCAACCCAGATTCCTTAGCGCAAAAGTGTTGGTATAGTGGGCTTCCTCAATATATGGTCCCATCCGTACACCACTGCCCTAAATTAGTCGATGAGGCCATCAAACACTTCAACCCAGATACCAACACCATTGAAGGCTGGGAGGTGAGTGTGGTTATCTACAAAGAAGCTATAGAAATATTATTTGCATCCTGGAGCAAAGCTCCAAAGTGTCTCAAATGGATTCATTCACTCCGGCAAAAGGAGAATCATATTGGAGGACTAGAGACCTTGTGCTTATTTTTTTATAAAATAGAGACTCAAAGACCCAGAGAAGCTCAAAAAAGGCCAGTGTTGATCCTAGTGGCACATAAAGGCTTTAAGGATGATCTAAAGGAGGCCTTCTCAATGATGGAATTTGTTTGTGGCTTGGACACTGACAAGGAGTTCCAAGAGTTTCAACTAGGTTTGGGTTTCCAATTGCGTAAGCAACATTCTCTTTTCTGGTATGATTTCATTGAATTTCTCATGTAGGAGATGCTTGGCCAGATAGCAGAATACTAACTTTGATGGAGGTTCAGGTTCCCATCCTTTCTCGCACATATGTTCTTGCATCAAAATCTTGACTTCTTCTAGAATTGTCTAGGGATCTCAATTTTTGATGAAAACCAAAAGAGGAAGTCGGTTTCCACATGGACTCCCCTCCTTTATGTGACATTTGACTATTACGCATTTTTGGATTATTTCTTATATCCGATTTTGCAGGATTTAAGAGGAGACAACACTATCTTACAGTTCAACTTGGACCAAATTGAGTTCATGCAGAACTTCACTCTAAAGTGTGACTATTTTATGGGCAAAAACTTCACATTTGTCTGATTGCACGGCTTCACCGGAGAGCCCTTTCATCTTTCATCATGTCTTACAGACCAAATATTGGTGTTGGAGGTTTTCCGCTAGGTATCAATTATTGACGTCACCTTTTGCAGTGAAAAGGCAAAGAAGAAGGGATTTTTCAATTGCCCGATGAGCTTCAAGACCATAATCATGGCTAAGAGAAAGGCTCACGACATACTAGAGACAAATTTGGCTCATCTAGGGTTGGTATGGATTTGTGATAAATGGAATTACAACCATGATGATGACTTTCCAAACAAATATGTCAAATTAACATACTACCCCCGGCCTTACTGGGAGAAGTGTCAGAATCCAGTTTCGGATGCAGATGAATTTATTGTTGACCTAGCTTATATCCCTATCGAAGGTGGTCGGTCTCCCTAGCTAGGATTCTACTACCCAACTGGGCAGTATGAAAAAATGAGACAAACGGGGACTACTCTTAGTTCGCAATCATAACAATCCACTTTCTTTATATATTGCTGAAATAAGAGTTGTTTACTCAGAGAAAGAAACTATCTCACTCATAAAGTCACAAGTCAATTTATTATTGAACAAATATTTATGTGACCAAGAGTTAATCCATGATTCTCATCAATTGTCTAATTTACTTCATAAATTGAATTCATTTTATTCATAGTAATATAGAATTTTTTTCATTGAAGATATTCATAAAACTCCTTTAATAAGCCCACAAATTGTCAATTTTGACAAAAACTCTTGCTATCCTTTTTTAAGTAATTCAAATTCAAAATAAAAGACCTCTAACCAATATTCTAAAAACATTTTTAGTTCAAACATAGATCTTATTCAAACTCAATCTTATCAAGATGATCTACTATCTGAAATATCTTTGCGAAAGAATAAATTGGGAGAAAAAGAAAATTCTAGTTCAACAGAAAGTTTAAAAGACATAATGGAAGATAAAGCCATGGGTGACCTTTTGAATAAAGAAGAACTCAATTTTCTAGTTTGTTTCAAACATATAGGTCATGGCGAATTAGCTGCACCTACAAATGATATTAATACTACAGTAGCTCTAGCTTTGCTTACATCAGTAGCTTATTTTTATGCAGGTTTTACAAAGAAGGGTTTAGGCTATTTTGGTAAATATATTCAACCAGCCCCAATACTTTTACCAATTAACATATTAGAAGATTTTACAAAATCTCTATCACTTAGTTTTCAAATTTTTGGAAATATATTAGTTGACGAATTGGTAGTTGTCGTTCTTGTTTCCTTAGTACCTTTAGTGGTGTCTATACTTGTAATGTTCCTAGGATAATTTACAAGTGGTATTAAAGCTCTAATCTTTGCAACTCTAGCCATAGCTTATCTAAGTGAATCCATGGAGGATCATCATTAATTCTAGATTTATTTGAGAAGCCAAATTGGATGGCAAAGATCCAAAAAGAACTAAGGAAGGGTGATTTGCATATTCAACCAATTCCTCTTTTTTTCTAGAATGAAAAGTGAAAAACATTTGTATAGTTTCTTTTCATTCATGAACGAAGAATTCTGATTCTGGACAATGATGTGCCATAGCAACTAACACAGTATCTTCTCCTTGAGTAAAACCACAATTGAGTACATTCACTCTTGCCACTAGAATTGGGATTCCAATTTCTCATTGTATTTTGGGTGCCATACCTTCCAAATCCATTTTGATTATCTATGTAGTACAAGTACCTATCCATATGATCACGCTAGGGTCTCTATATTTTCTTATTCAAATACAAAGATTTTTCAATCCTTCATAATCATTCAATTGATATGAGATATCTCCTTCTTCCAATTCTTCCATTGCATAGTGAGGTTATGCAAAAATTATTACTCCAAGTGCATTTTGCAAAAAATAACTGCATGTCTTTGCAACAATCTGATAAAGAACTACAATTGGAAGGAAGAGAAGGTCAATGATTTCTAGATATATCGTCAGGAAACCTAGCAAGCTAAGGCTCCCTATGATATCCTAGAGATGAATGATAAGTTCAAAAAATTGTGGAACAACGAGCATCCAGATTCTGATGAGAGTGGTGAAAGGGACTCCAGTTTGGAGGAAGTTGAATCACAGTTAGATGAGGGAGTGGAACTAGAAATGAAGACATGGGATGCCTTGGCATAGAAAAAGGGAAAATTCATGAAGCAACCTAGCAAGGTCTCCTCTAATGTACGGGTTAACATATCAAGTGTGAGTTCTTCACTGACTCACTCCTAGACTACAAGGAGAACTAGGGAAACCCAACTGCAACAATCTAAAATTTTAGTGGTAGATAACTCACCACTAGCAAAGCAGCAGAAAATCAAGGCACCATCTAGAGATTTTTCACAGGACCCAGAGGCAAGTGAAGAGCCAGCAACAAACCAGGGACCGCAATCATCTGCACCATAGGTATCTTTCACTCCCTCTCCTCTGGTTTCACAAACCTTAGTTTACCCTATTGTGACTACAACATCTCTTATTTCATATGTCGACCAATGCATTTCAGCCTCTGCTTCAATGATCGCGATGGGTTTTGTGCAGTTATATCATGCAGCCCCATTTTCCCTAACTCCTCTTCAGACCCTTACACCATTCGCCTAGGTCCATTCCATGTCCCAAAGCATCTCACATGTTTCCTTTGTTGCCTTCATCGATACATCCCCTACCACTACCATGTCGGCCCCAATCCAGTTTTCCCAATAGATGGAACTTGTCGAGACTCCACTTCCTTTGAGTCCTCCTTTTGGTTCATAGTTCAAGTTTGGACTATCCCTCCTTTCTCGTCTCACATAATTAGTGTTCCAAAGAATAATTCACCCAATACTATTGTCCTTTCATTCCCTTTCGCCCTTCCTCCCAACGCACCTTTCACATAAGGACTCATTATATCACCCTCTGAATTCTTGTTGGAAGGCAAAAAAACTAGACAAACACGAGTAATTAGAGCCCAGAAGCAAAGATCTAAAGATGCTAAGAATACGGTGGAGCAAAGATACAGAATATTTTTCATGAGGTGTAGCAGTCGCTACATTTCATGACTATGTTCTCGACTATCAACAAACCGCAAGGAGAGATGCAGTCAGATGACTACAGCATGTATGTCGTGGGGCTTGATTTAAGCATATCCCAGCCTCAGGATAAGGTAGAGATTATGGAGGAAACATGATAGGTGGTAACCACCAACTTTCTTAAGTATGTACGCCAACTGAAGAAAAGAGAAGAAGAGTTGAAAAACATAAAGGATAGAGTCAACGTCTTGCTCGCCAGGGAAAAATTTAAGGAGGTTGAATTTAAACACTTATCCCAATAGAGGGAGATAGAAAAATCAAAGCTCTAAGAGGAACTTGTGAAGTTTCAATCCCTCAATCCAAACTTGGTCGTTGAGCTTTAGCAGAGGAACCAAGAATATCAAGACCAATTAGCAAAATTGGGGCTGCAACAGAAGGATGGAAAATTTAATCGCTTAGAGCAGTAGATGCAGAAAAAGGATATGGATTTCAAGATCCATCGGGCCCAATTAGAGAATGAAATTTTAGAAGTAAAATCTGCACTAGAGGAAGAAGTAGCAAACAAGGAACAAGCTGAAGCCATTTGGCTCACAAAATCATGGATCCTCCAAGGGCAACTCACCACGGAAAACCAAAAGGTTGCGGAGCTCGCACATGATATAGAACAAAGGGATGAATAGATCACCCTATTAAATAACATTTCCTTACCTCTTGCTAATCAAAAATACCTTCCTCAGATAGCCCAATAGTTATATCTTTCCTACTGGGAAAGAGTAAATCCCTCTGCTTAACTCTATAGCAAAAACTTTGATTTGTGGCGGAGGCAACAGATCTAGGTAGAGGGGTCTATGAAGTGATCATGCAATTTCCTAAGTCCATTACGGAAAGAGTTCTAGAGGCCAGGAGATTATTACATAGGCTATATATGGTCCTAGAAAAAGTCTTGGAAAGTGTAGGGATTGAAGACTGAAGGGCCACTGCTAAAATAGCTAACAGGTTCATCTATTGCCACACAGCAATCCCTCATGCCGATGAAAGTGTCACCAAACTGGATCAGACCATGAATAGCATGTGAGCCAGGTTCTCCCACCTAACTCGGATGAGCTTACCATGTCTATTTCTTGAAGATGAATAAGTGACCATGGTGGAGCATATTGCGGAAAAATCGAGGAGAAGCAACGGGATGTGTCTGCCTTTCAAGGTTTCAATCAGCCCCTTGATGTAGGAGATATAAAGGGCATCACTCATTTGATCACATGGCTTCTTTTTCAACTCGATTCTTGGGTCGATATATTGTTGGAGCTACCTTACAAAGAAGTGATCGATCTGCATGGAGCACAAAAAAAATTATGCGACATATTGACTCCATCTGAGGATGAGTGGCTGCCTCTTCAGATCACCCTCTCTAAGCTCTGATCACACCACCCGATGGATAAGACTTTGGTCTACAAGCCAAAAAAAATTGGGTTCCTTGTTCCACAAGTGAAACACCCCTAATAAGTTGCCAAAAGTTGTGAACATAAAATTCACAAGTGGGTTATTTTATTTTGCTTAAGTATCAGTCATACCCTCCTTTAAAAAAGAAATATCGAGCTCCTTTTGCAAAGGCTTATGACAATACTGCCACTTTTCAGTCGAGCGCTCCTCACAAGGTTTCTTTCTCTCACTTTTCAAAAACTTGTGCCATGCTTCCACGTGTCAAATGTTCACAATCTTCAATGCCTCTTTCCATCACTCTCCTTTCGAGCCCCGACCGCATGCCATGTAGCATCAGTCCATGCACAGTCTTCGTAGCCCCCACCTTTAGCACAGTATCTATGGAGACCTCCATGTGTCTTTGTAGCGCAAGTTTTTCGTCACCTAAGAGGAAGGATGAATATCAACCCTGACCGCTCACCACATAATCTTCTAGATATTGCATCATGAAGGAAAGTTGAAGCAAGTGACAACCTCACAGTGGGTGCCACGTTTTGTAACTGTCATCATGAGTGAACAACACATGTCGACACTCTAGCCTGTTAGGACCACTACCATCATTTGTAGGGGATGCATCTAGCTCTAAGGAATCCTCGTTCATGGATCAAATCTTTTTGGTTGCAACAGCAAGGGAAAATCATTGCAAGTACATCATTGCTCATGAACTGAGGATCTTTTTTGTTATTGGCTCACCACGCTTGGTTTTCATTATAAATACCGCTTCTTCTTTAGAAGTAGGAGTTCAAATTTTAAGAGAAGAATTGGTAGAAGAACTAGACCTTTCATTACTTTATTAGATTATTGTAAAGAACTTGTATACTACGCCATTATTCGGCCTTTTTGTTTTCTTCAATATCTAATAAGTTTCATTGTGTCATTATTGTATTGAATGCTTCATTTGCAGAACTTCTATAATTTTAATGCAAGTTTGTTGGTTTAGATCATGTCTTTGACTCCTCTTTTTAGCAAATGTATATAAAGGTTATTTTATGTCATTTAGTGAATCATTTAGCTTCTACCTTTATTTTTGTCATTTTGGAACACAGCAGACTACTGAACGGGCCCTTAAATTGTATCTAAAAGATAGATTTACCATGCCTATATCTAAATCTCGGTGTATCACCTTAGTTAGATTCTTTTATTTTATATCTACTTATTTTTCCCATCCAAAACCCTAGTTATAGAAGAGTCAGCTTCTTTAAAATCTGGAGATTACTTAGCCTAGCGCAATAGGTCCCCCCTTTGAATGAGTTTCCCATAAAGGGTTATTACCTTGCCATTTTTTGGCATCAATAGTATACTTTTAGCTACATGATATTGTATATAGATGGGAAAGTCTATGAGCTGCGGGGTCACACTATTGATGGTCTAGGCTTGGGAGCACATTGCAGTGTTTCATCCACCAGTTGATCACCATATAGAGACCACCACGCCATATGTATATATGTATGCAGGATTAGTGACACAAACACATGTGGGTGATATTGGTTACTAGAGACATGGTCTGGATACACTTGTTAGTTTTATATGGAGGCCATACATGGATTGCCATCAGTGGCCATATGAGCATGAGCATCTAGCATGGTGTAGGTAGGAGAGGTACTTGATTGGGAGAACTATGCAATCTATTCACATTATTGAGATGTATCTGCTAGATCAGGTGCTCAAATAGTTCAGAGAGTATCGGGGAGAGCCTCATGGATTGGTAGTATTTGCATGGTCATCAAGAGAGGTTACACCTTGGGGGCAATGATTGCAGTGGCTACAACAGAGTAGGCCATTGAAAGATTATAGGCATAGCAGTGGGTTTGGAGGGGAGGAGCAGTAGATTTCAGGACCACTCCCGAGTTTGATTCTTGGTGGAGGATACACAAGCCTTTTTTGTTGACAGATCCTGACCAGCCTACCCCAGTATTGAGATGAGGACTCTAAAATGTAACTAGGGTTTGCAACTGGTATGTCTACTACTATTTCTAAATGATACTAAAATATGCAATGATGAAAAGTGTGAAGAAATATTTTTGGTTTTTGTTCATAGATCATTGTGAAAGGATAATTAGAGATAGGTTTTTACTGTGTGACCTCAAGCTAAGACAATGAAATTTGTTTTTTTGATTGTCAGGCAATTGCAATTCAGAATTAACAGATGCGCCATTTGATAGCCGATTGTATCTTTTGGTATCAGATGTGTCATTTGACAACCGGTTGTAGTTCGTATTAGTAGATGTGATGTGTGATAGATGGTTGTGGTTCATGGATAGTAGATGCAGTTCAGGAATAGTAATTATGGTTTTCTGTAAACAGGATTTGAATTTTCCATAATTTCTGGCAAAGTTTATAGGTTTGTTTCAGTCTAACTCTGATCAAATTTTGAAAAAATAGAAGACAATCAGAAAACACTTTGTTTTTGGTATGGTTTCAATGTGAAATCATTTTAAATTCAAATAGACAAGTATGATCTTATAGTTGGCCAAGACAATATATGTTGAGTTCTCACTTGGATTTCTCCTGTTGCGCTTATTCAGAGCGGATGATTAGAAGCTTTACCATAATGGATCCCCCTTACACGGAACTCACTTCTTAGGTCATCCTAGCTTCAATTTCTCATGAATCTCCCATGACAAATTATTCATCTCTACTAAGAATCGCAAGTATGTGGAATAGTTTCGGAGGTCTGACCTCCTATATCAACAAATAGGGAATTTTGGTAATCTAAAAACAAATGGCTTTTAATAAGGGCACCTATTCAGAAGGCCACGCAAGAGGCAATATTAGTTATGATAAACATAAAAATAAACCTAATCTAATAATAAAGAACAATGGAATATAAAGCATATAAATAATCAAAAGATCTCTCCAAATCCTCATGCATTCCACGGATCACCTTCATTGCACTTCTCTATTTTGTTGTAGTATAAATACCCTTAGATTTCTCTTAAGTATGCAAGTATGGCCTTAATGATAAATGATATTAGCAAAAAATTGAAGATTTATAAAGTTGCTTCCAAAAACTCATAAGATTTCGGGAGGGGTAATAATGATGAAGGTAAAGCCAATTTATAGAAAATTGATTTTTGAATGACAGGCTCAAATTCAAAGATAATTCGACGATTGAGATTAAAATATGAGGCATGCATTAGGATTAGGGTCAAATTAGTGTGAGTGATAAAGCATAAATGGTGGGGATTAAATTAAATAATAATTTAATCTCTAGTGGAAACTAGAAGAATAAAGACTACATGTAAAGATAAAGATTGAAACAGATAGAAGATGAGAATAAATTAATTAAATAATTAAAGTTATTTAATTAATAAAGGTTTGCACGTAGAAGATAAGAATAATTCTAGATAACTGCTTGATTAAGAGACAATCGATATTAAATCACCAGATAACTGAGTGATCAAATTAGATCTGGACTTAAGTGATAAATGACTAATTAGATAACAAAGAGATTATCTTATTATAGAAGAATTATGTTATGGATAAATCTTTTTATGAATTAAATAATAATTTAATTCAACATTCAATATTTTAGGATTAAATTAAATAAATAAAGATTTATTTAATTAAATGGAAAAAAGGTTAAGGAATAATTAATCAATAATGAATGAAGACAATAATGAATTAATTAAATAATTAAATTTATTTAATTAATATGGTGACATATGACTTTATAAAATAATTAACATTATTTAATTATGAGAAATGAAGATGTAAGAATTATGAAGAAATTAAAGAGACGTAAGCCTAAGACAATATTTGGTGTCTACACATCTTAATGTTGAACTTTGTGATTTGCATTCAATATGCGCATTTGGCACTTAACATAATGTATGTCGAGCCTTTACATTAGTTGGCAAATTTATTCCAATGAGCTTGCCATAGGCAACCCTCTGATATCATGCAGTTGCAATCGATGCATCAACCCTAGGCTGGATATGCCTTTTAGAGGATATTCAATGGTTTTTTTATGACACTTTTTGTATCGGTGTCTCTTTTATCTACACCCTTCATAATGATGGTTTTATTTGATATTGAAATTTTCATTCCATTTTTAATGGTTTCATTTACAGTGGAATTTTGAATTACTTGTTGTTCCCCTTGACAATCGATGGAAATTTCTTTTGGTTGGAAATTATAATGTGCTATTCGATACCCTGCCTTCCATGTTATTTCGATGAAAATATAAAAGTTTGGAATTCGATTTACAAACTCCATGTTGTGTAGTTCGATGGGTATTTATTTTGATGAATAAGCTTGTATTGTATACGATATTAGCTTTATTTTAACTTCCTTGTCAAAGGCATTGTTTAAGTTGTTTTTTCAATTTTAATTTGATGGAATTATATTATCATAATCTATGCTTGTTTTGGGATGAACATTCATTGTGTTCATAATCTTATACCTTGAAAGGAGAAATTATATCCCACTCCATGCATTTGATAATGAAAAGTTTAGAATATGATTCGTCACGTTGCCCTATTTTGAGACATAAATGTTTTTTTACTATTTTGCGCATTCAACTTTATGTAAAATCGATGAATATGTATTTCAAATATATATATATATGTATTCAACTATTCACATTAGTATATTTGTATCAGTTGCCTCTGTAAATATTGTTGTATTATATTAAAACAGCCTTATGTCGTTGCTCCTCTTATCATTTTTGATAATTTCCACCTTAGCTATGGTGTGTTGCGTCACCTCCCATGTTGTTTGCATCTATTTCAAACAGTTTGATTTTATATATTCATATCTTTTAATGCTGTTTTTTTTTTTTTCTTGACATTGCTCACATATATTTAGTTGAAATTCGCAAAGAGTAGGGCATCGACTTTTTATATAAATCAATGATTTTTTTAGTTTGGCAATCGATGGTATAAATTGTTGATGGATAATTTGTGAGTAACATTTGATTATATATATATATATAAATGTATGTTTATTTATGTATATTGATGTTGCTTTATTTTATCTATGGTATTGAAAACAATTCTATATTATAATAAATGTACATATTTATATATCTATATGTATAAATGTGTTTATAGTAAGGAATTAGAAAAGAATAGTTTTACTTAAGATTCTTTGATTATAGAGATAAGTAAATTGGAGTTCTAAACAAATAAGAAAATAAATTGAGTTAATGGTGTTAGGGAAATTGGAGGTTTATTTGAATGAATTAGATGAACCCTTTTAAATGTTGATGTCATTTATAACCATTTAGTGGATAATTTTTAATATATGTTGTTTGGGTTAATCACGTTCTTGTTTTAATAATGTGTTACTTAGTGAAATTAAGTGATTTTGGAGCATTGTGTAAAGTGGGAGTCTATGTGTAAGTTGTCAAGGTTTACTTCCAGAGGCTTAGGGGAGTATTTTATTGGTTGAATTTTATGCTTGTTCTTTTGAGTTGGTTGTTAATATATTTGAAATGTGTACACGAGGGTTTTCCTTGCACTATTTTTCCCTTCTAGTACTTGTGATTTTTAAGAGATATGGTTTGTGCCTCGCTTTGTATGTGTTTCATGCAAACTGGTTAAGTATGCAAGAGGGTTTTACCTAGCGTTCCCTAGTCATGTGATCCCCTTGGTGGTGTGTGTGCCTCTGGAAGCAGTGTCTTTTTTATGTGATGTCATGTCATACTTTGTTATGTTGGAGCCATGGTTTGTACTTTATGTGTTAGCCTTATGTATTCTTGACTTCTTGATGTAGTGGGACCTTATTGTTATCTCCTAGCATGAGGGGTGGACCTTAGTGTTCCACATGGTCGGGTGGATTGTTTTTTTTCCTCCATTGGGTTTCTTTGTTGTTGTTCGTGTGCGTGGAGGATGTACCTTATGTAGCAAATTTTGGATCTTGTATAAATTTGATGGGGTAGTTGCTTATGTTATGTATTGAACTTGTATCTCATTTGTATCATGTAATGAAATCTTGATATACTCAACCTATTGTATTCAGGGAAGTATTGATGTAAGCTAGTAACAATGTAATGATGTACTCCCATGTAATAGAAATTGAATATGTACTCATTAGTTCTTATTATATGACTTTTAATGATTATGTATATGATGTCATGTATGGAAATGTATCTGTTTATCCATTTAATGCGATGGATTTAAAAATGAACTCTTGTTGTTAGTTAATTCATGTTGTATGTTTAGATCTTGGTCATAGTTCAGTTAGTAATGCAGTCATGGAACCTCAGAGGACATAGCTTATCTTATATTTTATGTTTAGATATGATTTTCACTTCTTATTATCTCTTTTATAAAAAAAAATGTTTTGTTATTGTACTTTTATTGTGTCGTTCTCTGAGGTTCCATGGCGAGGCGTTACAGTGTATCTCTTATTGTAACTAAATAAGGTGTTAAAATAATTTTTTGTAACTCTCCCATACCTAGATTAGTGTAGGAATATATGTTCGCTCACCTGGCTTCCTTTCAATTGGTATCAGAGCCTAGCCAACCTTGGTTCCTTTGTCTGGTTTGAAGGGTTTTTTGAGCTAATCTTTGTTTCAGTGGGAGTTTTGCAAAAGTGTGTGTTTCATTACCTTGTTTCGGGAAAGAGATGGCAAGCACATCTAAGAGGATTGAGATGGAAAAGTTTAATGGTGGTAATTTTGAGTTGTGGAAGCTCAAAATGGAAGAGATGCTTGTAGACCGTGATCTATGGGTTGTTATTTTTGGAACCAAACCATCAGGCATGAAACAAGAATATTGGGATCTTGTGTATAGAAAAGCCAAGGGCCTTATTAAACTCTGTTTGGCGATTTTTTCCTCCTTAATGTCCATGAAGATAAAACTTTGTATTCTCTATGGAAGAAGCTTGGTGATGTCTATCAGGCTAAATCCCTAGTAAACAAGATTTTCCTAAGAAAGAAGATGTATTCTCTAAAAATGGTAGATGGAGGGTCAGATGATATGTGGTTGATAGATTCGGATGCATCTTTTCACATTATTTCTCATAGAGATTGGTTCTCGAAGTATGAGGAGTACAAGGGAGGAGAGGTGTACTTGGGTGATGGCTCTCACCTAAATATTATTGATTGTGGAAGAGTCAAAATCATATTTCTTAATGGAAGAGTGAAGAGGATTGATGGTGTCATGCATATCCCTATTTTGGCATGAAACCTACTTTATGTAAGTAAATTGAATGATTCAAGACTTTTAATAATGAAATAAATTCTCCGTGCATGAGATGATCACAATGACTTCAATCCATCAAGGAAAGTAGATGTGAGTGGTGAGTTGTAGCACTTGTCAATTTATCATTGGATTTATCTATTTTGTCTTTGCCAAATTTTTTGGGATTAAGGTGCCTCAACCTTGGAGTCCTAACATTGATTTATTTGATGTAATTTAATGTATTTATTTGTATTATTTAAATTCCTATGGTGTCATGTCACTAATTGGGACCCACGGGCTGGGTGGCATCCCTGTTGGAGGTGACTAGATGACACATCATCATCCCAAGTGGACATAGGAGTCCCACTTTAGAATCTATGACTTATGATAGATTTTATGACATGTCATAAGGCATCTTTGAATACATGGGTGAAATTTGGCACCCAATTTGGGTTATGACAGGATGTAAGAGGATCAACTATTTTTAGCCAATTATGATAAATTCTCTTACAATTGTAAGTGTTGTCAGCTATGACAGATTCTATGACATCTATAAGTTGTGTAAGGCATTTTTCGTAGCCTATTTTTAGTATATTTGAGGTGCCCAAGCTTGGAAGAAAACTATTTTCATTTTTGACACTTGTCGGGGGTGTAAGGGAATATGTCACATGTGTCCAAATGCATGTCTAAGGTGTTGGAAATTTTTCCATGTGGATTTGGGCACCCCTCACCTTCTATATGTTTCATGAAGTTTGTATCACTCTATTTATTGAGTGCCTTGAGTTATAGAATGCATAGTTTGTTTGCAGGTAATGAAGTGATGTTGGCTTAACTCCACAACAAGTGTTTGTGATGAAGCACCTGTGTAGAAGCTTTGTACTTGGGCTATGTTGTTACTCCTATTTGAAGTAATATAGAAGTAAATTTTGCTTTTGGAGGGTGGGGTTTTTTACTCAAAAGGGCTTTCCCCATGTATATCTAGTGTATGTTGTATTGTGTATTTCATATTCTATTTACATTATTCTCTATGTGTATCTCTTATTGTAATTGAATAAGGTGTTAAAAGAAAAAAATTTACTCTCCCCTACTTAGATTAGTGTAGGAAGTTGTTTTTTCTCACCCAGCTTCCTTTCACAATTGAGGATAAGCACTCTTTACATCATCATAATCATTAATTAAGTGTAATAACTTATTACTCTAACATCCCCCCTTAAGATGAACTTAGGAAGAAGCTAAAACACTAGAAGAAGATGCATGCAAGCAAGGATGGGTCTCGGCAACTAGGTCTAATCAGATACCCATTTACAAATACAAGAATGAGGTAGAGAAGGAAAACCCAGTGGGACAAAACCCCCCTACAATGAGATGACATGCTACAAAGAAGCACTGGAAGAACATTGTAGAGTAACACTGGAACCGCAATCTCGCAAGAAAGGAAAGATACTTTTTTCTACAAGTAACCATATCAGAATCATAATGATGCAACAGCAGACCCGATTCCACGGAACACTCAAAAACTCCAAACGGAAACAACCCTAGAATCTATGAAGCAGTAGTTGATTATTGAATGAATGTGATACTGAAATGAAGTGCAAAGATGCAAGGTGCACTCTCCCAGCTGCCAAAACATCCAAGTAATCTCCAAAACACCCATTGGGAAAACTATGGAATAATGATAAACCTAGTATAGATAAAAAAAATGTGGATAGATAGCAACATAGAGCTCCTCAATACCTTTCCAACACCGCAAAGATAGCGAAAATTGGAGATCGTGGCAAACATTTATAAGCTTGAAAGCATAAAACAAACATCTAAATTCAAACAGAAATAAATGAATCTAAATAGAAAAATACTGAAAAATAAACTACACCACAGGAAATTTATTGAAACCAGCTTTTCGACGATATCTCGTTTGCCCGATTTTGATACCGTATGTCCAAGTTATGCCAAAAAGAAAAAAAACTGCTCCTTTAGGGCAAACTCGGGTTAGGAGGGGACAAAAGAGCATCCTACAGATGCTAACGTCAGTGATTCATGAGCATATATTTGATGGCCATCTGGCCATCGCCACAAAAATTTGGCCCCTGGTCTTGTGGGCGACCAGGGGCTGGCGGACTGGAGGCTGCGACAGAGCCCTTGGTCGTTGATATGACCAAGGCTGGGGCTAAGGGGTTGGCCGGGGGTTGGGCACGTAGCACCCAGTCCCCCATGTGACCTCGGCTGGTTCAGAGGAGCCGGCAAGGGCTAGCATTGGAACTGGCGGTGGATTTGGGGGAGCCACCGGTGGCGGTGGCCACTGGGTGGCCGCCGGGTGGCCGCTCGGTGGTGGACCCCTATGAACTATAGGCGCCGATGCAAATACCGAAAAACACTCTTTTTTTTTTTTAAATGATTTTTCATTCCTCGTAACACATGTCGAGGAGGTCGTACAGCCTTCCTAGCAAAAAAAAAATTGCCTCAAAAATCAACCAAACAACAGGTGTTCTTAGGGTTTTGAGCCACTACGAACATGATGGTGACCTCCATTTGGGCTCAAAATTCTCCAAAAAATCGGCTACCCCCAGATCTTGCAAAAAAGATGCCTGTGGAAACCCTTGCACTTGAAACTCACTGAAATGCTATATCTTTAGATCACGAGCAGGCAGCTACAAGTCTGGAGCTCTGATACCATGTTAGAAACCAAGATCACCTACATGCAATCACCTACCATACCCAAAAGACATGTAGAACCAAAGAAGATGTTTTGTAAACCTCAAAGTGAAAATGCATTATTGAGAATCAATTATTACAAAGAGATCAATCCTTATGAAGGAGATCAAGAAACCCTAAATGAAACCCTAGTGTGCACACTTAATAATTAATAAATAATTATTAATGTGCCTAAGTTTAGCTTAAGTAACTAAAGGAATAAGTGAATTAATTAATTAACCAGTATGATATAATTAATTAAGTGTAATAACTTATTACTCTAATAGGAACTACTACCCCTATCCATCCAATTTGAATCCTAATTTATATGTGAGGTTCATCTGCCTCTACACTTTGTTGTTCTGTGATTCATTTTTTTGTTTCAATTCCACAATTGTCTATATTTACATTAGTTTTTCATAATTATATAGTTGAACTAGAAATACATTTGTCTAATCAAATAAATTTAACTCTTAATTAGTCAAATCAATGTCAATCCCCTCCAAAGAAAGAACCAAAATGCTAATCCATCTTTCTAGCTCTTTCATTGAGGTTAGTATAAAAGTGGGTTTATGTGATCAATTTTCATTCTCACTAATGTAATGTAGGAGAAAGTGTGATTTAGACCCTAGATCCTTTTTCTCACATCACATTTTGGTGAACCCGATGCTTGTTACATTGCAAAGCTTCTGAAATCTAATTTTCATCATTTTGAAATCTAAGTGTAATCTTAAGTTATTTTCATTTGGAAAAAGTGCATGCATATTTTAGTGAAAAGCATTAAAAAAGTAAATATCTTCATAGTGTTTTTCATTTCAAAAGATCAAAAAGTGTTACTTTTATAGCATTTTCAAAAAAAATTAGTTAATTACAAAATTTAAATTTTGGAAATTGTCTTTTGACTATATTATATTACTTTGAAAACATAAAATTTCATGCATGGTTGTGTTTCACATAAAGAAAAATTAGGGTTTTATGCATTTTTGAAAATTTGTATTTGTCAAACTTGAACCTCTACAATTTTAATTCCTCAAATACTATAGGTGATTTCTAGGTTTTGAATTTAGTAAAAACTTACATCTCTAGACTAGGGCACCACTTCCCTTTTCCAACTAATTATTGGTAAAATTTCAATCATATTCATGTCTCTGTAATTTCTATTCGGATATGTGCTTTGTTTCAAAAAAAATTCTAGATTTTGTCACTATAATCTATTTTTATTAATCATCTAAGCACTCTGGTGTTTTGAATCTTGTAATACCTTTATAAAATTTATGACTTAGTGTCCCATATTTAATACCCATGTGAGATGTATTTTAATACTTATGGATTCCTATTCTACAATCACATCTAGTGTTGAGCTTGTCTTATAACTCTTTCACTCAAGGAGTTACATCTACACAATATATCTTTTATTCTCTTCCTAATACTAAATTTCCTATGTCTTCTTCATCACCTACCATTTATGTGGACATGGAGGTTGTTTTTTCCCATGTCCCTAAAGATAAAATTAAACAATTGGACAAATACTTAGAAGTCCTTCAAAAATACTTAAGTATTGAGTCTTCGGCTAGAGAAATGGTTCCCCTTGTGGATAAGCTCAAAAGGTTAATACAAGATCACAATGGATATTAGTTTTTCATTTCCTAGATCATATAGTGGATGCAAATATTCCTATATTAACTATTTTCTTTCAAGCCTTTCCTAAAACTCAAAATAAACTAGGAAAACAAGTTTCCTCTCCTACAAGCATGCCTTTTATTCCTACTTTTACCCCTACAGTCATTGTGGCCACAACACAACATAGTAATGGCCTAAACTCTAGTTTAGGGTTATCTTATGGGAATATTTATGGATTTTTCCCTTCACCTATAATACATCCATTTCCTTTTCCTACATACATTCATGTTCTTCACCTCTTATAACTATGAAAAACAATAACCCTCCAATCATTAACAATAATCTTGCATATTTAACACATTCTCAAAACATCACTAAATTATCTTGTGATAAACAAACTCTTGCAAAACATGTCATCATTACAATAAAAAAATTCAAACATGAACCAAAGTCAATAAAATGCTAATCCTCCAACATACCTTATAGATAGTCCATTATCATTTTTTATCCTAACACCCACACCACAAAACATTGAGATACCTCTCTTTGAGAAGTGTGTTGGCAAAGGAGATCCCAATAATCATTTATTGGCTTTCACCATTCTATGTTTGATTTCTTTTTTGACGATTCTCTCTTAGCTAAATTTTTTTTTTCTTTTTTTGAAAGACATGACATTATATTTTTTTTATTCATTGATTAAGAACTCAATTATGTCATTTACAAAACTAGTTAATGAACTCCTTCAACATTTTCAAGAAAAAATTGGCCTCAAGTTGCATTAATAGATTTATTCCATTGTAAACAAGGACCTAAAGAGAACGTGACTGATTTCATAAGACAATACCAAGCCCTTTATTCATAAATTTAATATTCTCTCCTAGATGTTCATATACAAAGAGTTTTCATTGGAAATTTTTAAGCTAAAATTAGATATAATATCTTGATGAAATATCTCTCATTTACACATTTATGTATGACCCTTCATTAGTATTAGATATTAGTTAGCCAATATGAAGGTACACCTTCATTGGTTTCTATGGTCAATTTGAAGTTGTACCTCAAAAAACAAAAAAATTATAAAGATAAATAATCCTCAATCATCCAATAACATAGAAATAGAAGTAAAAATTTTGAAGTGTTGATAAAGTACGTCATTAGAGGGTCGTTTTCATTTTTTTCATGCCCATCTATTTCCCATGCTTAACCATTTCCCCTATAATATCAAAATGATTTTTTCTTTCTATAGTTTTTCATCTCTTGAACAAGCCATTGAGAATCTCTAGAGTAAAAGTAAAAATCTCCCCATTCAACAAGGCTTAATTTTCCACCTTTTTCATCATCAAGATACTTTTTTACCCTCCCCAAGAATTATTAAAAGGAACGCTTTGGTCATTCACAATCCCACTGACCCCCTTGAGTGTCCCAACCCCACTTTCACCCTAGATGAAATCCCTCCCACCACTCGATGTATCACATGTGCCCAACGAAAACCCTTGTCACTAACTCATTTAATTGCAAAATCCGACAAAAATTTCCAATGAAATTTGTATAACCAGATGTATCATCAGGTCCTTATTTTTTCATCAACGTTTCGATGAAGATGTTTCACCAAAATTTTGAGGGACTTGCAAATTTAAATTGTGGCCGACATAAATAAAACTGAGCTCACCTATTTATTGCGATAGTGTTTTGCTCGATGATTTTCTTGGGAGAAATCAGAAAAAAATCAAGAAGATATCGCCAAGTTGAGGGTAGTCATTGTCTTTTTCCATAATTCATTTGTGAAGTCAGATTTATACTTCTAGGTTTGAAAATCATATTTTAAAGCAACATCTCATCAGATTTCATTATGAGACTTGTGCATTTTCATAATTTCATTTCTAGATTTTAGATCTGACTTCACAAATTCTTTATAAGGGAATTTTTTATAACTGATGGAAAATTCTTTATGGATTTGGACAAAGATTATATTTGCATGGTTTAAAATTTAACCCTAATGATCAATTTTCAATAGATTTGGGAGCCATAACTAGATAATATCAAAGGCATAGGGATAGCTACAGAGTGAAATGGTTGTCAAGATTAAAGCCTAGAGGGTTGAACAAATAATTGGGAATGTTTGATAGTGGATAGTTAGAGCCATTTAGCTATGATATTTTTGAAGACTACTTCATAAAGATGTATTTTTCCCTTTGCCAAGTTTCATAAATAGATTTTAGACCTTAGATGCCAGTGTCTTATAAAAGCAGTTATGGTATATCTATTACCTGAAGTTCTTGAATTCATCTTGACTCTATACAAATGTATCTACTTTTAATTTGAACGAGAAAGAAAGAAAGCAGCCAATTTCTAAATATTGTGAGATATTTAGAGCAACAAACTAATTAATGAAAAAATGAAGGTCAAGGCCTCTCTATTTTTCTCAGTTCACTTAAACTTTTTAGATGTTTCCAAACATCTAGCAAGCTATAACTATCATGCAAATTATATGATTTCTATTTGTTTGTACTTTGGAACAGTTTACAAGATGAAATTGTCTCCTCATGTAGAAGTATAAGCTGTCAAATTCCTTCAGAAGTTGATACAGGAATAAAAAGATGAACCTGTCAAATTGGAAATCAAAATTTTTGTGGTAAGAAGAGTTGATTTTGACATGAATGGCATGTTGTAACAACTTTATTAAGTAATACAATTTATTTAGTTATTTGACAATTTGGTGATTTGTGTATAGATATGCCACCATATGAAACTGAGTGGAAAAGAGCACTCCTTAACTTATCAAGTAATATACAAGTAAGATGCTATAAAAAATAACTTGTTCTTTTAGTGAAGCTAGTCAACCTACTCATGCTTTTCCATGCTTAATTTTTTCCTTTTGGATTGAGCTACTTATGATAAATTTTTAACTTTCCTTGCAACTTGTGTATTATCCTCTCAATTTTTTAACTGGTTAAAAGCAATCTCTTATAAAGGATATAAAATTCTTTAGCACTTTAGATTGTCCTTTATGTTAACGGAGGCATCTAACTATTATTTATATAATTCAACTATATTTGAGAGTAAGCATATTTAATCTCTATGTGGTAGATTCAGACACTAAAACAAAGTATTTGACCTTATTAGGAAAAATGAAGCAAAAAACGTAAAAGTGCATCATAGGATTATTTTTCATGGTTTTCATTGTAAAGTACGTAACTTATTTCAATATTTTCTCATGGCAATCATATGACCTTCTTCTATGGACTATATAAACTCTTTTAGTGTAAATTTTGTCATCTCCTTCTTATTATGCAAGATCATTCAAAACCTATGCTACTCTTTGACAATGACATATGACTGTCATATCTTTGTAAGTATTTAATAGACATAATGGGAGATCCTTTAGAAACATCATCATCTTTGTTGAAAGTGATCCCATATCCTTTGTGGTACCTACCCTCTAACAACTTGACTATCCTTTGTCTTTTAGCTTATGCATGAGTTTATTCATTTGATTTCAATGGCCTTGCATAACACTTGAAGAAATTAATTGTGGTAGCTCTTTGAGATATTGTCCATGCACTCCTTAATACACTTGTAGGTTTTCCTCTTTTGAAACTTTGTGAGATGGAAATATTATTAGTTTTCCATACTGTTATGAAGAAAACGAACCCTTGACAAGATTTATGATGTTTTAAAATCCCTCTTGACAACTCAGTTACTTTTCTTTATGTATCTCTTAAATTTTATCATACTACCCTATCGCTGTTATTAATTTCAATGCCCCCTTCATGGTTATGACATGAACTAATCATTGTTTTTTTTAATAGTCATGACTGTGATCTCCTTTTGGGAATCTATAGGAAAGTGTCATTCCTTACTTTGAAGTCCATTTCCTTAAATATTTTCTCTTTTCTCATTTCTCCTTACCTCTATAGCATCTCTATATTTCATATACATAATAATAACAATTATGGTGATAACTAGTGGACATGGGTATAACATCAAGAATCATACAAATGTAGTTTATAACTACTTATAATAGCCTGAGATACTAATATTGTAGCACTAGTCAAAGAATCATCATCAAACTATATTTTTTGATCAAATACAATGAAAAATAAAATATATTAAAATATAAAACATTAATCTTTACTATCTACTCCACTATAAATAATAAAGACTACAAAAATTTTCTTCCAATTTGAGTGTTGGAAGTCATCACAATAATCAACAATATAATATTTATCTATTAATATATAAATATTATAAATAAATGTGTATTTCAATATTTTTAAGCAAGAAATTTGGGAATAGTATATTCCTTCTCTTTATAATCTACAAACATAATAAAATCTTCTAAGAAATACCTTCAATCTGCAATATTAAATCTGCTCATTTATTTGAAAATAAATCAACCTACAATCACCAACAACCAAAGAATTAAAATAAAGATTTAAAAAATCATTACATGAATATATATCAACTTATAAGTCTCTTAGGGTGCAAGAAAAATTTGGATTTGTAATTATTTTCCATGAAAGATAAGCAGAAAATATTTAAAGAGAATAGAGTTAGTTGTGAGTTGGTTGTTGCAATTAATATATAGAAAAGATCATTGTTTTATATTTTACTATATTTTATTTTGCAAATAGCATTGGACAATAAACTAGCCAATACACTATCAAACATATGATTAGACCCTATGAATATAAGGTTATCAATCTTTAATCAATTCACATGAGAAATAATATTGACCAATAGTATCAATGAAACTCTGATACTATATAACAATGACTAGTCTCAGTTTGATGGCATTTCAAGACCAATGCATGAATATCATTTGGGCCTCATGGCATTGAACATTTTTTTCATTCAGCCATGATATAATGTTCTTACAGGAATCACAATACTAGTATGATTGAATGTATCAAAGGAAATAGGAGTTAGAGCAGATAAAAAGAGAACAAAAAGATTGTAGTGTAACCTTATTATTATATAAATAAACAGAAAAATACTATGAGTAGGAACCCCAAATATCATGTTCATTGTTTATGTGAATATGTGTAGAATAGAGTGACCCCTTATCTATTTCAATTGTTGATAAAGTTACGGTTTATTCTTATTCTCCTTTGCATGGTATAAGATCTAACCAATTTTTAATATTTAGCTTAAAATTCAAGATGGTATTCCATATTGATTCTATAGGAGGGAGGAAGTTTTATATGGATTCTGGAATAAACATTGTGACCAAAGACATGAATTATATGGATGGAAAAAAATTCAATAAAAATGGCAATAGATTTGACATATAAAACCAGAGGATGGCCCTATGATATTTTGAAGCACTATTGTAATGGTGAAGTCAATTTAGATAGAGGCTTGCTTCATAAGTAGATGGAAGTGTACGAGACATTTGAATTTTCTTATGAGAAAAATATTTAGCTAAACCTACAAAACTAGGCAAATGAAGTGTTGTCCTTACAAAACAATTTTGTCGAGAGTGTGGAAGTGAAGTTCTATACAAGATTGTTTGTATGTATTGTATTCAACATAAATATGTCAGGATCGGTCTTAGCAATCATTTTAGCCTTTCAAAATGATATCATTCTTATTCATCCATACACTATTTTTTGTCAAATGGATGTAATCATTAAGGAAGACCCTTTCATTATTCCCTTAATGCATTGAACTTTCAAGGAAGCCATCTAATGGTGTTGCCTATTGATATCCAAAGCAGGGATGTGAAAAAGACTAATGACTATGTAGGCTATATTGTAGATAAAATTCATAGATATTTTAACTTTATCAAGGCATATAATAGGGTGGTCCACTTCAAATGAAACTCTTTATTATGCCATACTATTTTATTTTATGAATTCATTTGTGAAGTCAATTTTTACTTCCAGGTTTGAAAATCATATTTTAAAGCAACATCTCATCAGACTTCATTTTTAGGCTAGTGCATTTTCATAATTTCATTTCCAGATTTTGTTGTGCAAGTTCAATATCCTAATTTTAGGATTCTAACGGTTGGAAATCATAGTAAAATCAAAATTTAATAATTTCTGGAATTAGCATTTGAAAGTGTTTTTTGGGGTTATTCACTTTAAACTATCTTCTCTTTTGCAGGGGTAGTTGCATGCCAACTTTTTTTGGTATAAAATATCAGAATTATTAGATTTTGTTACCTATCTATGATTAAAAGTTATTGGAGTGTGAGTTTGATATTTTTTGAAGATCTAAATATTCAAGTTTGGTAAAGAAAAATCATGCCAGATAATATTAGTCCAGAACAAAATGAAGAGACACTTGCTAGATTATCGGCTAGATTGAAAAGAAAGGGTGATGGGAAATCTTATTGTCCTTACAACAATTGCAAGGGCTTAAAGACGAGATGACTTTTAATCACAACAACTGAGAAACATTCTAGGTAGCATGGTCACATTGAAGGGGGGCATGATTATCGTCCATTGGTAATTTTTTCATTATATGTGTTTATATTGATTGAATTTGTAAATGTTTATATTGTTTTAACATTTTATATATATATATAAAAAATCACTTGATCATGATCATGGTTTATTTGTGTCTATCATTATTATAAAGGTGGGGCACCCTAGGGCACATGATATGGATTATCACGGCCTAGAGAATGTGGTTTTGCAAGTGGAGGAATATGGAGTTGTGAATATCGAAGATGGAGTTAATGATCCTATGGAAGAAAATGATCATGCGCCAGAAAACACATTTGAAGATGATGGTATAAATACATTGATCTATGACACATTTAGTGGCACAGCTGATCATGATGATTGAGATGAATTTTATGATGTTCATGATTTACCTATACTTGAGAAGGCATATGAGCCCCTTTATGAAGGCTCCCAAACAACTCTTCTCTCTATTGTATTGTTGTTGGTGAACTTGAAGGTTATGAATGGTTTATCCAACATAGCAATCTCACGGATGTTAAGGTATGTCATATATGTCATCTTTTTTCATCTATTTTAATTATTGTTAGTTCATCACTAGTAAATAAAGGATGAAATATGTACCATTAATATTCTTTATATTAACAAAAAAAAAATTGTTGTAGATTGATTGGTGAATTTTTTATACCACCATCAACTATTTTACCTCGCTCATACCAAGATTTATCTGGCATTATGAAAGATATTGGAATGGAGTATCAATCAATAGATGCATGTCCTAATAATCATATTATATATCATAAACAACATGAATTTGCAACAAAATGCTCGGAATGTCATATCAGTAATATTGAATAGATCAACTAACAAAAAAGGTGTCTTGCAAGGTTCTTCGTTATATTCCCATTATTCCATGTATGCAACGATTATTTAGGTGTGAAATCTTAGCGCAATTTATGGATTACCATGCACGAAATAGAAGTGGAGATGATATTCTTCGAATGCCTGTAGATGGTTCTGAATTTAGGGACATGGAGGAAAAATGGATATACTTTAAAGAAGAACCTCGTAATCTCAGGCTTTCATTGGTAGTGGATGGTGTCAATCCATTTAGAGAGCTAAGATATACTTACTCGGTGTGTCCTATTTTTGTCATCAACAATAACATTCCTCCATGGATGTCAATAAAGAGGGAGCACATAATGTTGGCAATGATTTTTCCAAGTATTTGTTTACATCAATTTTTTTTAATGTAGTAGCATCTCATTTGTCTTATTTGTTGCATAATTACTTATATTTTTTTCATTTAATAGTCATGTACATTAATTTATATATATTGCAGTAAAATGGTTATAATAATTAGGTAATGTTTATGTTCATTCAACTAGGTAAGTACCAAGTTAAAGATATGAATGTCTATATCGAGCCTCTTATCGACGAGTTATTAAATTTATGGAATGGCATCACTATGTATGGCATATCTAGACCAATAGGACAAAGATAATTTCAATTCCATACAATGCTTGTATGGACAATTCATGATGCCCCAGGGCTAACACATTTTTATGGTATATTATAACATTCGGCTGCACTTTAATGATATTTTATTTTATGAAGTAGATATCATGCATGTTTTTTAAATAATCTATTCATTATATATAATTATAAAAATTGACATATTTAATCCAATTATCTATGATCTTGCAGGTCTTCAAACAAAGGGAAATTTTGCATGTCCAATTTGTGGTCCAAAGATGAAATCTCGTCATTCAACAAGTTTAGGAAAGTGAGTGTTTGATGAGTATAGGCACTTCCTCCACACAAACCATAAGCATCGAACTACTGAAAAATATCCTTTCAATGGGAAAGAAGAGACTACATCAAAACCATGAAGAATAACACCTCGCCTATGGAAGTTGGAATATAATAGAATTAATCATCAAGGTTATACATCGGATCAAATTGTTTATCTATCATATATGATATGTTTGGAATTTATATTTTTATATTGTGTTGTGTTTACTCATGTTGTAATTGACAATGATTGTCTTTGTTAATTTTTTTAACTTGTATGCTTCATGAAGGTCGTCAAGGCATTAATGACCAGCTTCCACAGGGACTGAAAAGTTATCCCAGATAATTTAGTAGATTTCCTTACTATGAGAAGCTACAAATTGTGCATTTGTTTGATACAATGCATATCGAAAAGAATATAACAGAAACGTTATGGAAAATATTGGATGGAAGGCATGACAAAGAAAAAATTGTCAAAATTTGTAGTGACATTCAAGAAGCCAATCATGCAATGAAAAATGCCATTCAATTAAATAGCGATGGAGACAAAATTAATATAAGTGCCCTTCCTTGTTTATTAATGGAGCAGTAAAGCAAGGCTATAAAATAATTCATACGAAAAAATTGATTTCCCACAAGATTTGTTGCGAGCATAAACAATATCATAACAAAGAAAGGTGAATTTGGGTCAAGGATGAAAATGCATGATTGGCATACCTTCATTAAGGTAATTATTCTAGTATATTATATAGATATTTGTATATTTCATGTACTTTTCATTGTATTATGTTTATTACTTTTGGAAAAATAATGAAAAGATCATTTTATAATTGTTGTAGTACATTCTACCTCTATCTCTCCCAGACAACTTTGACAACAATGTCAAGCAAGTTATATATGATTTTGGAAAATGCATGAGGTAAGTAGCGCTATTTGTTCAATTCGTTGTATAGATCTTATAATTTCCATTTTTTTTACTTGTTATGTAATATATTGTATATTTTTGTTAAATCTTGTTAATATATTTGTGCCTTGAATCACTTGTAGATGGTTATCATCTAAAGGAATCCATAAAGAAGATATAAATTATTGGAAGAGAAAAATTTCTTGTCTAATGTGTGAAATGCAAAAGTGTCTACCTTCGACATTTTTCAATGAACAAGAACACTACCTCATACACCAAGTTGAGGAGATTGAATTGTGTGGACCTATACACACAAGGTCAATGTTGATGGTTGAGAGGCACTTGAAATTTTTGAAGGCTTTGGTTAGACAAAGAGTGCATCCTGAGGGTTCTATGGTGGAGGGATATATGGTATACTAGAACATGGTGTACATTACTAAATATCTTCCTAATTTTGCAGCAAAGATCCATGTAGATCGCATTTGGGATCCCAACTCCATTAACAAATTCGAAGGGGAGTACCTGATGGGGAAAGGTAGATTGAGGAAAGTTAGAGGTAATTATAAGATGGTCATGGATATTAATTAGAATACATTTTACATTGGTTTTTATGTATATTGTACTTATTTAATTATTAATCTTCAATATACACCAATTATAAATTAAGGTTGTATACCGTGGTAATTAACTAATTATACGTCATTTGTGAATTTCAATTTTTTTTGATACAGTTGGTCGAGAGTGGTATGCACTACATTTGTACGTCACAAACAATCTTGATTGGATGATAGTATGGATTGAACGATGTCAACAATCTAGCCATGCATTAACATGGGAAGGTGTGGCTTCATTGGTTAAAGAAGCTCATCGTAATGGAGATTCCAATGTTACACCAAGGGAAATTGATTTAGCATATGGTTTAAGAGATAAATAGGTACGTATAAATATATTGAATCACCCATATTATTTAATTATTATTCAATTATATTGATGTATATATATGTTGAGATTTATTTCTTTGCATACATTCAGCCAAGAATAAATATGTTTATCAACTGACGATATTGCGATAATTTTTACATGTTTGACATATTGCAAGTGAAACACCACAAAGCTATGTGGTGCAATGGTTGTAAATTTTGAATCAAAATTTTGGATGACACAAAGAAAACTTGTGATTCTGGGATAACTACAATCTTTCAGGTGACTAATGTTTCATCTAGAAGAAACATACATCCAGAAGTCTCATAAAATTGATACTATGGGATTTTGGATGATATACTTGAAATCCTTCAAATTAGTTATGTTTTTCATCCTTTGGTATAGACTACGATTGAATAAAAATGATCCTGAGAGAACTATTAAAAATGAACATTAAATCCTTCAAATTAGTTATGTTTTTCATCCTTTGGTATAGACTACGATTGAATAAAAATGATCCTGAGAGAACTATTATTGAACATGATAATGGATTTACCATGGTTAATACAAGGTCGATCGAGTGAGTTGGAGATGAGCCCTATGTTCTTCCAAGCCAATGTGAGCAAGTATTTTACTCAGAGGTTCCAAGTAAACCGAGTTGGTCATTTGTTGTTAGACATGATCCAAAAGGAAGGCCAGTAAATTATAATGTGGTGGAAGAAGAAGATAATGAAGAACTAGAAGATGATGTAGATGATGATCAAGATCAACATTTAGTTGATGATGTGCCTGACGAAGATGTCAAAGAGGAGGAACTAGATCATGATTATGTAGGAGTTAATGTTCATGAAGATGATATCCGTATGGATGATGACATTATCAAAACTGGTATCAATGATGATGATAATGATGATATGACCAATCCTTACAATGTCGAATTTGGATCGGATGATACAGAAAAAGAGCTGGATGAAGAAGAAGATCAATGACATTGAAATTTATGAGTTATGTGATTGTATTATCTATTTTATGTTAATTTCTTGATAGAATTACTTTTGACTTATGTGGTTACATAATTAATTCATGATGTTTTTAATTTTTATGCCATTAAATAATTAAATCATGATGTACTTTTTAATGTTTATTTTTAATTCATGATGTTACAATTATTGTAGCTCTCCTAGAAATTTCCATATGATCATAATGAATAGTGTTTTTGGAAAATTCATGAAAGATGACACATTGACGTATTAGTGAAATAATTGCAAAGTCGTTTAGATTTTTTAGATCAATCACCCTTTGCAATGTCATTTTTAGAATCATCTCCAATTTTATTACTAAGACACATAAGGTAGGATTTTATTGGCTTATATTGGACGAACATTGTGGCTTTGTGTAATGTGAGCAAATTTTGGATGAGGTAGTGATGTAGGAGCACCTACACATCATCTTCTATGCTTATTCATGTGATGATAATTAGGGAGGTCAATAGGTTGGTTTAGGCATTTCAAGAATTTTTTATTGTAAATAAGTTCACTCAAGACCATTAGTCATGTTCTAGGTGAAGTTTTGAGTTATGAGTTTGAGTCTTGCACTAAAGAGTTTGTAGTCATTTTAAGGAAAATTAGAGAATTTACATGTAAAAGGGTGCAAGGTTAGTGTCATGTCAATAATAGGGCTATTATCAATCCACTAGGATGGTCGTAGAGGTATCCTAGGAGTTTCAATACATTTGAAAGTTCAAAAAATAAAAACATTTCAATAGTGATGTTAACTACCTTGAAATTAGTTTGTTTTATGTTTCATGTGATCATAAAAGATTAAAAAGTTAGTTTTAGAGGTGGTTGAGGTGTAAATTCCTTTAAAAGGCATA
This sequence comes from Sequoiadendron giganteum, assembly GCA_007115665.2. NCBI lineage: Eukaryota > Viridiplantae > Streptophyta > Pinopsida > Cupressales > Cupressaceae > Sequoiadendron > Sequoiadendron giganteum. The sequence continues at coordinate 350,236,326 of CM021106.1, read as the reverse complement.
AAGTGATCATTGTAAATTTTGTTGATGGTTGAGGATTTAAAATACAAGCTCTTGACATTCCAAAATATGTGTTTTTCTTCAAAAAAAATGTATTTTTCCTGTTTTGCAGCACTGTACGATCACAAACAAGGCCAAATGATTTGAACCTTCTTCTCTTCAGGTGCTGCCAAACCTAGGTGGGTCTAACTTTGCGAACTAGGTAGAATTAAGTGATGTGATTTTGTGTACAACAATCTATTCACAATGGCAATCTTATAGTGAACAGATATAATCCTAATAAAGTGTATGTGTAATAATAGAATATGTTCAATTAATAGATGTAAAAAATAAAATGGACAAAAAATAATTCCAATTTAACTATATGTATATATAACTTTAAGTTATTTTTATTTTAACTAAAAGTATTAAACATATTGGTGTGAAATTAATTATGATTTGTATTCCAATGTAAAAACTACAAAGAATGGGAACAATTCTTTCAACACATAAACTATTATGTAGTAGTCAATTAAAATGAAAAATCTTACTCTACATTAGTTGGGATACACAACTAAAATAATGATCTAAATAGTCTAATAATTTGACCATTAGCATATAGCAATTTCTATAGAGTTGTAGATCTCTTCCACTTCAAAAACACAAAATAATATTAGGTAGATAATAAAACATCTTTCATTTCTACAATGACTTATTTATCCTAGAGGAACTAAGTATATAGTGTATAAAGAAAACCAACAAACCCACAAATACCCCTATTTTGAAGGAGTTTAGTTTTCTCCCCTTCCCGATCTCCCTAATATTGTCTAAATATTTTAAAGAGACCAAGGGTCATAACACAACTTTATTCAACCCACTAAATAGCTTGGTTAATGAAACTTGACAAAAGCAAAACAACAATTGCTACATTTGTCATTTCATGTGGAATGAAGATTGGTGACAATAATCTACTTATAGTTTAATAAAACACGATTTTTAGAAGGCTTGACATTAGAAAAGGGAGAGAAAGAAGAGGGGGAGAGGGAGAGCGATATGTAGAAAGGGAGAGAGAGAAGAAGATAGGGGAGAGAGGGAGAGGGAGGGACATAGAAAGGGGGTGATATAGAGAGGTAGAGGGGGATGGTAAAAGAGATAGAGAGACCGTGATAGAGGTAGAGAAATATATGGATAGAAAGAGATAGAGTGAGGAGTGAGAGGGATATAAAAAGAGAAATAGAGATAGAGATATATTTTATGAGATATGGAGGGAGAGATAGAGTGAATGAGAGAGAAAGGTGGGAGAGGGAGATATATCTCAATAGATAGAGGGTGGAGAGGGAGTGACATAGATAGTGGGAGATATAGAGAGATAGAGAGCGACAAGGAGAGATATATCAATCACCCTCCCTATATCTCTATCCATTCATCCTTATCTCTTTATCTCTCTACCTCTCTATCTCTTTGTCTCCCTTTCTATTTGTATGTTTCTCATTATCTCCTTCTCTCTCTATGTTTTCTTCCCTCTATTTATCTTTGTCTCCTTAAGTGTGCAATGGGTACATTGAAGAGGTCTTAAAGGAGAATTATCATCTCTTCAATCAAATGGCATGCTACTTTGAGCATAACTCCCCAAGGACACATGCCATCCTTGGATTTTTGACATGAAACAACCAATCAAAATTGATTTTCTCTTTCCCCTCTCTCTCTCTCTCTCTCTATCTATCTAAGTTCATCTATTTCTCTCTTTCTCTATCTTTTTAGTTTCTATCTCTCTTTGTATTATCTAATAGGCTACATATATTGTGAGATTTGAGCTTGAAATAAATCTCATGTATGGAAACCACTATTGTGTCGTTAGAAAACAAGTTTCAACTACCATTTAATGGTAAACCAATTGTAGTGTAATGGTAAAATCCTGTAAAATATTAGGTAAAATCCTATATATACTATTATATAATAATAAATTATATTATATTATATATAATTTAATCTAATATTACTATTATATTAAATATATATTATATTAATTATATTTTGTATTATATAAAATATACTTATTATTAATTATTAATTATAATAATTTTATATGTATTTAATAATTTTGTTAAAGAATATAATATATAATTATAATAAGTAGAATAATTATATTATTTATAATGTAAAATATAGCTAATATATACTTAACAATATTGTAGAATATTAAAATCTAGCTAAATGTTGCTATAATTTTCAATTTAATTAACATACTCTAAAACCTAACGAAACCAGGTTGTAGCTCATCAAATTGGAGAAGTGAAAGGTCAATACCAACACCAAGGAAGAGTTTTGAGGAGTGAAAACAAGTTCAATACCAGTGCCGAGGAAGAGTTTGGAGTTAAAACAAGGTCAATACTAGCACCGACGAAGAGTTTGGAGGAGTGAAAACAAGGTCAATACCAACGCTGAGGAAGAGTTTGGAGGAGTGAAAACAAGGTCAATACCAGCGTCGAGGATGAGGTTGAGGGCACTCAGGGAAAATCGATGACCAAGGGACAATGAGTACTATAATTTTGGCACCCCCATTCTCTTTAACCTACAATTTTCATGCCTAGTTTCCAAAGATCTTCTCGTGCATTGGCACCCCCATTCTCGTAAAATGGTATAAGATAAGACAGAAAAAATAAAATAGCTTAGTCTTCCACATTTTTATCGACCAACCTCAGGTCTTGGAAAAACTCCCATAATCTACCCACATCTCGGTTGAGGTCTAGGATTTCATCACACATAGCCTTAATCGCATGATTCTGAAGCAATTGTAGACTTAGCCCTCTCTACAAGCTTAGTGAATTTGACCACTTTATCTTTATTTTTCCTCCCATCTTTATGTTTTTCCCTCCCCTTTCAATCATCTTGCACAACTTGAACTTATAGTTTCCTTTTCTTATTGATCCTTCATGTGCTCATGTCAATCTAGCTAGTTGATCACCTAGTTAACCCCAACATCCTCCACGTTAAGCTTAATGCCTCCCACCTCCTTCAAAAACATTGGCATTGTCATCATTCTCATCTAGAACTCATAGTTAAGTCCCACTAGCTTTCGAGGTTCAATTTTTTGGTGGGAACATGTTATTCTTTGTTGTATGACCTACCTCGAATCTTATGTCCACAAAGTTGCTAAAAACATAAAATAATAAGAAAAAATTTGAAGGTACAACTAAAAGGGGTTTATTTCCTTTTGGCCTCCTCCACCTCTTATATTTCAACATAGCATGGAATTATGCTTACATAACATAAACTCAAACATATGAAATTTTATAGGGGCAAAGGAGCCCAGGTATATGCTAGGCTAAGCTAGATCTAATGAATGGAGATAGAGGCATACAATTCTTCTTTAATACCTCCACCACAAACATATGCAAGGAAAGGTCTCCTCCCTTCTTGGTAGTGATAACCTCCTCCACACACAACCCTTAAAAATTATGAATAGAGGAATATAATCTTTGAAGAACTCAAAGTTAATTCTCTCCTACTTGATTCAATTAGTCATTTATCCTTACAAAAATTTATAGTGATTACTAGAGGCACATAGACCAATTCTTTGTAATAGAATAATTTGATCATACTTTTCCAATGATGGCATTATGAGAAAACCTTAGGTTAAATAAATAATTCCTAGCTAAGTTCTTTAAATCATGTCCAACCATATAAGAGAAGACCGCTGCTATGTGTACTTGGATACCATGGAGAAAGGCTCTTTGGGCTCTTTCATCAATCAAGGTATTGTTAAATTTTAACACCTAAAAGTGAGAATGAAGAATCTTTCCTAAGATGGTGGCCAATTATGCTTCTCCACACCTAGATTACAAAATCTTTGTCAATATCATTGCCATCACAATTAAACCTATTTCTTGAGATATAGTCATACAGGTAAACAAATTATCTTTCTTGATAGTAGATACATTCTAGACAATTCAATCCTTGCATCAAAGATTGTTGAATGGGCCCAACAAACTACTCATGATTCCCTTACTATTAAGTTAAAACTTTAACAAGGTATATTATTGAATCAAATGTCCTTTCATGACCTTTGAATGAAGAACCTTCATTCAAAAATGATGCCATGTCAAGACTTTCAAATGAAAGTATTTTTATTTTAAATATTTCATGTCCAAAATGCTTTATAAAAGAAACCTTTGCATGAAGGACCTTCAAATGAAGAACTTAATTCAAAGGTCATTCATTAGAAGATCCTTCATATGAAGGTTCCTTTAATTCCATCCCATTATATCTCTTAGATTTGTTAGAGATATTCTTTTTGAAGTAAATATTGGACCATCAAATAGTGTCGCCATGACTCTACCAAGATATCCATCAAATTGACAAACCCTGACTTAACAACCAAAAATTCATGAGAAAATTGTCCCTGTCAGCCCTACAGCATCACTTCAATGCCAATTTTCTTGCTTTAAAATACCCCTAAATGAAATGAACCACTATCATACCATGTTGCACACCAATCCACCAAGTTATAGTTCCAAGACAGTGGGTGGATTGGTGGATTTCATTTCTATTTAGACCTCAAACCCTTACACGGGAAAAACATGGCAGTCACTGTATTTGATTATTTTCTCCCACTAATTAGTGATTTAGCACTTCAAAACAAATTAAAATGAAAGTTAACACATATATTTATCTATACCAATGATCTCAGAGCATTTCAAGCTTGTACAGATCCATACAACACAAAAGAACTTCAGAAAAATAGTAAAAATAGAAAATTACTTCAAGAACATGGTATTTGATATGAAATTTTGGTATCAACTCCTCCAACAACATTTTATCGGGCCTTTGAAGGATTTTTAAATCATTTCAGACCTCAAATACCTTCAACCAACATCCATAGATGACTTGCAAACACTTAACAACCCATTATTTTGCAAAATTGCAATTTTTGCAACTTTTAATGTCAACGATTGCAATGGGGTGGGAATATAATATGATAGAAGTGGGATAATAAATGAATCATTTGAAGCATCAAACCAATATGAAAAGATGAAAGAAAGTGCTAACCCCTTAAACTGAAAAATTTTCTTTTAACTTTATGTTTGTTGGGTAGCCAATTCTTTTAAGTTATCAAATCCTACCATCATACATAATCAAAATGTTGTTGTCTCAAATGACTATGATTACTAACTTTCACTATTTGAATATGTTGAAACCTTGCCATAGAAAACAATAAAAATTGATGCAACCACTCATCCTACCTTAAAACATACCAAAATTCTCCTAGCAATTAGACATAGGAATATTTAAGATGAATTAAACAATTTTTATTGCCAAAGCATAAACTTATGATGACTTAACCAAGCCTAGTACACACTCCCTCCTTGTTAACCACTTAGACATATGGATTTTATCAATGGACAGTTGAACCACCTCACACGTGCACCTAAATTATGTCTATTGGTGTTTTAATTTATCTTTTCAAGACAACTTAAACCAAAATATTATGTATGGTGAAACCATTCTTCTGCACACTACAGAAAACTTTAATGGAAATTTGCATTAAATTTGCATTAAATGTAAATTTGCTGCTATTTTTAGTCATGTAGGTGTCCAATAAACCACTTGGTGGTGTTTCCCTTCAAGTTTATTTACTTGAATGGAGAGAAAAATTCCATTGATTACAATTAGAGAATACATTTGAGGCCTTGGTTGTGTAACTGGTGGACCATAGTCACATTTAACACTCATTACAAAGTTTGGGAGTTAAAACGTTAAGTAGAAGTCTAGTAAATCAAATAACTTGGATTAAGATTGTGAGACTGTGAGACTGATAATGACTATCATTCATTACCTTTTCCCCTTAATTTTCATGTAGGAAAATTCATCACTAAGTCTAGGTTTTTTAGGCTTCCATTGCCTTAGCTACTGTGAACTGCATCTCCCAAACTCCATGTTTGTCTTAGGTTGTAAAATAATAAAATTTTAAAGTCATTAATTGCAAGGGACATTCTCCTTCATGCATTGATTTTATTTGTGATGGACACATTTGGATGGTAGTAACAATAACTTGCAAACTATCAAGACTTGATTACCTTATAACCTGTCAAATTCTAACGATGAAATGATAGATTAATCATAATGTCACCTTGGGGTCACATCACCATGAAAGAACTTCATCCAACATCCTTATGAGTACAAGTACTACCAAATAGGTATTTGGCAGATCTGTCTTCCTTGAGCGAGGTAAATTTAGGAAGAGAAGAGGAAAGTGAGACATGTAGTAGGTCTAAAAGAGGGAGATCAACTACAGGTCAAAAGATTAGAAGAAAATTTTGTAAACGCATGGAATTTTTTCTCGCTCAAGGGGGGTCATGTTCTTATGAAGATGAGAGCATAGGAGACATCGAGGTTCCCTTGAGGTACAAACATCTACAGAAACAATGGGTACCCAAGGAACCTCCTCCAATAAACACTGATTTTTGTGTCAACGAGAGGATATATCGCATAGCACCATCAACATTACATGGTTTGGGCCTATTTCGCATGGATGGCATAAAGGTTTGTTACAAAACACTTATTGAATTGATGGAGTATGTCAAACCCTGTTACAGTTATAAATATTGGATGCAGTTGGTTTGATATACACGAAGTATGCGTAGGTATGGACTGTCAGCAAATTATATACAGCTAAAAGATAAGGATACAAATAAAGGAGTGGCTATGTACATTGACGGAAGGCTATAAGCATCAAGGAATATTGTAGGGTTTATAACCAGTACATGACTTGGGTCAACAAATAATCAACCCGATTGCATATTTGAGGTGCATGAGGGAAATTGTATTTTCGTATGTGCGATAAAATCAATAATTGCAGGGGAAGATTTGCTAATCGATTATAATTTGAATCACATAGATACAAAAAAATTTACTATGGGGGTGGTATGTACTATATACCATTTTACCTAACCTCCAATTAATGACTCCCATATACCATTTTATTATTTTAATTTTTTTCGTAAGTCTATTGGTTTCATTCTGGTAATTTTTTTTATATTTAAATTTTGTCACAGCGGGACATTGATCGTACAGGTAAGGCTTCGACCTAGAGCACAAATCATGATGCATCTTTAGGTGCTTCTACCCAACAGGTATACCTCATTGTAATTTTACAAATTAGATACGAGAAAAATGTTTTATTATTATGTTTTTTTCATAAGTTCATTGGGTTAATTTTCATAATGTTTCTAATATTCTTGTTGCAGTTGACTAATAAAGGAAAAGCACCAATAGTAGAAGAGAGCATCCATAGGGAGGTGCGGTCACTATTATGCGATGATGACATCGCATATTCCGCTTGAACCCTCTAGATATGATAAGGAAGACCCAAAAAAAATGCAACGAAAAAATCCTTCAGTTGTTATTCATAGTACCTCAAATAGATGAGATAAGAGAAAGGGTTAAAATATTGTCTGAGAGAGCATGGAACTTGCAAGTAAGTTTTCATGAGGTCTTCAATTATAACATAATTTCATTCATGGTTTAATATTTTGTACTCTTTTATGTCATTAACTAAAATATGTTTTGTTTTTACAATATTTTTTGTGTCCTCGTGATGTTGTTGGCCATGATCAAGGTACTGCAAGTGTTGCCCAGGGAGTAGGGGTTTTTACAAGTGTCGATCTTGATCTTCATGTGCATACATCACATCATCCAACCCCATCATTCATGCCTATGTTTTCGAGTGAAATTTTGGCAACACATACCATGTAAACATTGGGTAGTTCACCCTCTAGCAGCAAACACATGCCAGAACATGCGTTAAGAAATGTACCTAGGGATGCAGAGGCCACTAGTACTGGTAATATTTTAGTAGCATTTCCTGGATCTTCTTGTATTACTAGTATGGGAACATTGTCAGTCACATTTGTGGTGATCGAATATTTCATTCCCATAAAGATAGAGAAGGTCCCAGGTACTTTAAAATGTTTTAATTATGATTATATATAATCCAATTAAAATTTAGTTATTGATCACTCTTTTTAGACTAATGATCCCATGATCATTTTGTAGGAAATGATGTTTTTTTATAAAAATCTAAATGATATTACATTGGAGATCTTCGGGCCCACCATACATACACAATGGAATGCCCAAAATGAAGATTTAAAAGATGAACTCATTAACCGTTTAGTTGTGATGTTCGGTAATAACACATTCAACCGAACCAAGGTCATTAAGAAATTTAGTACCTATCTAAAGTATGTGAGGGACCAATATAGGTCACATTTAGAGAAGAACAAAAAGTACAAGCATCCCCCCATGATTCTGGAGAGGGAGTGGAAGGACTTGGTGTCGGATGGAAAGGAGAAGGCTGAAAAGAAAAAATGGAAGAGTAAACCACCGAGCCAAGGAAGGTATGTGATACTATCAACAATGTAATTATATATTGATTACTCTTTTGTTTTACATAATCTAACATATTTCAAACTTTTCATAGGCTTCTTGACACATCAAAGGAAACAAAGGCAAGACTAGAAAAAAATGAGTAGCACAAACTTGGCTTTGGTGGTTATATGAAATTAGCTACATGCATTGTAAGTATCAATAAATGAAACATTGCATCCAAATAATAAATTGCAAACAATTTTTGTTTTATCACACCATAGAAGAAAAATTCATGATCTTATGCAAAAATGCAAGGCTCTAAATTCAACAAAGTTGTTGAGAAACTATGTCTCAACTTCCATCCTAAAGACAAACCTTTCAAAGTCTTGGCAAAAAAGTGTTCTTTTCTGTCTTTACCGCCATACCACGGCAGTTCCTTTTATTTTTCTAGCGGTACCGCGGTGATGTGTTTGGCGGTTACCGCCCTACCATGCGCAGTCTCCCTTCATACTGTGGTGGTTGCGGTATCGGGTTTTTCTCTCTGCTTGGCAGTTACCGCTATACTGCGGCCAGCTAAAGGGTTGACCGCGGTGGCCACGATAAAGCCACCTGTGGCTAGCCTGGTGGTTACAGCCATACCGAGGCCAGCCAAAGGGCTAACCACGGTGGTCATGGTAAGACCACCAGCAATAAAGTTGATGGTTATCGCTCTACCGCAAGGTGGCCTCTCGGCCCTCGCGGTAGTGTGGTAAGACCGTTAGCGGTCCCACTGATCGATCACCGCCTTACCGCAGTCCTGTACTTTGACTGCTGCGGTAGTGTGGTGGTTGCTTGGGGGCTTGGTTAGCAAGCTCGGTATGCTTACTGCCATACCGCAGGGTGAACTTGAGAGGGCTGCGGTAGCACGGTAAGAGCTCAGGCGAGCTTGGTACGCTTATCGCCATACTGCGAGCTGGTTGGATGAGCTCGGCGGTAGCACAATAAAGGTTGTGAGGAGCTCGGTGTGCTCGATGATTGGTTTGACCGAGTTGGACTCACTGTAAGAAACGGATAGTGAATTGTTTGCAGACATGTGGCTCAGTGTCAAAGCATAATTGGCTAGAGACCAAAAGAGTAATTGTAGCAGGTGCAGGTCAACCCAGGCTAGCGAAACAAAACTCGATTTGGGTGAAGACTTTAATGCCCGAGTGGCTCAATGCAGGAAAATCGGTATGGGCAGATCATGGGTGTGTTTGAATTAGACAGGGATGTACCTTGTGATTGGTGGTTGACTGACAGACTTGAATGCAACATTAGACTTAAGGAAGTTGATGACTTATGGCATATAATAACAAAGATAGAGAATTTGAACTGGATGTTCGGTGGAGAACATTGTAACAAAGAGATAATTTGAGTGTGTTGCTATGAGTTGATCAGAGAAGAATGTATCTTTGTATGTAACAGTTTTTTTACTATAATATAATTAGTCTGGACTTTGTGTGGTGGGTTTTTTACCTGAAAAGGTTTTCCCATGTATATCTTGTGTCACTCTGTGAATGCTCAAATTTTTGAAATTTTTTTTTTTTTTACTTGCATGTATTCATCTTAAGTAGTTTGTGAAGCTATTGGAACTGGTTTATGCTTTACTCCTTTGTTGTATTAGTGTTTAGGGAATGTATTCCGCACTGTTGGGTTTATAGATCCATGCATGTTTTCCCTTCAAGTGGTATCAAAGCTTAGCCAGTTGTGTTATCCTTGTAGGAAAGATTAGTTTTTTGTGCTAATATTGTTTCAATGGGAGTCTTGCATTGTTTAAACTTATTTATTTTTGAGATGGTGAGTACATCTGGTAGAGTAGACATTGAAAAATTCAATGGCAGTAACTTTGAGTTATGGAAACTCAAGATAGAAGACTTGCTTGTGGATAAAGACCTCTGGATTGATGTCTCTGGAACTAAGCCACAAAGTACAACACAATAAGCTTGGTATCTTGCTAATAGAAAAGCAAGAGGTTTGATAAGACTGAGTCTAGCCAATTCTATTCTCCTGAACGTTCATGAGGAGCAGTCTGCAGCTGCATTGTGGAAGAAGCTTGGTGATATTTATCAAGGAAATTCTCTGGTAAATAAGTTATTCTTGAGGAAGAAGTTGTACTCCTTTGAAGATGGATGAAAGTGCATCTATTGCAGACCATCTGAACTCATTTAATATGAGTGTCACTTAGCTGGCATCTGTAGGTGTAAAGATAGAGGAGGATCGTTGCATGCTCCTGTTGTGTTCGTTACCTGATAGTTGGGATCATATTGTGATGGCCATTGGAAGCACTATTGTTGCTTTCAAGATGGAAGACGTTGTTGCCTCATTGCTATCTGAAGAGATGCAGAGGAAGTCTTTAGAGATGGCCAAAGAGGCTCTTGTTGTTCGGGGTAGACCAAAGGAGAAGGGAAAGAAGAAAGACAAGAAGTCAAAATCCAAATCTGCAGGGAGATCAAATTCTCTTGGTAAAAATTTCAAGGTGAGATGCTGGAACTGTGGGCAACTTGGTCATATCAGAAAGGACTACAAGGAGAAGAAGAAGAAGAAGAATTCTGACAATGAATCCTCTCAAAGTGATACAAAAGCCTTCATTGCAGCAGCCTTGACAACTCAGGCATCAGATGATGTCTGGTTGGTTGATTCAGGTACATCATTTCACATGACATCCAATAGAGAATGGTTCTCTAAATACAAGAAGTATGATGGTGGAAAGGTGTACTTGGAAAGTGATTCAACACTGGAGATAGTTGGCAGAGGAAGAGTCAGAATTTAGTTTCTTGATGGAAGAGTCAAAGGTATTGGTGGCGTACTTCACATACCAGGTTTGGCTTGAAATCTTCTTTCTGTCAGTAAGTTAAATGATGCTGGTGTAGAAGTTTCTTTTTCTAGTAAGGGATGTAAAATGGATAGAGGTGCAATGGTGTTGGTTAAGGGTGTTTGTACTGGCACTTTGTACAAGCTGGATGCACGTCTTGTTCTTTGTAACAGTGCCTCTGTAAATTCATGTAATGTTGCACCTGTAGAGAAAGATGAAGACTCTTTTATAGTTGCAAATGCTATGGAAGTAAAACCCCCAGCTGAGAAGACTATGCTATGGCATCATAGACTTGGTCACATTGGTGAGAAAGGTTTAAAAACCTTGAATAATAAAAACCCTGTAGAAGGGCTTGATGATTGTAACCTTGAGTTCGATTTTTGTGAACACTGTATCTATGGAAAACAACACCATGTTTCTTTTTATTCTAGTCCACACAAATCTTTGGGTATACTAGATTATGTTCATTTTGATGTGTTTGGTCTAGTAAATATTCCTTCGCTATCAAAGTCTAGATATTATGTGTCTTTTATTGATGACTCTTCGAGAAGGGCATTTGTATACTTCATTAAAAGTAAATTAGAAGTGTTCGGTCGGTTTAAAGAATTTAAATACTTGGTTGAGAATCAGACTGGAAGGAAAATTAAGTGTTTGAGGATGGACAATGGTGGTGAATTTTGTTCTGCAGATTTTGAAAGGTATTGCACTGATCATGGAATTAAAAGGCACAAGACAATGCCTTACACTCCACAGCAAAATGGAGTTGTTGAAAGGTTAAACAGGACACTGATGGAAAAGGCAAGGAGTATGTTGAGTGGTGTTGGTCTGGAGCAGAAGTTCTGGGCTGAGGCTATGGCTACAGTATGTTATTTGATAAATAGATCTCCTAGTTCAACTCATGTTGACAAGACACCTTTGCAAGCATGGTCTGGTAAGAAGCCCTCTCTGAGGCATGTTTGTGTGTTTGGATGTGAGGCATATGTTTATGTGCCAAATGAAAAGAGATCTAAATTGGATAACAAGGTTTTCAAGTGTATTCTCATTGGCTATGGAGCTGGTGTGAAAGGATACAAGCTTTGGAATCCTGTTACTAAGAAGGTTTTGTACAGCAGAAGTGTGATATTTTGTGAGCTAAAACCTTCAGTTAGTGATCAGCAGCTTGGGACAAATCAGAGTGACAAGAAGAAGGATGCAGTTGAGATTCCCCAAACTCCTACAAGGGAAGAGTTGCATGGTGTACCTGATACTGAGGAGAGCTCAAGTAGCTCTGGAAGTTTTGATGATGAAGAACAACCTCATCCTATAAGAAGATCTACATGAGAAAAAAAGGCAAACTGATAGGTATGGTTTCTCCATGTTAGATTCAAATTGTGCTTATGCTTCAATTACCAGCACTAATGAGCCAAGGACTGTTAAGGAAGCAATCAGCATGATTGATTCAAAGTCTTGGTTGGAAGCCATGAATGAAGAAATGGATTCTTTGAAAAAGAATGATACTTGGAATTTGGTACCATTTCCTAAAGGGTGAAAGCCTGTTGGCTGTAAGTGGATATTCAAAAAGAAGACAAGTCTTGATGGCAATGTTGAGAAGTATAAGGCTAGGTTGGTTGCAAAAGGTTTTTGTCAAATTGAGGGAATTGATTATGGAGAGATTTTTTCCCTTGTAGAAAAGTTGACATCCATCAGATTTCTTTTGTCTTTAGCAGCTGTATATGATTTTGAAATTGAGCAGATGGATGTGAATACAACATTTCTCCATGGTGAGCTAGAAGAAGAAATTTACATGTCCCAGCCTAAGCATGTTGAAAGAGGTAAACAAAATCTGGTTTGCAAGTTAAATAAATCTCTCTATGGTTTAAAACAATCTCCTAGAATGTGGTACCCAAAAATTGACACATTTGTGTTGTCAATTGGATTTGTGAGATCAAAATCTAATCATTGCATTTATTATAAATCTAAGAATGATCATGTGATTTTTATTACCCTGTATGTGGATGATATTTTATTCATTGGAAATAGCAAGACTATGATTTCTGACCTTAAATCTCAGTTATCTGCAAAGTTCGAGATGAAAGATCTTGGTGTAGCTAGGTACATTCTTGGAATGGAGATTACCAGGGATAGAACAAGAAGAAAACTTTGGGTCAGTCAGGGTAAGTATGTGAAGATAGTTCTAGAGAGGTTTAGCATGGATTACTGCAAGCAGCTTGTTGTTCCAATCATGCATGGAACTAAGCTATCAGTTGAAGACTATCCAAAGTCTGCTACTTGAGATGGAGGACATGACCAGTGTACCTTATGCAAGTGTTGTTGGCAGTTTGATGTATGTTATGGTTCTTACAAGACCAAACATTTCCCAAGCAGTGGGAGTTCTAAGCCGATTTATCGAAAATCTGGTAAGATCACATTGGGATGTTGTGAAGAGGGTTTTCAGGTATTTGAAGGGGACTTCAGATTATGCACTGTTACCATGGCAGTATGGTTGCATCACATAAATCTCTCAGCATTCAAGGTTATGTTGATTCAGATTGGGCAAGGGATATTAACAGCAGGTGATCCACCAGTGGATACACTTTCATGCTTAATGGTGGAGCAATCAGTTGGATGAGCAAGCGATAGGTTGTAGTTGTTTTATCCATGACAGAGGCAGAGTACATGGATGCAACTCATGCCTGTAAGGAAGTTGTTTGGCTGAGGCATTTGTGTTCAGACATTGGATTTGATGCTAGGCAGATTACTATCTGCTATGACAGTCGGAGTGCCATTTATTTGGCAAAGAATCCGACCTTTCATGCCAGGACCAAGCACATTGATGTGCAATATCACTTCGTGAGGGATATGGTCGAAGATGGAAAATTCAATCTAGAAAAGGTGGACACCATGAAGAATGTTACAGATGCTTTGACAAAATCGGTTAGCACAGACAAGTTCAGATGCTGTGTAGAATCGATGGGCCTTGGGGCCTATGAGAGATAGTGATTTTTTGTCACAATGGGGTTGGCTGGAAGTGTTCGCCAAGTGGGAGCTTGTTGAGAAACTATGTCTCAAATTATAGCCTAAAGACAAACCTTTCACAGTCTTAGCGAAAAAGTGTTCTTTTTTGGCTTTACCACCATACCGTAGCAGTTTCCTTTGTTGTTCTAGTAGTACCACAATGATGTGCTTGGTAATTACCGTCCTACCGCACGCAGTCTCCCTTCATATCGCGGTGGCCGCAGTATCGGTGTTTTCTCTCTGTCTGGTAGTTACTGCCATACCGCGGCCAGCCAAAGGGCTGACTGTGGTGATCGCGGTAAAGCCACCAGTGGCTGGCCTGGCGATTACCGCCATACCACAGCCAGCCAAAGGACTGACCGTGGTGGCCGTGGTAAGACCGCCAGCGGTCAAGCTGATGGTTACCGCTCTATCGCGGGGTGGCCTCTCGGCCCCCGTGGTAGCGCGGTAAGACCATTAGCGGTCCCACTGACCAGTCACCGCCTTACCGCAGTCTTGTACTTTGATCATTGTGGTAGCACGATGGTTGCTTGGGGGCTTGGTTGGCGAGCTCGATATGCTTACCGCCATACCGCAAGGTGAACTCGAGAGGGCCATAGTAGCACGGTAAGAGCTCAGGCGAGATCGGTAGGCTTACCGCCATACCGTGAGCTGGTCGGATGAGCTCGGCGGTATCGCAATAAAGGTTGTGAGGAGCTCGGTGTGCTCGACGATTGGTTTGATCGAGTTGGACTCGATGTCAAAAATGGATAGCGAATTTTTTGCAGACATTTGACTCAGTGTCAAAGCATAATTGGTTATAGACCAAAAGAGTAATTGCAGCAGGTGCAGGTCAACCCAAGGTGGTGAAACAAAACCCAATTTTGGTGAAGACTTTAATGCTTGGGTGGCTTGATGCAGGAAAATCGGTATGGGCAGATCATGGGTGCATTTGAATTAGACAGGGATGTACCTTGTGATCGGCGGTTGACTGACAGACTTGAATGTAACATTAGACTTAAGGAATTCGGTGACTTATGGCATATAATAATAGAGAGAGATAATTTGAACTGGATGTTCGGTGGAGAACATTGTAACAAAGAGATAATTCGAGTGTGTTGCTTTGAGCTAGTCAAAGAAGACTATATCTTTGTATGTAACTATTTTGTTACTGTAATACAATTAGTCTGGACTTTGTGTGGTGGGTTTTTTACCTGAAAAGGTTTTCCCACATATATCTTGTGTCAATCTGTGAATGCTCAACTTTGTGAAATTTTTTTTTTTTTTACTTGCATGTATTCATCTTAAGTAGTTTTTGAAGCTATTGGAACTGGTTTATGCTTTAATCCTCTTTTGTATTAGTGTTAAGGGAATGTATTATGCACTATTGGGTTTGTATATCCATGCATGTTTTCCCTTCAAAAGTGCTTATAGAAGAGGACCTAAAGATTGCCTTCCAACAAGGCTATGGAGCCTTGGTTGAATGCCTAAGACTCTTGACTAGGAAAACACAAGCTTCCACTACATCTGACACATAGGTAAATAAACTCAATGAAATTTATTTAAAATTGAATACTTGTGTAATCTATTCAATATTAATTTCCACCATAAAGCAATTATGTGCCTATTTGTTTTAAACAGGAAAGCAATGATAATATTGTACATGACATTGGAATACAACCTAGTGAGGGTGGAGCAACCTACAGATGAAGGTACTAGATGTATTCATGTGCTATACAAAACGCATTATGGATTAATACAAGTAAACATCTTTAATTGCAATTAATGTATTAATTAATGTAACCTTTCATGTTTCAACTTTAGAGCATGTAGAGTGTGATCAACATGTTGAGCATGATCAAGCTAGACAAGATTAGGAACATGATGTGGCCCCATCAGGTAAAGAGGACCACTCTAATGTTCTTTTAAACATATTTAATTGAAATTGGTGTATTAATTAATGTAGCCTTTCATGTTTCAACTCCAGAGGATTTAGAGGGTGTTCATCATGTTGAACATGAGGCTACAAGACAAGATCACGAACATGATATGGCTCCATTAGGTAAAGAGCACCACTCTAATATTCTTTTAATTAATGAAATACTTGTAACAATAATAATAAAAAATATCAATTTAACATTTCTTTGTTATTGCAGTAGACCCTCCCTTGTAGCGGCCTCCACGTCATGAGTACATGACTAGGCATACATTAAGATCATGAGTAGAGGGGAAAAAATGAAGGGGGGACAAATCATTTAGAAAATGATACTCCACTTCTTCTTTATTTAGCTGCAAAAATGAAACAAAAAAAAAATGATTGCAATCATATTATGACAACAATATTTTTGATAGTATATGTTATATGTTAATGAATAAATGTGAATATGTTAATGAATGAATTTTATATGTTATTAATGGATGAATGAATGATTAATTTTATATGGTCGAGTATGGGGAATTAAGAGTGATGTGAGGATGGGGGGAGGGGCCAAATGATCTTCCACCTTCATGTGGTTGGCCCTATTAAGTAGAGAATATTAAATTATTCTTGAAACAAAGAGAAGCTCAATAAGGTAATGCACTTTTCAATATAATAAATGCATCGTTTGAAGAATATGCAAAGATGAAAGAAAGTGCTAAATTTTCACTATGGTGGTAGAAAAATGATTCTTTATACCCTAATGCCTTCATTTTCCAATCCAATTTATCCTACTTTGCATAGCTCTGCCATATTTTTGGATGTGATATGTCTCCTACACAAAAAACATGTACCAGTTTACAACCTTCAATC
Source organism: Sequoiadendron giganteum (assembly GCA_007115665.2). Lineage (NCBI taxonomy): Eukaryota > Viridiplantae > Streptophyta > Pinopsida > Cupressales > Cupressaceae > Sequoiadendron > Sequoiadendron giganteum. The sequence continues at coordinate 350,219,386 of CM021106.1, read as the reverse complement.
CAGCTACATCCAAGTATCTTTTTAATTCCTCTATCTTTCATCAATCTCTTTACTATTTTAACCTCATATAGATGTTTTAGATGAAGAACCCCTATTGTGAAATGTGCCTCTAGTTGAGTAAAGTAAATTAATGTTTTGCATCATAATTTGAAGTTGTTTCCATTCCAATGTTTTGAGTTTAGTTTGTTTGTATGGTTTTGTATGGATACCACATTGTGTTGTGTGTGGATTTGGTTTCAAAGCTCTATTTCTTTTGTTTTTAGTGGTGATATAACTCTAAAATTTGACTTTTGTACATAACAGTTTAGTGGAAAAATTGACATCTCTGAAGGGTTTTGAGGCTCGATTTAGATAGATACATGGATATTTGGATCTTTTTGTTGATGGGAGGCTTCCACTTAACCATGAAACTTTTTATTATCTGTAGACATGCAAAAATTTCTCTACTTACATTCATTCAACTTACTATCTTCCTTACCAAAATCTACCCTTGTTAAGCCACAACCATAAGTAGCACACTGTCATAATGTTTCAATCTCAGTCATTAATCTTTGTCTTGAAAAAATGGATAATAGTCATTAATACATTACTAAGGGTAAACAAATTTCATAAAGACCTATGGAGGATAAACCATAGTCTAACAATCCATTAGAGACTCGCAGTGCATAAAACCATTGAAAATACATCACAGTCATAACCTTTGCTAAGGGCACAGGATAGTCTTTTGAATTGTTTACAAATTCATATCTATGATCATAAGCATCATAAGCCTTTGTAATCTTTATGATTGCCCTAAGTTGAATGACCGTTGACTTTTCATTTAGTTGACTATTCATTTGTCTTAGCACTGTCAATTGTATTCATCAAATCACTATGCATTGTTGATCTTTCATCTCATAGTCCATTTTATTGATATTTTCATACATTTTTTTAACTGTTAAGACCATCCTTTATTTTTTATTGATTGTCTTTTTAAAATATTTTCTACCTCTCATAATTTGGCATATTCTTGAAGACTCTAAACTCTTTTCATCATTGCTCACTTGGTGAGGGGGCATGTCACTATACTTGTTTGAAATGCTTGTGGACTGTCATCCTTTAAATCTACCCTTTGCATGACTATATTTCATTGCCCTTAGTTGATAGTCCTTCTAGGTGACTGCCCTTTATATGTATGGTGATTGTCTTCTTTGAGCAATCGATTTCAGTGTCATTTTCTCTTTCATGCCTACTAGGTTTGTGCTATGCTCCTCTTTTGTGCCCATTGACCTCATAAATTTAATATGAAAATCCTTTAGTGCTCTTGAGGTTTTTCATCATGATTCATAGTCAAAACCTTTATAACACAGTCATAAAGAGACCTATTGGGCACAAAACATAGTCATAACTTATAATCATTAATCACTCTCCAAATTCAGTATAACTGTCCTTTCAAATTCCCAAGGTCACTACCATTTAAATTTTCTAAAATGACTCTCTTGAAGACATTTATGAATATCCTAGGTTTTATTCATGGTGTTTGATATTTTTTTCACCCTCATTACTATCATTTCCCTTGTGAAAATCATCTTTTTTTAGTTGATTGTCATTATTTTTCCTTGATATTTGACCCCTTTGTGATTTCTCATCAAAACTCTATATCTTTAGTATTCCTCCATAGCACTGCCCCTATGTTACATCATACATTGTGTATTGCTTCTTCCTCATGAATATCAATGCACATGATTGTCCTTGCAAATATATTGTATTTCTATTTGTGACTATCTTTTCATGATTTTGACTTCCTTGTTGCACTTGCCTTGTAACTATCTTTAAATCATGCCATTGTCATAGTTTATTAGTCATAACCAACTATCCTTTCAACTTCACAATGTCACTCAATATTTTTCTTTTATCCTTGGAATATCATCATGACTATCTCAGTGATCGTTGTCCATCATTGAAGATTTTGACTCACTTTCCATGTCTTGAAATTTAGCATGTAAAATATAAGACTCGTGTCCTCATATGCTTCATGCCTCCAAGTTTTTCCACAAAAAAAAATGGCACAAGTCTTTCCACAAAAAACTTCATGTTGTATGTCATTGCATAAGACTGCCTTTAAGTGTCACCTTCTTACAAACCCTAGGGTTTAATGCATAAGGTATTTGTTAATGCTCTTTGCACGCAATTCATTGTGGGAGCTAAATCTATCCATTGAATAATATTTGCACCCTTTTCAATGTAAGGTGATTGCCATAAACCATTGCCCCTTTCCTTCTTCATGGTCACTATCTTAATCACATTGGATGTGACTTGAATCATCTACCCTCTTAAGACTTGTAGATTTCCCATTCAATCTTTGTCATGTAAGACATATCAATAGTCATTTGGTCATATTTATATCCTACACTTGCATACCTTTTCTTTCACAGTCCATTTTATTGTCATGCCTCTTTATGCTTGGACTATACTATCTTCTCATCAACTAATGACCTCTTATGGTAGTCACAAAGACATATGATTATCCTCTTCAATGATCTCATGTCTTTATTCATTAGTCTCCATTTCATTATTGCCCTTTTTTCATTATCACAGTAATTTATCTCTATTTTGTATCATCCTTGGTTCCCATTAATAGGTGATTGTGATGTAAAAATATTGCAAGAAACATGTCCTCTATTGATGATATTTTAAATGTCATATTTTGGAATATTTTATAAAAGTGAATTTACAATTCAGTATGAAAATTCATCCATGTTTCAGAACTTGCAACCTCAAGATGGATAAAGACTATCTCACAAACCCCTTCCACTAGCACACAACAATACAACACCTTCCTGTGAATATTGAAATAATTAATCAATTTTCATTCTTGCATCACTGATAGGAGCCCTCTCGGATGAATGAAAGGCTAAATAATGTAATATAATAATATAAAAAATATATTTATGGTTTCAATAATGTAATATTATGAATAGATTTTCCTTTCTCTCCTATCTTGTTCCCCCATGATAAAAAGTTTTAAATTAAAACACCAAAAAAATATGAATATTGTTGTTCCATATTCTCTTCTTCTCTTATTTCCACATATTTAAACTCTTCACTTAATGAAAACAATCGGAATAGCTCAATATCACCCATTGTTGGGTTCAAGTGCTCATTATAAGTATCCATTGTCCCATGAGCGATGTAGTAATAACTAGCTATCCATCCCAGATCATTAACCTTTAAATATCCACTTTTCCAATCATATTTCACCAAATTACTTTTGTCCAAGATAGTTTCAGCTAAATGTATTTGTTAACATAAAGAGTTCAATTATGATCAAAAGCACTAACAAGTACCATTAAAGTAAAATTCAAGGGCCATACTTGTCTAACAATATCATAGTAAAATTAATATGTACTAAATTGAAAATCATAACTATGCTTACCAAGTCTGCCCTTCTCTCTTCTAAGTTATTGTCTTTCTATAAAGCATTTCATTTAGAACACAAATATGTCCAGGATTGTAGAGAATATTTTTGGACAAGTACAATGTGACAACCTATTTTTTTTGCACAATTCTGGCATAGGTTTTCACAAATTTTGTGCTTGTTGGATAAAATTTCTCCTAGTTTGAGAAGTTGTGGTTGCATGAGTTCAACATTTTATTGAGTACCTAAACTGGTAGTCTACTAAGACAATTGATTGTCTTATCTTCCCTCTTCTTTTTTCTTGATCAGTTGATGGAATTTTCTTTGTGTATGTAAAAACTAAAGTAGGTTATGATGGGTGTGAATGATTCTCTCCTTACCCAAGATGCAGTGACACCATTTCTTGATAGCTTCTATGGTGGCATACAACTCCTTTTCATAGGTAGAGTGATATTGAAAGTCTCAGAATGATGCATGATCTAATGTTCATGTGTATGGGGTGGAGTGTGTAGTTTGATGCATTAGTCTAAATTTAAAAGGGGTGTGCTATGTTAGGAATTTTGTAGAGGCATTGCTTGAGGTCCTTGAAGGCATGTTGTGTAGGTGTCCATGAGAATGGTGTCTTGGTGTGCATGATTTGATTGAGTGACCATGCAATGTGAGAAACCAAGAACAAATTTGGGATAGAAGTTGGAAATTTTGATGAAATTGCACTAGTCAATGAGGCTATATTGTGTTGGTCAATCTCAAATTGGCTTGATTTTGCTAAGGTCTACATGTATATTGGCGTGGTCAATTATGTAGCCCAAGTACTAAATCTATGTGGCTCCAAAAGTGCATTTTCTGAGGTTGGCTTGCAACTTGAATTGGTGTAGTGTATCTAGTATTCATGAGACTTAATCCATGTACTCCTCCTAAGTTTTTCTAAAGAGGTGTATTTCGTCTAAGTAGACAATGAAGGAATTGGTGAATTTTTGTAGGATATCATTCATTAGGAACATGAATGTGGCTAACCCATTATGCCATCTATTCATACAATCCTTGGTTTTGAAAGATTTTTTCTAGATAAATTTAGTTTGAGATAGTACTTAATGGTATCCTAATTTGAGGTTAGTCTTGGCGAAGTATTATGCACTTTGAAATTGGTCCAACAAGTCATTTTGAAAACTACAATATGTAAATATTTCAAACAAAGTTCAATACTTTTACTAAAAAGAAGGAATCAAGGCATAAGAAGATATGAGGTTAAGAGTGTCTTGTCATGATATTACCATATGTATAATCCATAGTATCAAATCCAACTATTTGGATCCACTCTTTATAGCTTCACTACTACACCACTTTCATCTTTGCATAGTTAAATCATGTGATATCCACTTTCAAGCTTCATTCACTGTCAACACTAACTATCCACAAACAAAGGTATTGTCAGCAAAATATAAACCATTGTCAAAGAATGTATGTACTATGCACTGTCCAATTACATATTTTCCATGTAGCCCAAACATGTAAAATAACCAATACATAAGAAAAGTATACATTGTAATCATGAAAAACCACGGTGGAGCATGATAAACCATAGCCATAAAGTGTAATCACCATGAGAACACATTACCAACTGTCAAGTAAGCCAATTGTGAATATATAATCAATGACCCTCCATAAGAGGGAAAGAGAGACAATATATCCCCCCATAATGAAGAATCCCCAATTCTAATGAAGAATGCTTGAAAACAAAAGATGATCAAATCCTTTTCTATTGGCCACCTGATTTGTTTGTTAAGTACCCACTCTCTAGGTGCAAAGGAAGCACGATGTAGTGGAAGAATGCTTACAAATATCACTTGACTATCCATCACTTTGACTCTCTAGTTAATGGTTCCTCTCAATATGACATGTCTATTCTAATAATGTTGTTCACATGCTAATACTATGCCTATGTAAAATCCCATCCCTACTACTCCATTGGATCCTATTGGAAATCACAACCACCTTCTACTCTAATTACTCAACCTGCTATGATTTCATCTTCAAATCTATTTCAATCTACCCATGTCATGACCACTCAACCTCAAATTTCCATCACTCCTACTACACACATAGATGGGCCCCCTATGGAGGAATCTCCCATTGCTTCTCCTTGCACCAAGGACATGGATGATAGTATTTCTTGGAATATTGTACAAAGGAAAAAGAAAGGTCTTCTCAAATCTCTCTCAATATCATGCACTAGAGCAAAGAGTGTGAGATTGAATAGAGTTGTTCTAGCATTGTCTAAGTTAGATCCTAGGAATCCTCGTTAGCTTCTTATTCTTGCACTTGGTAACTTAGCTACAATTCTATCTATCCAGGTTTCATTTTGATGAGTTTTTTGGTTTTTCCATATCTCATGGTGCTCTATTTCATTTCCTTAATGGTTTTTTTGTTATAAAATGGTTCGAGCCCTTTCAAAACTCACTTTTATCAATATCAAAAACTCCATCGACGAAAATATCTTTATTTTTTTTAACAAAACTCCAATGTTTCGTCGCAATTTCGACGCTCATGTCCAATGAAACCAAAAAGTGTTTGACGAGGTTGCTATACCTCCGACAAAAAAATTCATCGTAATGTTAAATGTTTTGTTGGAATTTTGATGATCATGTCTGAAGAAACCAAAAGTCTCTGATGGGGTTGCTTATACCTCCGACGAAACTTCTCGTCGTAATGTTAAGATGAATTCGTCGAAAAATCAATGAAACTGTTTTGTTTTACCGACGATGTTACAATTTCTACATTTCTTTGTTTGGGTTCTTTTGTCATCAGTAGATGGACGAAAGTTCATCGATATTACGATGAATAAGAGTTGGTCATTAAAACGATGAATTTCCAGCGACGAAATTTTAAACACTGATTTGTCAATAATTCGACAATGTTTTGTCAAAATTTCAAAAAGCATGCGTCAGAATTTATTTTCAAATACAGTAGTATACTAAACCTTTACCTTCAAAATATAGATCAAATTCCTATTACCATTTTCATCGACAAAATGGACATGATACAGAACATTGCAAGTGTCTTAAACATATTGTGCAAGACCTCATTGATTCTAATCATATTCAAATTGGAGGTGTTAATGATCAAGGTAATAGGTTTGTTGCTCCTCCTAACCAAAACTTGCAAATATTTTCAATCATATGCCAAATCACAACATTTCCTTTTTCAAAGCTATTGAAACAAAGAATGATGTGATGAATGTTGACACATATGATGATAACATGAAAGACAATGAGGAAAATAATATGAAAAATCTAGTTGGATTTATTGAAGTTAAACCTTGTAAGGGATAAACCAATATGCTCCTTGATATTTCTTTCTCACAAAATGACATAATCAAAATGCACCTGATGGTCCTCTTTACCTAGCTTGAAGAATCAATGACAAGCCTACTAACATGGGATATTAATTGATCTCATATGTGTAGAGAATGTGATCACTAAAGAATTATTATTTGTACATGAGATTTATCAATATGAAAAACCAAAAGCATGGATAAAAATTCATAATGGTTTTTCTTTCTATTCGATAGGTTCGATAACTCTTTCTCTAAAATTTGGATTGAAACAATTAATTCTCTCATTCTCCATCATCCCATCATCAAACCAATTTCATGTGAAGTTAGGCTACCCATGGCTTTGCTCCATGAATTTTGTCATGTTGGTTGTACATAAACTCTTAAAGTTTCCATTTGGCAATGAAATATTTACTATGCATCATAGTGGCTTTAATATTGTGTCTTCCCATGGGAATTTTTCATTGGATTTATTTTGGCCCAAGCCTATATAACCTATTAGACCTCGTGAAGACTTATTTTTCAGATCTTACCAAAAATTTAATAAGGCAAAGAAAATAGTAGAACTATCCCTTAGCAATATGCCTCAACCCATGATTGATCCTCATGTCCTAGATGAGACTATGATTGAACCAAATGCCCTTCCAAGTAACCAAGACTAACCTATGACAAATCCTTTACCTAATTCCAAAAAGAGACCATGAGATAATCAAATAATTCATGTTGTGCCTCCTAAGCTCAAACAAGTTTATAAAGTTAAAGAGAAAGTGGTTGAACAACCTACTATGGTTCCTTTTGTTCCTCCCTTAATGGAATAAAAGAAACCTATGGTTGATAAACCCGCTCCTACACAATCACAACTTGAAAACTGAACAAAGATAAACCAAACTTCTAGAGAGCATAGGTGTAGATGTCGCATTATTGCTTATTTTTTGCAAACAGAAGAAGAAAATAATAACATAGAAATTCAAAATTGAAAATTTCCTCAAGCAATGCATAATGATTCTACACCTTTTCCGCAACATCAAAACTCTATAACACGACAAGAACAACAAACTTCTATGGATATTATCATTAGACCTCCTGTAGTGATAAATCTAGATGATGATAATGAAATTGCAAAAATTGAGGAGGAAGTGCATAATGAGTTAAATTTATTTTTTTCCTCTTCCATGAGCTTAAATGATAAGAATCATGATAATATTCCTAAAAAAGAGCGTTGAACTTGGTGATTATCCTAGTACAGCACTTGACGTTCTCTCTTTGGCTAGTTATCCGCCTTTCACATAAATTGGAAAAGATTGGGATGTAGATGA
>CM021106.1:350159087-350211242 GCA_007115665.2 Sequoiadendron giganteum | reverse complement strand
CCTTTCATGTTTCATTTCATTTCAAGGTTTGAATACCAAAATGGGGTTTGACCAAGGCAAACCTCCATTCACCAAAATCAAACATTTTTTCCCGCTTATGTTGTGATTGCAGATTTAGGTGGAAGAAATTTTGAAGACCTTTTGAAGAGAAAATTTGGAGAAGTTGACAAAGTTAGAAAATTTGTCAACATTGTTGTCATCTCATGGAAACTCACCTACAAAATCTATTTATGGATTTTTGACACTGAAACCTAGACAAATTGGAAGCTTCAAATTTGTACCAAAGGCTCTTGAAAATTGCACAAAAACCTTGTACTTGGACCTATTCGCCCCTAGGCGAATGAGTCCCAATCTGCCTTCAGAAACTCATTTTGTGTGACTGGTAAACATATTTCTTTCCTTCTCAAATCTGAAATTTCATTTCTAGTTCTACAAATATTGAGTTTAATATTGTTGTTTCAAGTTCTAGATTGCATTTTGGTGTTGATTTTCTATTTTTTAGTTTTTCTCCCCAAAGTGTTGTTTGACCTTGACCCCCGTCCTGGCACAAAAAGGAAATCTGAAGATTCTCACAAAGGGTTGATTCACCTAAGGTTTTTTAGTCAATTCTTTGTGGGGATCTCATTTCCTAATGAAATAAGGAAGATAGGTCCATTAAACCCCATTTTCCTTTGTTCCTTTTTAGTGAACCTATTTTTTGTTGTTTTATATTTACATTAGATCTCCTTTGTTCCTATTTGGTGAACATATTTTTTGTTTCTTGGATTTGTAATTCTTATGCACTTTCTTCTTTGGTTTGATAATGGATTGTTTACAAGATGAAAACTTAATATAATTCTCATGATGATCATCAATTTCATCTTCTAACATCAATACCTTTCCTTGACAAGGGGGGGGATGTGTTATGAGGACTAAGGTTATCAATTATTTTATTTTGTTTTATCACATCACTTCCACAAGTGAAAGGGGTTTTTAGTGGTGATTGAAGGTTTGGTAAGGTAATGTTAAGAAATTTATCTATGATTTCATCCTCTTTAGCTAAGATGTCTTCAAAAGATTCATAAATAGAATTCTCATGGCATTCAATGTTTGGTTCCTCTAAGACCACAACACTTTCACCACAAGGGAGAGGAGTGTTGAGAGAATAATCTTTATGATTGTCAAGATTATCCATAGATGTTTCCTCTTGCATTAATACATTCTCACAAGTGAGATCTAAATGGAGACTAGGCAAGCTGGTGTTAAGAGATGTGTTAATGGTTTCATCCTCTTGCACTACGAGGCTCAATTTTAGGAGATGTATTATTTGTTCCTCTTGGACTGAGGGGGGCTAAATGTAGTGTAGAAAAATGCATCCCTTTACATTTTCACACTTGTTTGGGTCCTCTTATTTAAATAGACTTAATTATGCATTAATTTAGTGTTGTAAAATGTATTTATTTACATCTTCACACTAAGGTTTAGGGACCTATTAAATAATTGAGCTTAATTAGGCATTAACAAGCCCTATAATTCATCTAAAATCCCAATAAATTACATTTCTCAAATGGGAAACCCGATAATAATTAATTCCTAAACATAACACTTTATATTGAGCAATGTGTGTTCTAGGATTAGGGACCTGGGACCCATTCACCCATGGGCGAATGGGTCCTCCCTAAGACTTTGAACCTAATTTTTAAAAATGTTTTGGGTGGTATTTTAATATCCCCAAATGCATATTTCAATGTCGGCTTGTAATATTTGAATATTTAAATATGTTAGAAGATTGTAGAGATTATTGAAAGTTTTTCATTGATAAGATTGGCGGATGTATGATAGATGATGCTAATATGATGTTGTCATTGATGTCAAAAATTTTGTAGTATCTATATTGATATGTTGTTGGTATTTGATGAGTATGGTTGAATTAATTAATGGCAACCCAGTGCATAGATGCAATTTTGTTGGTCTAGTGTAGACCATATATTTTACAGAATTGTCTAAGTCCCAGAGCAAGTCTCCAATGTATAGTGAACCAGTTTTGAGGTCCACATTGCTTTGCTATGAATAATGTGGTTATGCGGTTCTAAGTTAATTTTAGTACTTTTTGGAGGATTCTAAATCCAAGGTTTCACATGTTGAATCCATCTATAGTTGAAGTTGGAGTTGACGAAGTATCACTCTAGATATGGTAGAATTATTGTGGTAGTGTACTTGTTTGGAATGTGCCACATTCCACTATGGTTGATTTTTTTTCTATGCATTTTTTTGGGAGTGTTTACAAGTGTTGGAAGTGTGTTGGGTCCAAGTGGAAATTGCTTGGAGGATCGTGTTTCGATGTGTGGATGAACAGTTGGTTTATTTTTGTGTCGCTTCACTAACGATGCCGACCTAAAGGTTTTGTGGTCATGCAGAGTTAAATTAAGTTTGAATGATATTTATGGGAGTAATTATAGGTCCCTTCCAACCTATTTTGATATTTTATACACTTTGGTTTATTCTAGGAAGCATGTGTGGTTGAGTTTTGAGTCGACAAGTTTTTGCATTGCACAATACATCTAATTAGGCCGGCCTAATTGATGTTGTATATGTTTGTGGATGTAATGCATATAAACATAAGATGATTTTGGTGTTGTAGAGATGTGGTTGCAAGTATGTTGTAAGAAGAGTGTGAATGTGATGTGAATGTAATGTGAAGATTTATAGAGTAGAGTATGATAGAAATAAAGCATGAAGTGTGTTAGATCAATTTACAGAGCTTAAGTGGAACTATCTTCAGCATATTGTAGATACATTGTATCAATTCAAATATCTAGCAGTGAACCACCTTATTTCCTAGCAGTGATCCATCTCTTCCATTATCTATTCTTTGGATAGTGATTCCTTCAAATAGTGAGTCCACCTGGTAATGAGACATTCTATAACATCTTATAACTAGTTATAATATATTGTGAGCTAATCCTCACCATAGTTTTTCCCTTTTGGGTTTTCCATGTAAAATATGGTGTTCTTGTGTTCTTTTATGTGATGCATGCTTTCTATGTTTATTTATACTAATGAAAGTTCAATGTGATGCATTGAATTAATATTTAAGTTGATGAAGTTAATGAATTTCAATGAATAATGATTCATCCCCCCCTCTTAGTATTTTAAGTGTTCAAAATCTTCAAGCTATAGAATTGGAATATGAAATCATGGAAAAGTGGTCATGTGCTTTGGTCAAGGTAGTAAAATATTTTAGACCTTATTTAAAGAAGTTAAAATGTTTTATATATCCCCAATGTTGTAGTTAAAGATATACTCACACAACAAGAAGTGAAAGGGAGGTGATGCAAATGGATCGATAATATCTAGGAATTGAACATATATATCTATATAACCAATCTTGTCAAAGAAAAATGGTTGGCTAAGATTATGGTTGAGTCAAACCTTGAATTAAGTCAAGTAAACCAGTTAGAGACAAGCACAACTTCAATGGGACAAAAGTTACATTTATCTCCCAAGTGCACAAATATTATCTATTACTTGAAGAATATGCCATGTCCAAAAAACATGAATGATAGTTAGAAAGGACTCTTAACTATATTCTATCAAGTATGTTATGTTGCAAGATGAGCTATACTAGAGAAACATAGATGGTGTATTGCTAAATGTGTGAATGATGAAGAGGCTGCCAAATCCTTGATGAAATACATAGTATGTTTTTTAGAAGATATTTTGTAGTCAGAACAACTACCCACAATATCTTGAGATCTGGTTATTGGTGGCCTACTATATTTGTTGACACAAAACATGGTGAGAAAGTGTGAATCGTGCAAAAAAATAGAAAAATTAAAATATTTTGGAGCTTTACCTTTAAGACTTATCTCCATAGAAGTCTCTTTTCAACAATGGGGTATTGATTTCATTGGATAAATTAAAGAGAAGTCCAGTGGTGTACGTAGATGGATCCTAATAGCAATAGACTATTTCACTAAATGGATTGAGGTCATCCCTACTATGAAAGCTACTAGTAGGTTGTAATGGATTTCATATTGGAAATTATCATCATTGGATTTGGAGTACCAATCAAGTTGATCACAAATAATGCAATGTGTTTTAGGTCTAAAGAGTTTACATTTTTTTCCACCAATATGGAGTAAACTTTTCTTACTTGTCTCCCTATCATCCAAAAGGAAATGGATAGATATAATCTAGCAACAAAAGCTTGATGAAAATTATAAAAAGAATGATATGAAAAATAAGAAATCTTGGGATACCAAAATCATATTTGCACTTTGGGCTAATAGGGTGACCATAAAAAAGGCTACTAGAAAATCTCCCTATGAGTTGGTATATGGTTCAAAAGAACTAATTTTAATGAGCAAACTATTACCTATTTACAAATTCATCCAAGAAAATGATAAAAATATTTGTGATTCCATGACACATAGTAAATCATATCACAAATTTGGATGAATCTATAAGATTGGAACAATAAATAAATATCAAATAGCAACAAGTAAAATGTTTTTTGACAAAAGGACATCAATTAGAAAGTTTAAAATTAATGGCATGGTCTTGATATGGAATGTTAGATCTCAAGATAAATGGAAGCATAGAGAATTTTATTCCCTTTGGGTAGGCCCATATCTTGTTGCAAACACCCATGGTGAAGATTCATACTTTTTGTAGGGTTTAAATGGTGAATTTATAGAATTTCCAATGCATGGAAAATTCCTAAAGCCTTACCTTTCTTAAAGTAGTTCTTTTTTATGCACGATGTATCATATGTAATTTTTTGTATAGTCTTGTTTTCTATTTTTGGTTTTGTTTTTTTTTTTCTTTATCCGGTCTTCTTCTAGGAGTTTTGGAACCTCACATTGTTTCTCTAAAATAGTCATCCCCAACTAGATCCATTGATAGTACTTTTCCAACTAGAGCATCAGGGTTGTGAAAAGGACCCTAAACCCTAGTTGATCCCTTGCATTTTACCTCTATTTTTATATTGGTTGGTCGGCCAAGTTCCTGGTATATTAAGTTGCATTCAATCCCCTTTATATTTTTAAGGTTATCAGCCCCTTCAATCCTTTGAAACTATTCATAACCTTTTTCACATATGCAAAATAAAATAACTTAAGTGTCATGTGCTTATTACTTTTCTCAGGGCCCATTATTCAATAGGTGATGTGTTCCTATTAGTTTATGTGCTTTTGTGGGCTTTTGGTAGCGAAAGGAAAAGGGAGTTATGGAAAATATGACATCTAGTTCCCCAACATTATATTTGGTTCCACACTTTATTTTTATGGGTATGATGAAGGAGGCCCCAACTTTGGTTGTGGATTATAAGGAACATGATGTGTGGCTTTATTTCTTTTTTTATTTTGTGTATTCATAGGTCTAGAGAGGTAGGACTCAATTCAAATTGTATACTCATGGAAGAGTGACATGTGGTCTTGGAGCTGACATATCTAAATTTCTCAAATCTCTCATTTCATAGGCCCATGCAAATGACATGGAAAAATAAGGGTGACATGGAGTGCTCTCATTGGTTGATATTTTTCAAAGCATGTCAACTTCAAATTAAAATAATCAAACTTGGTCAAGGCGATTGTGAATCATCGATTTTATCATGCTTTTAAAGATCAATGGCCTATATTCAAATTTGATAAATAGATAGAATAATGCTTATGGTTTGTGCAAATGAGTAGTAATGGCAGAAGTGACTATTTTCTACTTGATCTTTTGAAAATTTCTCTCCATAAATATTTTCATTTATTTTTGAGAAGAACCATTTCATGTTATACAAAGATTAGAGAGAAAATTCTAGGTATTCTAAAACTTCAAATAGAAAAATAGGGTTTTTGAAGTGTTAAACAAGTAATTTCACCTTCTCAAAGCTCTGGTTCAATAAAATTTAAAATTTTAGTGGTTAGGATTCAAATAATTAAGGTTGTAAACAAGGAAATCGTTTGAGAATAATTCAAAACACATAGCCCTAGTTTAATTCATAAGCCCTATATTAGTAAAAATTATATCAAAACGAGTCAATAAAAAAGCCACTCCTCAAAAAGACTCCTCGATGAGGACCTAATAGTTCAACTCCTTAAATCATCAAGAAAAGATATACATGCCCCGCAGGTTGGTATCTCATCAAATATTTTGATCAATAATGGAGAATAATGTAGGGATGTTGAAATCCCTATCACTGAATGGATCCTATTCAGCCACTAGTACAATAAGAGAACCTCCCGAGTCCCCATCTCAAATGTTTGGGTATATGAATTAGGAAAATTGTTTGTGCCTAATGTCTGTATCAATGTATACTTTATTAGGTTTGTATCCAATAATTATGATGAAAATGTTAGAGTAATTAGGGTTGTAAATGGTGGAGTTTTGGTGTGAGTTGAGAAGGCCTCCATTTCTAAAAATTTTGGCCTCAATCTAGTTGCAAACAAGACTATGGACTTTGATCTATTTAGACAAAAATATCAATAAGACAAGCACAATTACAGGGTCCTCTAGTTTCATAGGCATAGATTGAAGGGATTTGATAGGAAGTTAGTAAAAATTCCTTAGAATGAATTCAAACCCTTTAACATAGATTTATTTGAAGACTAATTCATCAAGACTTTCATTCCCTATGCCAAGTTCTAGGGGGTGATTCCAATACTAAGATTCATGTTCAATTGATGTACATGGTAGATGGCATTCATAACCCTCTAGTGAAAATGAGTTTAATTTTATTTAATACATTACAAATGTAATACATAAACAACTAATGGAGATCAAGGTAAATAGTAAAATGGTAAACTTCAAGTGGTACTCTCTATTATGCCATATGTCCTTATATGAGGGCAAGACCAAGTGGGATAAATCCATGTAGGTTAGGATGGTTGATCTAATAGTGGAAACCCTCTTCCTATCCAAGATTGGAGATATATTTGGGATATGCACTATGATAAATCCAATTATATGGTCTTTGAAGACCATTTCATCAAAAGTTATAGGGTTTATGGGTGAAGGAAAATTTAAATTTCTTAAGGCCAAAAGAAAGAGTTCTTTAATTGGGTGTACAACATAATTAGGGAGACCGGTATCTCCACTCAAACACAACTATAATCAAGGTATATGGATACCTTATGGGGCCACACATTCTGTGAAGGTATGTTCCTAAGAGGTTGGCATACTTGGAAATTTTTGGTGGTTGAATGAGGCAAACAAAAGTCACATGAAGGGACATAAGAAAGGATCTTTCTTCTCTTTTACCATAATGTTTTCTAATTTCATCATAACTAGAGAGGGATTGTAATTGATATATCCTATGCTCCAAACCTATAGGATGGCTCATCAAATTATCATAATATTTGACCTTCAAGTCTTTATCAATCAAGGTTGAGCATAAGGATATTTGCATTCCTACATCAAGTAATTTTTGAAGAGGATGTAATTAGGAATTTATTAAATGATAAAGAAGTGAATAAGAGAAGAATAAAGTGGGTGTCTATCAGGAAAGGGGAAAAGAAAGGGTCAAAGAAGATTGCTAATCACCCTATGGAATTTATAGAAACAAGGGATCTCATTTCTAGAATTCAGAAGATGTTGGACAATGTTGACAAATTGGCTAGAAAGGCCCTTGTAGTTGAGGAAAGGCCAACATACCAACCACCTATTATCCCATCAGTATATGATCATATGTAGAAAGTAAAATAACCCATAATGGTTGAACCCTCTCATTAGGAGCCTCCACCTACAACTGCTACTTCCCAAGAGTAGCCTCAAAAGAAAAGAAATTTGTATCAACCATCTTTGGTTGATTATCATTTGGGTGTTGATGAAGTAGAGGAAACAGAGATCATTGGAGAAAATATTGTTACTAAGGAAGAAGTGAACCAAAAAATTCCCTCTCCACCAAGGGTAAATATTTTTGGTAATGCCATAAAGTAGAATGGGTATAAATGTGGGAGGTGTCGGGGATAAATTTGATGACATCAGAGCCTTAGCATGCACACAATTCATCTTCGATGATGACTTTTTCAAGTCCAAGGAGTTCAAGAAATTTTTATTGAGTATTAAGTGAGAAGAGTTTCAGAAGAAACTAAATAAGGCTAAGGGGAAGGTCCACCCCACAAAATATGAGGTCACTCAACAGGTGTTGAGATAAATTAATTATGATCTTAAGAACATCACACCTAAGCAAGGTAGGAAGTTGGTGAGAGAAAGTGGATTACTCCTACTACCTAAGTGGTGCATTGAATCATTCATTGCCTTAGACACTATAAGGATACAAAATGAAGAGGTATTCTCTTCTAATGAGTAGGCTAAAAAGGCATACTTTGGATTTGATTTCAATCCAGGGAAACCTTAGAAATTTGGGCATTGACCCAAAATACAAGTAAGACACATGTTGTAGAAACTTTGTAAGAGATAATAGGGATACTAATTGACAAGAGACTATTAGACACTACAGCTCCCAAGCCACATCTTTGGTTGTTCATACAGCCATGTTCAGTGAAGTAGTTGCCAAGAAACTACAAGAACACTATGATGAATTGTTGGAAGATCATCTCAAGCTCGATACAAAGTATAAAAAGATTAAAATCAAAGAGCCAACATCATCGTCATCACCATCAAGCACTGCTTGATAGATAAATTGGAAGATCAATTGAAGGGTACCTAGGAGGAAAAGAAGAAAAAAATAAGTGACATGGTGGATGACATAATTGGCTACAGATTGTCTAAAATCCTTGGAAAATTAGAAGATGCATATATGGTGTATTCTCATCTTAAGGATTCTCATGCTAGAATCATGAAGAACTAAGAGGATCTCAAGCCATTAATAAATAAATGGGTGACAAATATTATCAATTTGCAAGGAATATATAAGGATACAAGATTTGAACCCAATATTCCAATTTGCATTGTTTCAGCTTGGGAAATTAAAAAATTGTTAAGGGAAGTGCAATCATATGTGTTGAATTTGGAGCAACAAATAAAGAACAAGTTCAAATCATTTGAATGCATTGAGATCAAGGTCATTCCTAGCATATTAGATGAAAATGGTGAACTAAATTCATTAGAGAAATGGAAGGAAAGCTTTAGTGAAATGGTTCCCACCCTTGCTTCTTTTATTTGTGTAAATGTTGATGTGGATATAGACCTATTGAATTCTACTATAGATAAATTTTTTGCCTTAGAAATCTAGGTCTAGATACTTTTTGTAGAGAAACGAGGGCAGTATTAGATGCAAAGTATCTTAAACATATGGATAAGGTTTCAAAGTTGCTTGCATTCCACTGGCCATCTGAAAGAAATTTTATAGAATGGGATGATAAATATAAAAAATTATAATGTATACTTATCTCAGTTGATTAAGCAATTTTTCTCCTTTTTATCTTTTTTGGCATAGTCAACATCTTTTTCAAACGGTCTCCAATGATCCTAGGGACATATTCTTTTTAGTTCCAACTTCTTCCATGGATGATAATTTGAAATGATGCTTTGTAATAGGCTCGGTTCAATTATAACTAAATGTAAAAGTAAAATGTATAATGTAAATGTAAAATATCGCATATGTCATTTGACTACATTTGAGAGCCTCTATGCTCACTCTTCTATATATAGGACTCTTGCTTCTTCAAAAAGGGTTTGGATCTAGGTTTTGTAATTTTAGACGGGTAGGTCAATATTTTTCATGGTCTTTGAAATCTAGAATAGATAAATTTTATTTTTTTGAATATAATAGCATACAGCTCAATATATGGCTCAAATTGAATATATGTCATGTTGTTGTTATCTCCTTTAATGTAATTTAATAATCTTTCAGTCAATACAAATCAAGGATTGTGGATATTTTTGTTGCATATTTTTTGTAATAGATGTTTAATTGATAGTTTTTTCTCAAGTAACAGATTAGAAATGCTTTCAGTTAAATAATGAGAATATTGTGTTATATTAAGCATTTGTAAGAAGAACAATAGTGTGACAAATTAGTGGTTGTATTAATGTAAAGCAACAATATCTTAAGTACCATTGAATTTGTGTTTAGGCTATTGTTATTAGAAAATTCTTATTTCATTGACTTTGTGTATGGATAAGACACTAGTCTAGTTTATTTCTTGTTCAACCCTAGAAGGAACAAATTCAAAATTAAATGGAAATTTTACATTATATAATTTGTGTGTTTATGCTTACACACATATCTCAGAAATTCTCAAAGGATTTGAAGGATAACAAGCTATATTTGTATAATTTTCATTAAGTTTTGTGAAATTATTATCTATTATTACATCATATGTATCTTGTAATATCTTAAGATGATGTCTAGAAGGTAAAGCCGCCTAGGTTTTACAAAGCCTAAAGAGTGGAGAGTTTGTTTATATTCTATGTTAATTTGGCCATTGACATGAGAGTCTTAAATAGTAGAAGTAGATTACCTATAGAGACAATCATAATTAGTTGGAAAAGAACCAACAGTTCCCATTTTTCTTAAGAAATCATGGGGCATATGTGCAAGGTGTAATTGGAGGCATTGTAATCATTATATTACCTTTCACTAGTGTACTTTATGCTTTTGAGAGTTATGGGTTATAATTTTCATTGTAATCTAAACAACCTCTCAAATGCTACATAACAACAAGTGCTACATTTCAACACAAAAGAATAAATGCATATGAACGTTAAAACACCTACATTCACAACATGAGATATAAGAAATGTTCTCAATATAAACACACCCACAAGAGCATTACCAAGTGAAATATGACTACCACAAAGAGAAAACACAACACAAAGGAAACTTCCTATGTAACATTAAATTTATGTAAGAAGTGAACATGATTTGAAATCGTGTATGTCATTAGTAAATGGTGCCTACATAATTCTTTATCATCTTCCTAATAGATGTACAAAAGAGTGATAACATCCTATTGGAAGGGCTACTTAAAAAATGTCTAAGGTGAAGATAGAAAGGGGATTCATGGGGATTCCAACTTCACAATCTAAGATAGGGTTTTATGACTTTAAATATAAGATACCAAAACTACATATGGAGAGCTTCCTAACTTGGTTCTAGAATAACATCCCCTTTAGGGTTAAGGAAATACTTGTGAATTTTTTAGGATAATGAATATAATTTTTTCACACATAATTCAACTAGATCTAGCATAAGATGTGCTCACTTAGGAAGTACCTAAGTGAATTTAAAATCCCCAACACACTTAGGGTGAAATGGGCTAAATAGAGGAGGGCTAGATGACTTCTTATTTTTTCTATGTTGAAGGTTGAACTCCTTGTAGGATTTGGAGGAATACTTTGGGGTTTTGAATTTTTTTAAGAGTAGATTAACCACATGGGGTCTAGGCTTTTCTACTTTATTTTTCTCATGGTGTCTAGCCTAAAAGGGGCTTTAAAAACTTCCCCCTACAAATTTTCTAAATGAAATATGTTATTTTTCATTCTTCACTCCCTTTTCAATGGAGATGGAAAATAGGTAGGGGAGGAAGATCTTCCTCTAGAGGCCATAGATTCAAATATGGCTTATAATTTGGGAATTTAGCTAACAAGCAATGAAGTTTTTCTTATGGAAGGTGACAAACATTTTCTCAATACACTATGTCTTGGAGAATTTGAAAAATAATATTTTTGAAAGAAAATCAATAATCCAAGGAATGAAATCTATGATATCATAAATGGACACACTAAATGAGGAAAATATGCATCCAACAATCATTTGCAAAAAGTTTCAAAAATTAGTCTAAGCTAAGGGAGTGATATGGGAAAGACATGTTTCCTCGTGAGATTTATTGCATAATCTAAATGCTGTATAGACACTACAAGGGGTTACAATATTCTTATGGGGCAAAAATCCTAACAATATAAAAATAAATAAAAAGGCATGAATATATGTATATCTAATGAAAAATGGGGAATAAAAAATACAAGTATAGACAATGGAGGGGAGAAGGAAACAAAAATATACATCATACACATGGGGATATCTTCCTTATTAATAGGTTTGAGGTACATACAATAAATTAGAATAAAAAAATTGTTGCCAAACAAGTCAAATAATTCAAAATGTGTCTACTCAAGATATAGTGATAAAATAAGGCTTGTGCTCCATAGTTTTTAATTGAAAAAGAGAGAAAAATCGAAATTACATTATATTTTATTGACATTATAAAATTATTATTCCTGTATAAAACTATTTACAAGAATATAACTACCCAAACTAAATTCATTTATTAAATTAACAATAGTTTGTTAATTTATTTATTAAATTAACAATAGTTTGTTAATTTATTTATTAAATTAACAATAGTTTGTTAATTTATTTATTAAATTAACAATAGTTTGTTAATTTATTTATTTAACTATTAACTATGTCATGTACTAAATTCTAACACCCTCCCTTAATACTGACATAGAGAAAACTAGAAATTAGTACAAAATAAATAGAAAACAAGAAAATAGGATTACTCAAAACTAATAAACCCTTCCCATAAATAACATAATATTATCCTTAATATTCTCCTTAGAATTGTTTAGTTTTGTGGGTGATGGCTTGTATTGATAGTTTTGTGGGTATTTATAGGAATCATGTTTTGTAAGGGATTACTAGATGTATTTATATAAAACTAAACTATTCTATTTATTACAATTATTTTATTTTACTTTATCTTTGTGTGAATAATTATTTTAATTTATTTGAAGAGTTGTTTTATTTTATTTTGAAAATATTTAAGAATTATTTTATTCACTTACAATCATTTGATATAAATAGAAACAAATTCAATAAATATGTAAACAAAATAAAATCATACTTAGTAAAATAAAGCAATTGTTTAATTAAATAGTTTTAAATTAAATTAAAATATACCTATTTTTAATAAATATATAATATAAAAATATATTTAAATACAATGTTACATGAAGTTTGGTAGAATTTTAGGTAGATTTTTGTATTTATAATAATAAATAATCAATCTATAAAGATGATTTATTGATGATCAGAATGAGAAGATGAAAATAAAGTAATTGTTAAATAAATTTGAAGTATAATAAAATAAACCTTAAGTGAATAAATAAAAAATTAATATTGTTCTCGTTATGTTTTTAAGATGTATTTAACATATCTATTTGTTTATCATCCAAAGTAGTGTTGATTTGCTTTTGTTGGTGTATTGATTCTCAACATTATATTTTTATTATATTATAATCAACATAATTCATTATATCAATAAAAAGTTGAAATTATCAAAATTCTCATGTTAACACATATCAACTTAAAATCAACTCATCAATCAAATAGTTGAAATTGTTACAATTCTAATTTTGACAAACTCAACTTCATCTATGTTAGTTACATTTGTGTCCAATACAAATCAAACTTGAGTTTAAGGTCAACCATAACAACTATATCTTCACAAACTCATTAACAATGGCATACATTCAAACTTGAAAGAGTATGTTGATCTCAAATAGCTATCCTTTCACCTTTGAATCACTATGTCATGCCAAGTCATCTATTGACTAGACAACAAATATTTTGATTGCCTCTTAATCTCTATATCATGACTCATCTATCAAGTAAACAACAAATATTTTATTGTACTAAAAAAATACTCACCACTACATTGCACTTTTTAAAAAAACAAGACTTATCTTTCTTTATAGAGATGTGAATATATCATTCAACACTACTAAAATTTGAACACAAATATCAATAAAAAGAAATAAATTTTAAAAATGAACAAAGATCTAATCTGGAAAAAAAAATTGTCTTCAGACAGAGTGGTCTAATTCAAGACATTAAAAATTACTATCCGATTACAAAAAAATTGTCTTCAGACAGAGTGGTCTAATTCAAGACATTAAAAATTACTATCCGATTACAAAATTTTAGAAGTAAATAGAAACAAAGGAATAATCTGCACAAAAATGTGAACAAATAGCCTAGTTCAATGCGTTAAAAAATTTAGAAAATATTTGTCACAAACTTTTAATTACTGTCTCAATATCAAATACCAAATTTTGAAGTGAATAAGAACAAAGGAATAATCTACACAATATCAAAGATCCCAGATAAACTTTACTACTTTCTTAGCAGAGTTCTCTCTATCTCAATCACTCAAATCTCTATATTAAATCTTTTGTTGTTGGGTGTCAATAGACTTAAACTCTTAACTGCTTTTTCACTTTGTTCCCTTCATCTCAAGTGTGATTATTTCCTACAAATATTATTATATAACTTTTTTTGGATTTTGTTATGTAGTGTATTGCATGTACATCAATAATAACTTTCTTGGATTTTGTTATGTAGTGTATTGCATGTACATATGCATGATGTAGACATTTAGGATATTGGCCTTCAGATTTTATAGCAACAAGCAATATTAAAGAATTTATTTTAAAATATTAAGATATGGTCTAAAGATTTTTTTAACGGTAGTTATTTAAATTTTGTAAAATTGCAGATGTAGCAAAATGCTTCCAAACT
The DNA here is from genome assembly GCA_007115665.2 of Sequoiadendron giganteum. Classification (NCBI taxonomy): domain Eukaryota; kingdom Viridiplantae; phylum Streptophyta; class Pinopsida; order Cupressales; family Cupressaceae; genus Sequoiadendron; species Sequoiadendron giganteum. Next base: position 350,196,781 of record CM021106.1, on the reverse strand, counting down.
GACAAATGATCGATATTATATTGGTGAAGTTGATTGATTCACAAAGAATTCACAAAGGATCAAGTCTTGTTGAATGCAAGAATTGAAATGTTTTTAAAGAATGAGGTGAAAAATCATGCCCTAAGTGACTTCGGTGGTATCAATACTCCTCAGTCTTTCACTCTTAACCAAAAAAAGTTGATTATTCATGCAACTTTGATTTGTGCACCCAAAACTAATAAAAGATGATTATAAAAATTAAAACTTCCAATCCCACCCCAAAGAAAATCCAAACTAGCCATGAATACTTCCAACCCCACACCACCCTCCCCCCTTCAAAAACAAACCCAAACCAACCATGAAAGATTCCAACCCCGTCCCAAAAAAAGCCCAAACTAGCCACAATATTTTCCAACCTTAACCAAAAAATCCAAACTAGCCACAAAAATTTCCCACCACCCCACCCTACTCCACCCCAAAAAAAATCCAAACTAATCACAAAAATTAACCAAATTAGCCACGAAAATTTCAGCCTAATCCTGAACAAAACCAAACTAGCTATAAAAAAATTCCAACCCTACCCCAAAAAAAATCCAAACTAACCACGAAAATTTCAAACCACCTCAAAAATTCCAAAATAACCAAAATTTCAAACCCCACCTCAAAAAATCCAAACTAACCACCAAAATTTCAAACCCACCTCAAAAAATCCACACTAACCACCAAAATTTCCAACCCCACACCAGAAGCCATCACTTGAAATCTGAAAATTAAAAAATAAAAAATAAGAATTTTTTCAAGGATAAGATCTCAATTTATCTTGTAACTCTTTTTTTAATTTCAGACATCCCACACCATAAAATAAAATAAATCCTAAAAGTCCCTTGCATGAAACTGCTGAAAACTATCAACGGGAACACTGCCTTAAAACACATAATAGAATACGTCAATTAAAAGCGCAATTCATAATAATACGATACATCCAGATAATATTTTTGGCAAAACACTTGCTTTGTTTCTTTGAAAAAATACTGACCCCGCTTTCCACAGAGTCTGGTTTTAAGTATGATATGAATAGTCCAAAATTTATACCAGTCCCGTATGCACTACACTTAAAAAGGTGCGCCAACATAATTTATATACAACAAATAAAATTAGGTACTATGCAGTTGCATTCTGAAGGGTCTGCTAACATATTCTATATACAACACATAAATTAGCAGCTGCGAGCGTTAGTTGTTATAATAAAAATCAATTCGTTTGTAGAAGCAAGCGGTTTTCATTGGCTAGTGCGCAATTGCAGCTGGGGCGTTTGTCCACCCATCCCACACCACACTCGTAGCAAAATTCATAGCCGCACCTGCACATCCCATTCCAAACTTTAGACAAATAAATAAACGATAAAGCTACATAAATGTTTTTCTTTAGCTTGCACGACTGGGAGAGACAGAGCTAACCAGAATTCAAACCTCATTTAAACTAAATAACAGGTAAAGACTGACTTTGAGGTTAACAAAATACAAAATTTATCATACAAAATGAAGCTAACAAGAAGCCAGGAGAGAGGCTTGTTAACCTGCACGTCATGTGATTGCAACCATATACTAATTCAATTATTCCTTTGCATTGTCCACAACGTTTCCATTTGTGGTCTTCAGCAAGCTTGAAGAGCTGCAAATCTGCTTCTGTTCGTTCACCTGGTGGCAGATTCTGGAATTCAGAGCACTCAAGATCAGCATGCCAGGGCACCATGCACTTCAGGCAAAACATTCTGTTACAGAAGGGGCACTCCGCATTGAGCAAATCATCATTGTCCTCCTTCACCAGGAGAGCCGAGCAATCAGAAAAGGGACAATAGACCTTCTCAGACTCACTAATTTGGGCCTCCAGCTCAAGGGCCGACCATGCATCAAATATCTCAGCCGGGAGAAAATAAGCACATTCTCGCGGTGTTAGGGCCTCCCCACAAGAATCATGGGGGCAGTATATTTGGTACCTCTTTTGTGCCACCCTTGAATGCACGTACCGTGTCATACAGGAATGGCAATAACGATGCAAACAATGCAAGCCCTCGTGCATCTCTTGTTCTGAATCATCAAAACAGATCCCACACAATTCCACCTGCAATGACTTCGAGACTTTGTAGGAGCATTCTCTGGATTGCAATTCAGAATCCACCTGCTTTCCCTTCGAAATCCTCCTGCTTGAATAAACCTGATGATGGAAAATCTAGCAGCATTAAAGGCTCACAACTGAAACAGAGTTTTACTTCAAAGATTGAAAATAGCACATTTTTGCAAATAACTTAAAAATTTCACATAACACAACAATAATTGCCCATTGGATATTCGCCTACAAGTTGCTACGCTGCAATAGTATGTTGACTACTAAAAGCAATTGAAATGCAAATTAAAGTGTATTGCGTAGTCTAGCAGGCTAGTTAGGTCTAATTAGTAATTTATACTATATAGTGGAATGAATGCTCTTTACTTAAAAAAGACTATAAGTTCCTATGTTTCCCTTGTACTAATTCATCCAGCTTTCCCTTCAAATTCCCTCCGCTTGAATAAACCTGATTATGGAAAACCTAGCAGCATTAATGGCTTGGAATTGAAAGTGTTCTATTTTAAAGATTGAAAATAGCACCATTTTTGCAACAAACTTTAAAGTTTGCAAGACACACACTACTATTGCCCTTTATATGCTCTCCAACAAGTTGCTACACTGCAAAAGTATGTAGTTCAGTCAAAGAAATCGAAAGATGGTAATCATAATATATTGCGCAAGGGTAACAAGGTAGGTAAGCTTGATTAAAGGTCACTATACAATGGAACGAATGCTCTTTCCTAGAAAGAGTCTAGAAGTTTCGTGTTTAACTTGTACTAACTTATCTTTCTTTACCTTCAAATTCCTTCTGCTTGAATAAACCTGACTATGGAAAACCTACGGGAGAGGGGCCAGTAGTCGTGTGGGCTAACTTTGTCAGCTTGTAGTGACTAGAATAATATAGAACCTTCATTTTTAGGTTTTTTGAAATGTGGACTAGCCTCTTATCTATCTATAACTAAGGTTTGGAGGTGTGACTCATCATGCAACTCGCCACATCAACGCATATATTGAAAAGTGCCTAAAATTTGACTTTTTAAAGATTCGACCAAAACCTAATCATGGGATCCCCAGTGGTTGAACAAAAAAAACAATTTGTTGCTTGTAGAATATCATATTTTTATTTAAAATAAAATTAATATGCAACCTAAATAGACCAAATACCTATTGATCATCATAAATCTTTGATATCTCTAGCTTTTATATTCAACACATATGGACCAACAGTTGAACACAAAAAAATTACTTGTTATAAAAACAACACATAATTATTTAAAATACAACTTATATCAAATAAAAATGGACCAATAGTTAAACACTAAAACTTTTTGAAAAACCTTCACATTTAATGGGAAAATACATGGTATTTATTGTTGTCACCTTTTATATTTGTGATAGGACAAACTATTAATATAAAATACTCCAATGCTTGTACATTGTTATCCCAATAGTTGTACACATAAGAACAATTATTTTTCACTATGATAACAATACTTGTTTCAATGAGTGTCTTATTTTATTAAATGAACATTTTATTTTTTAAATGACACTTATAGTGGATAGTTATGATATTTTATTTGAGACAAAAAAATACTTATTTTACTTCTTCATGAATGTATTTATGTTTTTTTTATGCAACATTCACAAGTTCTCATGTGTTCAAATATGGGTCCACTTTTGATCAACATTTGGTTAATTTTTTATTTACATTTGGATTATTTATTTACAATATAAAATATAAATATACAGACTAGGTATTATAATAACAATTGCTGCACTACTATTGGACCCTGCACAACTACTGGCCCCTCTCCTCTGGCAGCATTAATAGCTCAGAATTGAAAAGATTTTACTTTCAAGATTAAAAATAGCATATTTTTGCAATTAATATTCAAGGTTGGCCTCTTACAAGTTGCTCCATTGCAAAAGTATGTTGACCACTCAAGCAATTGAAAGACGCTAATTAATATATATTTGTGCAGAGTACCTCGTATAGTCTTCTTCAGTAATAACAGATCCAGTTAGCATGCAGTATCAGTTAACGACTGAGTAACAGTTCCAGTTAGCATGCAGCATCAGTTAACAAAGACTGAGCGTAAGTTCCAGTTAGGATGCAGCTTTATATAGCTATTAATAAGAGTTAATTCATCCACCAGTTTTAGATACCCAATAAATTAAGACTGAAGTTCAAGTCCTGTATATGCCAGCTAAGTTTAAGCTAAGATTATCTACTGTTTGGTTTATTGGGCCTTCTCATCAGACACTTGAGCGAAAGGTAACCACTTATGCCGTATCCCATGTCGAAATTGATCTCCATAATCCTTTGCCTGATTCACTGGAAAAGGTGGAATATGAGGCTCTTCCATTCTGCTGTCTTCTTTGTCATGATTATGGGCATCTTCTAGGAACTGTCCAAAACGGGTTTCTGATACTTTTTTTTCTCAGCAAATTGAGTCTAAGATGTAAGCAACTGCAAATGAGAAAGGGAAAGCTCCAGCTATTTCTGATAAGCCTGACACCGATGGATTTATTCCTATGTGATCTCATAATATAAATAAAGTAAGGACCACTTTGCATCAAAAGAAGGATTCTTCAAAAAGAAAGTCAAATAATAGATTTGATATTCTAGAAAGTTACGAAGTTCCTGATTCTTTGGGTGAAAAAACTTTATCTAAATAGGACATGTTTCTTCCTGATTTCTCGGCGGTGGTCTTGATTTGAATGCAACGATTCCTATTCAGAATGTTACTAAGGTTGATGACTCTATTGATTGTCTTTTGCCTAATGCTGCAAATGATACTGGAGTCACAGATGAGGGTATTTCTAAAAAGATACTCCTATCCCATCGGGTTTACAACAAAAGAATATTAAAAAGAAGAAAAATGATAAGAAAAAGGCAAGTTGTCAAAAGAATCTTTAATTGAGTCTGGGGTTCTTCAAACTTTAGATTCAAACTTTCCTCTCCTTCAAAAATGATTGTTCTTTACTGGAATGTTCGGGATTTGGGCAGCTAACTTCGTCAAAAGGCTGTTTGAGATTTCATCCATCTTCATAAACTTGATATTATTTTCCTTCAAGAAACCTAACTTTTTGTGGAGGAAATGATTGCTCTATCTATATTAGTTTGGAAAGGTAGCCAATGTCAATGTATAGGTGTGCAAGGTTTTGTAGGAGGTTAAACTTGTTTGTGGGACCCTCGTCAAATTACACCTTCCTATTGGTTATCTTGTAAGAATTCTTTATCTCTAGTTGGTACTTGTTTTGAATCTGGTAATCAGATTTTATTGTCCAATATTTATGCTCCAAGAGATTTTTATGGCAAAGTGGCTTTGTGGTCACATATTCTGTTTGACCATTCTTTCATTTCTTTTGTTCCTTGGATTTTGGCTGGGGACTTTAATGCTATTCTTTCTCTTGACAAAAAACTTGGGGGAATGAATAGAATTGATTCATCCTCACTATTGTTCCGTGAGAATATTTTATTTTGTAATCTTGTGGATGTTAAACCTAGTGGAGGCAGTTATACTTGGAGTAATAGAAGATTGGGGCAGCTTCCATCTCTAAACGTCTAGACAGGTTTCTAATCTCAACTGATTTGGGGACAATTTGATAACTTGTTCTGAAATTTTGCAGTGGCATGGTTCTAATCATTAGCCCTTTAAATTTGCTTCATCTCTTTTCTCAATTCCTAAGAAACCACCATTTAAGTTTCAATTGATGTGGCTTTGTCATCAATCAATGTAATCCTTCTTTAAAAGGCTTCAATTTGTTAAGCTCAAGCTTAAACGATGAAACAAATTTAACTTTGGTAGCATTTTTTTGGCAAAAGAGACGAGCACAAGAAAAGTTGAATAGTATTACTTTTCAGATAAAAGAATTTGGTATGACTGTAGAAAGATTACAGGATGAATTTTCTCTTTCTACACAGCTTCATGAATGGGAATTGCAAGAGGACATTTTTTGGAAGAAAAGGCAAGGATTACTTGGCTCGAGGAGGTTAATCAAAATACCCCCTATTTTCATAATTCAAATTAAAGACAAGAAATAGCAATGTTATTTCCTCTACTGTCTCTTCTCAAGGCACTCAATTATCTTCATTTCAAAAAATTAATGATGAAGTATTTCTTATTTTGCTACATAGTTTCAAAAAAATGGTAAGTTTCAGGGCAAGCAAAAAGAGTTATTCTTGGTTATATCCCTTTATTGGTTATGTTTGAAATGAATCATCAACTAATGGCACCCCTAACTCTTGTGGAATTAGAAACCATTTTTTTTCAAATGAAGAAAGGTAAGGCTCCTAGTACTGATAGTTTCCCCATTGAATTTCCAATCCTTACCCTTCTTATCTATAAGTTTCTATTGCTATCTTCTCCCAAATCTTTCTTAAAAGAATTTGATGTTTTATCTCAAAAATTTCATTGGGCAAGAAATTTAGATTCTCCTAAACTAGAGCCTAATTAGTTGGGATCAGGTTTGTAGACCTAAACAAAATGATGATCTTCGTCTTAGACTTTCAAAGTTTAACAGCCAAGCTTTGGCAGCAAAACTTTTATGGAGATGGTGTCGACATCAAAATCAACCATGGGCTCAGCTTCCCCATAAATATTTAGGTGATGTTGCTGATGAGGTTCCTTGTGTAAATTTGGTTGAAAGAGGATCTATTATTTGTAATACTATAAAAAAGTGTCTTTGGTTAAACGAGGTCTTTTGTAATGTCCCCCTTTTCGGGTCTTCTTATTTGGGCCAATTTGGTGATTTGGCCCACTTACTATTTTTAGCAAGTGCTATATTTAGTAACTGGTCTCGGCTCCTATCAGCAACTCAATGCAAAGTTTCCATTTTTGGCAGAGGTGAGTCGACTCAGTGGTCAGAGTTATTATTTGTTTGTTCATCACATAAATTAATCCCCTCTTTTAGAACAACGTTGCTCTACGAGGCCAAGGAGGTCTTTTATAACCCATGCTCATTCTCACTTAATTTTAATAGCAACTTTAAAATTAAGTGAGAATGAGCATGGGTTATAAAAGACCCCCTTGGCCTAGTAGAACAACGTTGTTTTAAAAAAGGGGACAATGTATTTCATGTGACGCCTACAAAGGGAATTTATTTATAATTTTTTAAGGCTAGTGTTATGCTTCATAAAGTGGGACGCCTAATTTGGGTTAATGTCAATTTTAAATAAAAAATCAAAAGTGAAATTTTGGAGGCAAAAAGTTGGACGCCCTTCTTGGAGTAATTTCATGTCATTTCATAAAGTGGAATGAGAGGGGAAAAACATTCAAATTCAAATGTAAGTTGCCCTAACTTTTCCCTCACTTTATAAATATGAGTTTTAGCTCTCATTTGCATATAGATAATTTGACAACTTAAAGAGATGATGTTGGAATGAGCTCGGGGAGGTCTTCTTTGCTGGTAGAGGACGAAAACCCTCTTCTCGGTTGCTGGTTTCGATGGTGAAATATCCACCCTAGCTAGTTAGAGTGGTTCTACCTCAGGAAGCACCATTGTTTTTCATGGTTGCGGCTTTAGGGTTTCAAGAAAATAAAGATATTCTTAGTTTTTTGATGTGGGTTTGTGAGTTTTGGGTATGGTGTGCAATTTTGATACTGTGGAGTGAGTTTGGAGTAGGTTTGATGCATTTTATGAGTGCTGGTGTGAATTTTCTGAGTTTTGTTGTGGCTTTTTAGAGGGTTTGAGTGTTTTGAAGGGGTTGTTCAACTGTACCTAGGCAGGCCATACCTTATTGGGAGTTTCTGTTCATTGCTGGGTGCTATTTGACCACATTCCATTGATCTTCCATGGCTGTTTGGTGGTGTGGGGTGGTCTAAAAGTCGCTGGCAGAAGTTTGGAGGTTGTTGGACATCATTTCTGAGTCATTTTGAGGCTATATAGTTCACTTGGCCTGCTGCAACAATCAACAATGGAATGTCCCAAAAAAAAAAAAATAGGGCACCTGGCCAACATGATCTTTAAAAAGTGTTTATTAACACTAATTCAAAAAACAAAAAAAAAATTAATTATACTTTTCCATGTGGCCAACCCATTTGGTGTTGGCACCTAAATAAATGTTTTTTGAATTTAAATTTTGTTTGTTTGTGGTCGACTCCTACAAGTTGGCGTGTTTAGATTAATATTTATATGTGGTCTTGGGCGGTATTGGAGCATCACGGAATTTGGATTGAGTCCTTGCCAAACATTAGTGAGAGTGTAGCTCCTCACGCATGGCAACCAAGTGAGCACGTAGTGTCAACCTGGGAATTTCATGTTGAGCTTTCATTCTACATATCCAATCCTCACTCCAAGATTATTGCCAATGCACGTTATCGAATGAATAAGGTAGTGATGGTGTAAGGAGTCAGCGATATCCAATTCAATCCCAGACACGACATTCAGTGAAGAAGTGTGAGACAAGGAGCAAACACGCACTCAAGCCAAGCCTAGCGGCTTTTGCTGCACAAGCGGCATCTTCCAGACCATCGTTCTCACCCAACACGTAGGAGTACCCCCACACGGGATTATACACCAATCAACCATCTTTAGCAAGAGTAATCACCAAGCGACTAGCAAAGATGGAAGAGCACTCGACATCACCAGACGACCACACAGGAAACATACTACCCGGCATTGAAGACTGTGCGAATCCTTATCAAGAAGAGGCATCATAGACGCAAGATTTAGAATAATGGAAGAAATAGAAGTTGAATCATACTCGGGTGTATTGCAAGCGCTACTAAGAGCGACGCCACCTTGGGTGGAGCTCTAATATCGTCTCTTTCAGTTTGTTGGACTCCTACCTTGAGCATATGTCGTGCCTTTACATAAATTCACTCTTTTTTGGAAGACTGGAGTTATATCAATAAAAAAAATCGATTTCATATTTGTGATTGGTGTTTCAATCTCAATCACCAATATTATTATTGCAAATTAATTTGAGTCTCAGGAGTTTTCAATTCCAAATAAATTCTTTAATCTGTAATAAGATAGAATTATTTTGTCCGAGACTTTACAGTGGTACCAGAGCAGTGATCCTGCCAGCCTAAGGGATAATTCCTTATGCAACCGAGTCAAAGGGATTTGAGGGCTATTGAAAGAGAAAAAAAGAAGCTGGAAGCAAATAATCAAAACGCCAATCAAAAAATTGGAGGCAATGGTAAGATGGAGGACCACATCAAGGAATTCAGAGCCTTCATTGAGAAGCAAGATCAGACAAATCAAGCATTGTTGCAAATGTTGCAAAATCTGTCCACAAGTAACAACAAATCAGGGTCCAACACGGCTGAAGAAGGGAATCGTGAACACTCAGAAGGAGGAGAGCATAGCAAGACATCAAAGGACTCATCTCACCAATTCTCTCAGCCCACATTTTTGTCTAGTGTTGGAGCTACACATGAGGAAGAACGTCTCAACTTCAATACCATTGTCCAAGACCATGAAGCTAGATGTTGAAGCTTAGGCTGCCATTCCACTTGGTGAATTCATCGTAGCTAGGAGGGAGTTTGGAAGCGATGGGAGACTACGTCCATAGCGAATGAACAAGGATTTGCAGAACAAGGTCAGCAAGCTTTCACTTCCAACTTTTGATTGCTTGGGGAAGGTGATGCCACACTCGTGGATCCAAAAATTGAACACATATTTTTCTCTCAGCCCCATGACGAAAGGAGAAACTATCAAATTCGCCATATTGCACTTGGAGGGCTTTGCTCATGAATGGCGGCACCATGGTATTGTGACCCAAGGATTGTGGCTTGTGAAGACGTATGCTGATTTCACACAAAAGTTGATGGACAGATTTGATAGGAAAGATCTAGAGGCATTCTTTCAAAAATTGACAAGATTGAAGCAGGTGGGCACCATGGATGATTATGTTTCAAAATTTCAAAGGCTTGTTGTGATGGTACCAGATGTTTCAGACAGAAGGCTCACTTTCTTTTTCATTGAAGGCTTATCTAAATCCGATCGTGGCTTGGTGAGAGCTTTTGAACCAGCAACGTTAGAGGAGGCTATCTGGAGGGCCTTTAGCCTTCAAGACTCTACTAAGAAGACTAAACCCATGATCAGAAGCACACCGACAGGGCAGCCTAGGAAGCCTTTCCCTAAGGCAAATCCTCCACTCTAGAGTTTGTCTCCAGGGCTGAATGACATGTCAAGAAATGAACTTCGATGGAAGGGTTTGTGCTACCATTGCAAGGAAAAGTGGAATGAGCATCACAGATGTAGAGGGAGAGGACAAGTTTATTACATTGAAGTAGTCTCCAATGATGAAGTAGATATCGAAGAAGGGGGCAACTAGGAAGACACTAGTGGGGAAGAACAAGAAGTCATTGTAGAGGGTGGCCCCACGGGAGGTACTCTTGCCGCACTTTCAGGGACACCACAATATCATTCCCTTCGTGTTCGTGGAATCCTCCGATGATAGAGAATGATAGTATTGATAGACAGTGGAGCTACTCATAATTTCATTGACACGAAGACAATTGCCAAGTTGTGCTTGGGAGTAGAAGACTTTGAAGGGTTTGATGTGGTCGCTGCTGGAGGAAACATCCTCCCATGCACCAGACGGATTCAACAAATGGAGTTGATGTTAGGAGGACACAAGATGAGGGATGATTTCTATGTTGTTGACATCGATGACACGGACATGGTTTTAGGGGTTCAGTGCCTCCATTCTTTGGGGGAGTACACAACCAACTACCAAACCATGGAGCTGAAATTCAAACATGATGGTAAAGAGATCGTTCTCAAAGGCCTCTCCCGGAATGGTCCTATGGTGGTTTCAGCAAAAAGGATGGAACGATCTTTTTGTAGAGGTGGAGTAGCATGGGCAACTGAGTGCTTGGTCACAGACACTAGTCCACAGAAAGAAGAAAGAACTTTTCCCATTAACATCCAAGCCATTTTGAACAAAAAGTGCAATGTGTTTCGAGAGATTCCTCTTGGGTTGCCACCAAATAGGGGATTTCAGCATGTGATAGAACTTGAAGAAGGGGCCAAACCAATCATCACTACTCCATATTGTCATCCGAGGGTGTACAAAGAAGAGATCGAGAAGGCCATTAAGGAGTTATTGAATATGGGACACATTCGTCCAAGCACGAGTCCTTTTGCCTCATCGGTGGTGTTGGTCAAAAAGAAGGATGGGACACTCAGAATGTACATTGATTATAGAGCCCTCAACAAGAAGACCATCAAGAACCGCTACCCTATCCCCAAGATCGATGAATTGATAGATGAGCTTCATAGAGCAATATACTTTTCCAAGATTGATTTACGTTTAGGATATCATCAGATTAGAGTCAAGGATGAGGATGTGCATAAGATAGCTTTCAAATGTCATTATGGGCATTATGAGTTCTTGGTGATGCCGTTTGGGTTAACCAATGCACCCGCTACATTCCAATCTTGCATGAATCGAGTATTCATTCTTCAGCTGAGGAAATTTGTGTTGGTTTTCTTTGATGACATCTTGATCTACAGTAAGACATGCGAAGAACATTTGAGGCATATAGAGGAGGTGCTTGACATTCTTGAGAAGAATTTGTTTTATGTTAAGATGTCAAAATGTGAATTTGGGATGACTGAGATTCTGTACTTGGGCCATTAGATCAGCACTCAAGGGGTTAGTGTAGATGAGGAGAAGATCAAGGCTATTCAAGATTGGGCTAGACCCAAGAACTTGACACAGCTGAGGGGATTTGTGGGTCTTTGCAACTACTACAAAAGATTTGTGAAGGGTTTCTCCTAGCTTGCGACACCATTGACCAATCTAACTAAAAAAGGAGCTTTCACATGGAGTCCCACAGCACAACAAGCAGTTGATAGACTCGAGGAGGTAATGAGCTCATATCCTGTTTTGGCTATTCCAGATTTCTCATCTCTTTTCGTACTTGGGTGTGATGCTTCAGGGGAAGGTATTGGAGCAGTGTCGATGCAAAATAAGCACCCCATAGCATATGAGAGCAAGAAACTCACAAATGCAGAGAAGGCTTTTTCCATCTATGATAAGGAGATGTTGGCAATCATCCATGCCCTTGCCAAGTTCAGATAGTACCTGGTTTGTGAGAAATTTGTGGTGAAGACGGATCATAACACCTTGAAGTACTTCCTCAATCAGTGAGATTTGAATGATAGACAGCAAAAATGGGTAAGCAAACTCCAAGCTTATGATTTTGAGATTGAATATGTGAAAGGCAAGAACAATGTGGTAGCCGATGCACTCTCTAGGAAGCCTTACATTTGTGCCATGACTGATGTATCTGTTGATTGGAAGATGGGCATTATAGTTGAGTATGCTAAAGATTCATTTGCTAATGACATCTTGGAAGGAAAGATAATTGATAACAAGTACAAGGTGGTGGAGGAGCTCATTCTCTACATAGACCAGATCTATCCTGTGCCTCAATCCAAGATGAAGAATAGGATTATAAAAGCTTGCCATGATACTCCTCTTGCTAGACATCCGAGATTTTACAAGACATAAAAAAAGGTAAGGGAACGTTTTGCATGGAAGGGGTTGAAAAATGATATATTGCAGCATGTGAGAGAATGTTTGGTGTGCCAACAAAATAAAACAGAACATATGTTACCAACTGGTTTGTTGCAGCCCTTGCTTATCCCAAATCAGAAGTGAGAAAGTATTTTGATGGATTTCATCACTGGACTCCCTAAGGTGCAAGGTAAAGATTGTATTTATGTTGTGGTGGATAGGCTCACTAAATATGCTCATTTCTATGCCATTACTTCAAAATTTAAGGCTCCTCAAGTTGCAGTTTTGTTCTTTAGAGAAGTGTTTAAACTCCATGGGTTGCCAAGAAACATTGTGAGTGACAGGGATAGCAGGTTTATCAACTTGTTTTGGCAAGAACTCTTTCGTTTGGCTCACACAGAGTTAACCCCCAGCACTAGCTATCACCCGCAAACGGATGGACAAACGGAGATCATGAACAAATGGATTGAAGGGTACTTGAGAAACTATGTAACAAGGCAGCAATCAGCTTGGGTGAAATGGCTACATCTAGGAGAGTTTTGCTACAACATCACACATCACATATCCATTGGAATGTCCCCTTTCAAAGCACTTTATGGTTATGAGGCTACTTCTTTCATGAATCTGATTCTTGCAACAGTAGAGTTCCAAGTGCTAGAGACATGGTACAGCAGAATGTGGACATCATGAACTCTTTGAAAGAGAATTTGCAGCGTGCCCAAAATCAGCAAAAGTTATATGCAGACCAGCGAAGGACTGAGAGGGTTTTTGAAGTTAATGACATGGTGTATTTGAGATTGCAGCCCTACCGATAGTCATCCCTCAAGGGAAATGGAGCAGAAAAGTTAAAGCCAAGATTTTACGGACCATTTAAGATCACACGAAGGATTGGGGAGGTTGTATATGAGCTAGAGTTGCCTCAAGGGAGCAAAATTCACAACATTTTCCATGTTTCCTACCTCAAAAAGGCCTTGGGACAGCAGGTCTCACCTTCCATGGAGCTACCACCGCTTGATGATGAGGGCAAACTTATTTTGGAACCTAAGACAATGTTGGATGTGAGGGAGAAGCGGCTACGGAATAAGACTATTCCCAAATATTTGGTGAAATGGAAAAATCTGCCCATTGATGATGCCACGTGGGAGGGGCTGGAGAGTTTTGAGCATCCCAATTTGAGGTTGCTAGAGGACCGGCAACAATCTGAGGGAGGGGATTGTAATGTCCCAAAAATAAAATAAGGCACCTGGCCGACATGATCTTTAAAAAGTGTTTATTAACACTAATTCAAAATAAATAAATAAATAAATATGCTTTTCCTTGAGACTGAACCATTTGGTATTGGCGCCTGAATAAATGTTTTTTGAATTTAAATTTAGTTTGTTTGTGGCCAACTCCTCCAAGTTGGCGTGTTTAGATTAATATTTGTATGTGGTCTTGGGTGGTATTGAAGCATCATGGAATTTGGATTGAGTCCTTGCCAAACATCGGTGAGAGCATAGCTCCTCACGCGTGGCAACCAGGTGAGCACATAGTGTCAGCCTAGGAATTTCGTGTTAAGCTTTCATTCTACATATCCAATCCTCACTCCAAGATTGTTGCCAATGCAGGTTATCGAATGAATAAGGTAGCAATGGTGTAAAAAGTCAGCGATATCCAATTCAGTCCCAGACACAACATTCAAGGAAGAAGTGTGAGACAAGGAGCAACCATGCACTCAGGCCGAGCCTAGCAGCTCTGGCCGCACAAGCGGCATCTGCCAGACCATCGTTCTCAGCCAGCACGCGAGAGTACCCCCACACGGGATTATACACCGGTCAACCATCTTCAACATGAGTAATCACCAAGTGACTGGCAAAGACGGAAGAGCACTTGACATCACCAGGCGACCACACAGGAAACATGCTACCCGACATTGAAGACTGTGTGAATCCTTATCAAGCAGAGGCATCATAGATGCGGGATTTAGAATCGTGGAAGAAACAAGAGTTGAATCGATATTGGGTGTATTGCAAGCGCTACTAAGAGCAACGCCGCCTTGGGCAGAGCTCTGATATCGTCTCTTTCAGTTTGTCGGACTCCTACCTCAGGCGTATGCAGTGCCTTTACATAAATTTGCACTCTTTTCTGGAAGACTGGAGTTATATCAATAAAAAAATCGATTTCATATTTGTGATTGGTGTTTCGATATCTGTCATCAATACTATTATCGCAAATCGTTTTGAGTCTCAGGAGTTTTCAATTGCAGATAAATTCTTTAATCTGTAAGAATATAGAATTATTTTGTCGGAGACTTTACAAACAATCGGACCTGCTATTGCTCAGAAACATATATCAGAACTGTAGCTCACTATTCCATGTATTTTGAGGTCAAGTCACAGAGCTGGGCATGATTGCAATGTGGTGATGACCTCGGGGGAATCTATAGCATAGCTGGAAAATTTTGGATGCTGGTTTGATCTGCTACAGGGAAATATCAGACCTGTATGTTGATGTTCCCTGCATTAAGTGGCTGTAGGTGGTGATTAAAGGGACTGAAGACTGAAGAACAACCTGGGAGGCATTATCTATCTGCTGAAAGGAGTTTCCAATGTTTATGAGCTGCTGATTGCCCAGCATTAATCCCATATCAGACTTGTAATGAGTCAGCAGGCCTGAGATCTGTTATTCTTCTCCACTTGAACAAAGCTATCATATGATGCCTTAGACAAAGTCTGGTGAAGTTGTAATCACAGGTGCATCTGTTAACAACCTTATACAATGAGCAACATTCTAATATCTTTGATTTGAAGTAGTTGTTCACCATTTTCCATATGCTTGATTATTATATGTAATGAGACTTCTATAATGTATGTGACCAACTTATTTCATCAGAAATCTAATGCTATTTGATATGCCAAAATATCTGTGATATGCCAATATGTTTCCCATTTAATAATCGTAGAAGCTCTGCAACAGCGTTTGAGATTGGTATTGTGGCGGTTCATGGTATAACTTATTTAGTTAACAACCTTCAAACAAACAAAAAAAATCAGGGGTGTTCATTACATCTTTTTTGGATTATCAATTATGGTTACAATGTGTAAGACCCCGCTTTGCATGTGATTAATACTAAACCTAATTTGGATTATCAAGCCGAGCTCAAGGCTCAGGCCGCCTATTCTATAAGCGCCTACTTCTCACACCACCGGTAGCAAGCATTGCAGTAAGCTTGGGTTACCAAGAGACCCGACACGTGACTTCCACGGGAATAGCAACCCACGTCATCGACAAGAACATTCTCACAGATTGAAGGCATTCACGGGAAACACAAGGCTGCATCAATCGTATTGTGGAGATCATTGGACACATCGAAATTATTACCTCTACCCTAGTTTGAGCGGCTCTTCCACAAGACCCAATCACTGGCCGAATTCATTCAAAGAACACTTGTTACATCCCCTCTAACTTGAACAAGCTTATGACAATGAAATTTTGGCCGTTATGTTAGTTGCAAGTATCCGTTTTCATGTAATTATGAATTTGAGGATAAAATAATGGCTTTACATGTTATAACCTTAATGGAAATGTTTTTCTCTAATATTCGCGAAGGAATATTTTATTTTATTTTATGAAGATGATTTCCTTATACTTGAGAAATAGAATGAGTTCATGTGAATAAATTAAAATGTGCATTTAAATAAACATTGGGAACGATCTAACCATAATCCTTCTTAGTGGATGCAAGATTGCTGACGCCACGAGAGAAAGGGAAATATCATCAGGGAGAGGACATGGTTAACAATGGATCAATTTTATTGTCTACCTCGAGCCGGTGTATGACAAATATATAAACCGTAACTTGGCCATAAATAATATAAAGTAATTAATTATTCCATAAGTTAATTTAAAATAATATATATACATATTAACCTTTAATTACATTTAAGAAATTGCAAATTGATTAATAATGATATAATTAAATAATAATAAATTGGAAGAGGAGCAATCATTATTTCATATAAATTAACTTTTGAAAATATTAATCTTGGTATCGAATATTTTCTTTTTTTTTGGAAATTAATGGTTGGAGTCGACGTCGGGCCTTGTGGCAGGACTCTTGGCAGCTCGCCACCCGCATTGGAGAAATGCCCAAGAATGGGTAGACGAAAAGTTTCCCGAGCGGTCGGGGAAGGGACTTTCTTACATTACCTTTGAGGGGGCGGGGGGGCTCTCAGATGGCGCTTACTTCCTCTGGGTCAATCGCGCAGATTGGGGGTGACTTCGTTTAGCCCTTGGTTGCCATTTTCAATTTGGTTCCTTTTCGGAGATTGTCTTTCACACTATGCGGATGTTTGGAATCTCTCTCTCTGAATCATCGGTATTGTTCAAGCTTATTCGTTTGCCCTGTCTTCTTCTTTGAGGTCGGCAACCTTTGTGATTTAATTCTTATGGCGAAGTTCTATTGAGCCATGCTTTGAGTTGGGTGTTGCCTTGCATATCTTCCATTCGGAATAGTGGAGGCGAATTCCCGTTCTCCGTCCTTGGTTATCCTCCTCAACTGAGAGCGTTGGGATTTTATCAATTGGTTAGCTTGCGGAAAGGAGAGCTTGTTATCAAATTTCAAATCCAATTTCTCAGGCAAGTAACGGATAAAAACCCCCACTGAATTTGGTAGTAAAGAATTAATCTAGGGAATATTCGGTGTGGCAAGAGCTCTAGTTAGAATTTATCAGCTGTGGTCGTTTCTATCTTGTTGTACGAAAATAATTTGAAATGCATTCCTTCTACCGAATATCCATCACAAAAGAATGGTAGTGCTTGAGTCTTGTACATCAATCTGTTTTTCTCTCATTGGTAATGTTGAATTGATACAAGTCTCTGCTGTTTAATTCTCATTCCTCTTTGGGCCTATAGCAATGCTGACTTGGAAGTTAGTCGAACAATCAATTATATTTATGCCTATCTTTGTTGATTTTGTGGGCCTAAAATTGAGACCTTGATCCTTTGTTGAGGAACCCGAAGGGTTAAGGTTCCTTCTTTTCTACGCTGTGACCAATCTGGTTTGAGTATTTGAAGATTTGTTGGGTTTATAATCTGAAACAACTTTCATATAATGGGAATCTAGGGAAGACGATTTAAGTCTTCCAATCAATCTCAATCTATTAAGCGAACTGAATCTTGACTGAGTTTTCCTTCTTCCTGCTGTTCGAAGTTCTTCTGTGCATATATAAAGTATAATTATTGAGATCTTGAAATCCTCTCATTTACCCATTGCATTCACTGGATGGTTAAGGTATAACCTCGAACTAAAAGGAATTGACAAACCAACTTGCTAATGGAGAATTTGACCTTGATCTAAGTATTATTATGTCGAGCAAGGGTGAGAGTGCTGACGGCACAGGAGTGCCAGAGATATTAAAATCCTTGGCCAAGGTAAGATGCTAGATTCAGCATCTGTCAGCTATCAAGTACCAGATATACCACTGATCAGAATGACTTTTCTAGTTGGGAGGTACCCTTAGTAAGGTCGATCAGGAGGTATAGACTATACCTCCTTGACACCAGGCTCAGAGGCAAGATGATAATTTGATCCATGTTGATTACCCTTGTGAAGGGCGAGTTCTTCAGTTGAAGAAACTCAAGAGGCCAGTAGGTCTTGGTTGGGCGATAAAAGCCCCTGATGATAATTCTCTTTCCCTCGATAAAGATTCCCAAGTATAACAGCATGTAGATGGTGTCAAACATAATCCTTTCTCACTCGTAAATCCAAGTACATGCAATGCTAATTTAAGTTTACTTTCATTGTGCCATGAATGTTATTCTTTTATGTTAAATGTACGTTGTAAGATTCTGCAGCTAATTAGTTAGATAGTTACTTGATTCATTTAGCTGAAATGAAAGATCTAAATTTAGTTAATGAATATAAAGAAGATACTTCTTTCCCTCGGTTCATGAATGGATATAATGGGAACCCTAGATGGTTAGTTAGTTAGTTATAGCCGAATGAAATCTGGCAGTTTTTCCATTTCTTAACCTTAAGAAAGACAGTAGTACATTTGCCTAATAGTTGCAGTATTTATTCGTTATATTCTTGAAGCAAGGAAAGTAGTTATGTCTTTCAATAATTTTCGGTATATGTTCCAGTTAATAGTTTCCCTTTCAGTTGGAATTGGTAGTTTAAAAGTTAGTTGTTGAGTTGTATAACGTATCGACATCGGAATTGGTTTTCTTTCCACCTCTCTGCAAAGGAACCCTAGTTTAACAGTTTTCCAGTTATTGATCTTCCTTGACAAGATCGGTGAAACAGTTAGTTGTTTCCGTTCAGCTGAAACTAGAAACTTAGAAGTCAGTTGAAAATTTAAAACTGAAATCGTTTTGGAAACTCTCGAATGAAAACAAGTTAGTTTACTCAGCAAAAACTTGCCAATTGTTATTAACGGTTGGGCTGGAGTTGTTACAACACTTCACAAGAACTGTTTTGGGCAAGAATCAGCGAGCCTGTGAAGATTGACTATCAAGCATCGAGAGACTTGGTTGTGTGGGACTTCAACTCAGCTGTTAGTCGGCATCGGCAGAGCCAGTTCCTCCATCGACGACTTCATCAGTTGTCTCGAAGGGAGGTATCGATACAAGACCAGGTCCCAAGTCGGCCGCACTTCTTAGCTGTATCAATTGTTGAGTCTGGCATCTTTCCGAACATAGCAAATGTGATTTCTCTCTTCGCCTAGCTATACAAATCTGGACTCTGCCATCAAGGTGACTAAGTATAACAAATAATTGTGACTACAAGCCACAGCCTTCCTTGTTGGTTACACGCAGATATGGTGTATGAGCTCATTTTGTAACAACAATTTATCATAGCAAAAATAATCATAGTTGTCGGGAGATGCAGGGTACTGGTACTGGTATGGGGACGAGGACACTAATCAAATTAGGGTACGTGAATTAAATGAATAAATAGACAGCTATTTTATATATAAATGATTCACCGGAAATTTTGGGTACGGGGACTAGTATGTTGTCTATGTTCCCAAAATGGAGAATTTTACCATTACAATGCATTGTCAGTCTCAATTTTCTATTAATTTGTGTATAGTTAAATTAAGAACCATTACATAGAACTTTCATTTTTTCGCCTTCCAACACCCGATTTTGCACTTCCAAACCACCAATTTGATCAATTTTATTTTGGAAAGGTATTATGGAGGTCGTGGAAATTAGACATTGGTTTTATTCCTTCATTAATTGTTTATGTATTGCATAAATAATCTAGAGGGCAATTAAAGCATTAAAGAGGCAGGAAAATTAAGATTTTAGAGTTTTTAAAATGCCCAAAATAGAGAAAAACACCCCTAAGAGTAAAGACAGCGCCTGGAGAAATTAATGGAGGTTTAAACGTCTCATTTAACGCTGCATAAACTTAGAACACGCATAGCTATGCTTGGGGAGAATTTGACGCCCATTGTTGGGCAATAATTGATGATTTTCAATGCATTTTTTCAAGGGGTTTGAAGAAAAACGTGGAAAGGAGTTTGTGCAGGAATGGGAAGGAGAAGAGATGTCTCTATAGAGGTATTCATTGGGGGTTTCTGTTGCAGGTTTGAGCAGTGCCAGTGAAGGAAAAACAAGGCGCCAGTGTGTGAGAGGTGAAGAGAAGGATAGGAGCCAGGTGGAGGTTTGGGACAGCAGCATGGAGGTTTTGAGAGCAGCAAGGAGGTGAAGGAGAGAAGAAGAAAGAAAAAGAGGAGAGGATGCAGTATTGAAAATAGAGTTTGAGGACAGCAGTGAGAAGATGGCTATGAAAGCCGAGTTTTGTATCTTTTCTTTTTCTGATTTTATTCTGGAATCAATATTGTAATTGTTTCAACATGAATGAATGAAGTTTTCAGATTTGAATACAGTAGTTTCTCTCTATTTAACCTTGTGATTTTGTGAGTTTGTGGATGGGGTTGTTTTTGCTTGCATCACTGGCCGTACATCATATTTTGTGCCATTGTTGGTGATTAGTCTCTTGAAATTCATAATATCAAACCTGGAGATATTCATTGGAGTTGGGCAATCAAGTTTGGAGGCTTGTAGCTGATTGCTGGAAGTGGGTGAAGTTTGGTATGCATTGTGCCCTTGGTACTTCTGATTAGGGAAGGTTAGTCCCCCGGATTCCTAACATGTTTAAGGCTGCCAATCACAGTTACAATCGTTGTTAAGGGTTTGTTTGAGGCTGCAAATCATCTTAAAGGAGGCGTCTAAGCTTATCGAAGGGTTCCCAGATGATAGAGGGCAGTTAGGAGTGCACAGAAAATTAATATGATTTATCCCTCAAAATCGCCCGTGACTGATCATAAGTAATGCATGTATCCAAGATCCTTCATTTCAAATTTAGAAGCTAACTCCTTGCTTTTGATAATGAGGTGATCTTCTCCAGTAAGAAATAAATTACCAACATAAAGAACCAAGATTAACTGGATCACCATCTTCTTTAGGTTTAGTAGGCTCCCTCTGAATCTTCAAGTACTTGCATCAACCTTTTGACCTCTTTGTCCAAGATTGCCCGCAATGCTTGCCTTAGAGAATTTTTTTCTAGTGCACACCTCTGGTAGAGAGTTTAGGTTTGTCCTTCTCGACCTCATCCCAAATCGCTCTATTCTAAATAGGTTTGCGGAGCTACCAATATCAAATCCAGGTGACTGTCTTGTGCAATTTTGATCTCAACAGCTGAAGAGGTCTTCCAAGGACTTAAGTATTGGCCTTGCAATGCTGCAACCTTCACTTCATCTTAGTGAGTCACAGAACTCCCTCTGAATGTTAATTCCTCCTCTTCGAAGGATTGATACAACCTGAATAGATTCTTCCTCTTCGAGAAATGTCTCCAGCCACCAACACAGTCATGTGGCTGCAGGCTATGACTCCATGCAATCTCTCATCACCCTCTTGCTCCTTGGTCCGTCCTGGAAGCATTTAGAGAGAGATTACTAATAGTTCATAGAACTATCTCGAAGAGAAATACCGATGCAAGATTCACTATTGCATGAATTAATAACTATATAAGAATTCATGAACATTAAGCATGGAATACTTATATCTTCATGTAGAGCCGAGATTCCTGGTAATCAACTCGGCCATCCCTAGCATAATTGTACACATCGAAAGGAGGCAATTACATCCGCCGTCCAAGCAGAGCCATAGGCTCTGGCTGGCGCCAACAAGGAGACAACTTCAAAATTCCAGTGATCACTAACGACCCTCCAAGGAGTAGCAATCACTAGTAGAGAAGCCAACTAATTCAGATAGACGTTAATCCAAGACATATAGAGTAACGCATTACCAAATCCGTACCAACTCCACCCCATCAATAGGCGCTGCCAATCACTATCGAGGATCATCATAGGAGAAAATGGTTATAAATATGAAGTAAGCCTGCGTGATCGAGCATATCCACTCTCATCCGCAGCAGCAAGGAGACCCATCCTCGAAGACTTAACAGTGTGCCCATGAGGAGACGCGAAGGAAAAACCTCGTGTTCATGGAGATCGCCACGCATTTGAATTTGAAGAACTTGTCACACTAGTTCATTGGCAAATATCTCACAAACATCTTCGACAAACTTTCTGAATGAAGAATCCCGTTTTCTCCCTACACAGAATTGTGAATTCTCCAGATTGCATGAATTGGTATCAAATGACATGCCCGATACAATAGCTCTAAATCTCGATGGGTATCTCCTTCGCAAGAACCTCAAATACACCGAATATACGAACAAGGGAAGACGATGAGATTCAAAGTCTATAGGCCCGAAATTGCATATCTTCAATCTAAGACTTTGATGTCGACAATGAAGTATCTACACTATGCCAACTTCATCACTGCAATCATGAGCCCGATAATCTCTAGACTTGGTAATTGATTGTAGTGGTAGTAGTATATAGATATCAATCTCGAGTGTCCTTCCAATGTCGCAGAGGCACCGACACTTACAATAAACAAATTATGCGCATCAAAATATATTGTAGTTACATACTAAGGAAATCACATTCCGACCCCTTTATGTGAAAGTTCGTAATGAACAAACAGTCCATTCGTAATCGCAACACTTGATAATAGTATATTGATAGTGGCACAAGTACTGAAATAGTCGTCAATACTCTAAGATCGCATGCTGCATTCGGGATGATGAGTTCGCACTACGAATGGATATCAAACAACATTGTTGACTGCTAGAGCCATCCCTTTTAATGTCACAAAGTTGCACTGCCAGTAGATATCGAGACTTCTTTATCTCGGAAGTGTTCATCAATCCAAAGGATCTACCTCCGCCACCAATCTAAAGAAGGGAAGACACTTAGCGCCTATGATACGTGCCTGAAGAATGGCACAATTCTTTGTGCCGATGATGACTATATATGCAGCCACTGGGAGCCAATAAGTGTCGAAGGTTGCAGGAGGCACGAGTGCACAGGTCCTAGATGCACGACCTTTTCCCTAAATCCGCCTTCAATCGAGTCATCTCCTGGAGACGGCTCAGTACCAGTAGTCTCAAAATCCTTTGATGGATCATTCTCTTTTTAGAACTTAACCCAGCCCACAGGATTGTTCTGACAAATCTGATCAGTCTTTCCTGAACCCGCTCTGATACCATGTTAGTTTTAGGATCAGAAATGAAAGCAATCAGAAAATGCAACACATAAGACAATGAAAACCACAAGATACCTTGGGAAAACCCTCCAAACTCGAGGGGAAAAACCCAGCAAGTATATCTCTTATATATTTAGGAATAAGAGCAGAAATCTGCTTACAGCTCAGGCCCAACACAAGGCCGAATTTGATACAATGAATAATAGCACCTCTCCTAGATGCAAATATACAGCATGAATATATTTCCCCTTGAAATTGGTCTGCTGCTACAAAATAATGATCTGCTGCTCAAGATGATGATCTGCTGCTTAAGTGTGAACTTCTTCAAGGAGTGCAAATGAATGAATGAACTTTATTGATATCAATTGGATGGAAATGACCTTGTATAAATACAATTTGTGGGAGAGGTCACACCTCTTCAAGAACAAGGTCGGCCACAATATAAGAAATATAATTACAATTAAATGATGTGAATTCCAAGGAAGGTCAGCCCAGTTAGAAGATAATATTGTTACCAAGTGAAGTGCCTCTTCACTTTGATTAACTCAATAAATGAATTGCCATTAGGCTATATGAATTTATTATTCACAATAGGACGGAAGTATGTAGCCCGTAGCTACACTCATCAACAACTTTGACACAATTATAAAAAAACTAGGGGGTATTCTTACATGACATTTGTTTTGTAGTCCACACCTTAAGTCAATATATGGTGTAGCTTAGGCAAGTTCATTGAGTTGCTGCAAAACACATCTTCTGGTATTTGAAAGGCACAGCACATTTTGGACTGAGATATGATGGTGATGAAGACTTGATGCTGTATCATTTTTCAAATTCTAATTGGGCAAGTAGTGCTACTGATAGAAAGAGCACTTCAGGGTGTTACTTTAGTTTAGGTTCAGGAATGGTTTCCTGGTATAGCAAGAAACAGACTTCTGTAACACTCATTCAACAGAAACAAAATATATGGCAGCCAATTCTGCTAGTTGTGAAGCCATCTGGCTTAAAAAGTTACTAGCCAAACTGACAGATCGGACTTTTAAATGCTACAGTGATTTATTGTAACAGTCAGAGTTGTAACAAACTCCCTAAAATTCTAGTATTTCATGATCATTTCAAGCATATTGAGATCAGATACCATTTCATTAGAGAAAAGGTTCAGAAGAGAGTTGTGGTCCTGCACTACATTCCATCAGATCAGCAAGTTGCTGATATCTTGACTAAGCCTCTTTTGAAAGGAAAATTCAAGATATTCAAAGAAAAACTTGGCATGATGGAGAATATTTTCCTCAGTAAGTGGGAGTATCGGAATATATAGAGTACCTCAGATAGTCTTCTTCAGTAGTAACAGATCCAATTAACATGCAGCGTCAGTTAACAAAGACTGATTAACAGTTCCAATTAGCATGCAGCATCAGTTAACAGAGGCTGAGTTTCAGATCCAGTTAGGAGGCAGCTATAGATAGCTGTTAATAAGAATTAGTTAATCCATGTGCCAGTTTTAGATACCCACAAAATTAGGATGGAGTTCAAATCCTGAGCACTAGCTAAGTTTAAGGTGAGATTATCTATCGTTTAGTTCATTGTGTTTCAGTCCAACTGAGATAAGGCAGAGACTTTCCCTTCATACAGATCTTGCGGACCATGCAGATCATGCATGTCTTGAAATAAATCCAAAACTGGCAGCACAGCACTTTGAACAGAGCAAACTTCTAGGTTTCAGCATTATTCAATAAATTAGAATTATAGGCAGTAACTCCCTCCATGAAACCTGCCCTAACCCCATGTCCCCATGTGGCTGCTTAAGTCCATTTTCTGCTTGAATTTAAGCAGCTGGAGTGTTCCCATGTAAATATAAAATTGTGAAAAAAGGATAATTTATAATCTTTCCTATTTTAGTGGAGCAGCTACTGTTTAGGAATTGAAAATAGGCAGTGAAAAAAACAGAGGGCTGGAAATAAGCAGCAGCTGCATATTGAGAAAAATATTCGGTGGCTTCATAAAAAAATTTCCCTCTTTTTCATTTGCTTCCAATTTTTCCCTCCAAATTTTATTTACAAAAAATTATTATAGATATTATTCTTTCCCTTTAAAAATAAGCAGCAAATTAAATATTCATGGGACCACCAGTCCCACAAATTACTCCTTAAAAATTTGAGCAGTGGCTGCTAGCCAAAAATAAGTTAAGCAACTGCATGGGGACCTGCCCTAAGTGAATCATTCAAGTTCCATTGGCATAAACCAATATTTATGGATAATGTCTTGAAAAAATGAGTTAGTGGAAGAGAGCTGAACTAAACATTTCTAATATTTTGAAAATGAAAAATATAAAATCTCAATATAGTTTTCTAGGTCACTGTTAAACCAGTTTTTCTTTTGGCCATTCCCATATGAGATGTTAAACTAGTTTTTTTTGGTCTCTGTTAAGGACGAGTATCGGTTTCTTGTGAAGCCCAAAAAAAAATAGTTTTCTTCATTTATATCAAGCATAGTTTACATACTCGGAATCGGAGAGTACTCGGCAAGCCCAAAAATTTTGACTTGGGAAAAACCCAGCAAATACTCGGAAAAAACTCGGCAAATACTCGGCAAATGTGTGTGGATATTTATGTATGTGTATACTCAGGATTGCACTGTACACACATACATATCTATAAACATACATAGGATGGCAAGTTTGCATGCATATACACACATAGACATATTTATACACATACAAACTTGTGTGGGTTTGTTGTGAGCTACTGGCGATTACTCGATAATTTGATGGGAGAAAATCCATCTGCATACTGCCTGAGAGTAAAAGCAGAAATTACTCGGCATGTACTCGGAGAGTAATCGGAGGGTATCAAGTATTGTTCAACTGTGTCTCCTTTGTGTATATCCACTGTTCATTCCAACTGAATGCCTCCCCTGTGGAGAATAAAGGCCTTAATAACTATAGAGTGAATGGTTTTCAAGGAAAAGTAATAATAAAAATTTGGATAATTAGATATCAACGCCTACTGGACCTGATCAAGAGGAAACTCTGGTTAAAAGACAAACATCCACAATTCCCAAATATTAAAAAGTTAACATATAATATTCAACCATGATGCACCAGGGAAACACCATACGCATAACCAATCTCTTGTGTGTGTAACTTACATTTCTTGTAGTTTTAAATCTGAAGTGAATATATCACTAGTAACAGCAAGATTCAACAGTGTTTAATGTAAATGTATCTGTGTATGCGGTTAATGCGCATTATACTTTAGCCTTTGCATGCTAAGCACTATCACGGATGTTGGACAGGACAAATCCCGAATGCAGCACACAAGATTGGCGAGTTCAATTCAAAATTCCACTGAGTTCGTCAGCGGGAGTTATAAATATCTTCAGTCTATCAATACCATTAGCTATTATAAATTTCAGTAATAGTTGCAAATCCAAAGCACCCGAAAATCTAAAATGCCATGGCTAATTAGAAATAGTGTAAACCCATAAGCAACATTAAACTAATATTTATGTCTTACCTGTTTATCAGGGTTATGAATGGGGAAGAAGCGGTTATCAGGTGTGAACTCATCTTCTTCAAACAAGGAGGCGGAAGCCGAGGAGGAGGAGGAGGAGGAACCTGCTTGAGCGAGAGACAAAGATAAGGAAAAGGACGCCGAGGAAGACGACTCCCCCTGAAGAGCGAACTCGGCGAGCTGGAGTTCATAAGCAAATGTATAATGCGATAAAGGCAGTACTTCTTCGAGCTGAAGCAGAAACGCTAAGTCGTCATTAGAGGCCTCGATTGCTTCTCTCAATTGTTCTTCTAGTTCCGCATCAGAGCCGGCAAAAACATACCGGTTTGACTCTAGGGCTACCGCAGCCATCCTGCAGATTGCAGAACTGAAAATATGTGCGCAAAGACGGTTTTTGCAAACAGTTTAATCTGTATTAAATCCCAAAGCTCTCTCTACTTAGACACGATCTCTGCGTATCCCTAAATAGACGCCGCCTCCCGCAAACCCCTAAAAAGAAACCTAAGAAGGAGAATTGAAGAAGAAGAAACGGCAATAGGTAAAGTGAGTTGCATTACATGGAATTTTCGCTTTAACGGATCTTCCTACTGCTCATCAAAATCCGTAGGCAGCGAAGAGCATATCGACGCGATGATCCATCATAAATTGCCTTTCTTACATTCAAGAAAGCCATTTGTGCATTCGATAGGGACTTGTAGACGGCGTTTCCTTTTTTCGCGGCATCTCTTACCTTTTTTTTTTTAAATCCACCACAGGAAATTTCCCATACTTTTGGCCCCACACTAAGAATTTTTACATATTTTTACCTCTAAATTTTCATGTTTAACGTATCTTAGTCTAAAAAATATTATTTTTTAGAAGATTAACATTACGTGGCCGTGTAACAAAAATTTAATAATAATAAATTTTGAGAGATAAAATAAAACAAAAATAATTATTATAATTTTAACATAATTTAATTTTTAAAATCTTAAAAGGAAATTTCCTCTTTATATGGTCATGTAACAAAAATTATTTTTAACATAATTTAATTTTTAAAATCTTAAAGGAAACTTCCTCTCTCTACGAAAATACAAAAGGTTATTTTTTTAAATGAAGTTGCTTTATCTTTTCCACATTAGTGAAGATGCCCACTTATATTTTTAAGATAATCTTTTTATTGAACCTTAAAAATTAAAGTTATTTTGGATCTATTTAGGAGAAAGAGCTCTCTTTTTCCACATGAGAGGAAGTTACCTTGATCATTCATATTTTCTTAGGAAAGAAGATATCCTATGCATTCACTTTTTCTTAGAAGATATCCTATGCATTCACTTTTTCATACAACAATTTAATACATAAATCATTATATCATCTTTTAAAAATTATTAGTAGTTAAGTGATGATTAGTTTATTGGTGAAGTTATCTAGTTCATAAAAATTATCAGATATATAATTTTATTAAATTAATTTTGATGAATTGTAATCTTAATAATGTATAATAAATTAATGTAATATAAAATTGTTAGTGTTAATTATTACACATATAATAAAAGAATTTTTATTTTTTGAGATATAAAATATTTTGCCCGTTTTACTATCTAATATGCATCATGCAACAATAAAATATTGTAGAGAAGACATGTTCTATAATTTTAAATGATAATTTGAAATTCTCAACCATTTTTAGTCTCTCATCATCAAATGAGTATTATAAATTATGGTTGGACTTAATGTAAGGTCCAACCATCTTATAACCCTAACTACACTCTCCTTACATGTTTTGTTTTGAATATCTTAGATGTACATTGGTCATAATATCATTTGTAACTCATTTGTACCTCACTATCATTTGTAGCTCATTTGTACCTAAGTGAGGGAAAATGAATGAAGAAGGTCATTTTGATGATTTTGATAAAGCGAGCAACGAAGAAGCAAAGATCTCATAAAAGGTGGATCATGGCCTAACAAAGTTAGTCCCAAGGAGAAATTCTTAGGATCTTGGTAAGTTGTTTATTAGGAAAATCATGACGCTGGACTTAGATGGAGAGGTTAAGGAGAGTAAAAAGTTAGTAAATTATCTCTTAGAAAGCAATGTCAATTTGGAGATTTCGAAAGACATCCTTGTATTGGAATTCTAGATAATCTCCTTAATTCAAAGGTGAAGAGGCTGAAAAAGAATGTGATCATCATTAAATTTATTGAAATTTAGTCAACGATGGAGAGAATTAAATATTGGAGAGGTCAAAAAGTTGGGTCTTTCATTGGAGGTTAGCTTCTTGGTATTGGATTTCCTCCAGATTATTTTTTAATCATTTTTTTAGTAGGATCATGTGCTTAAGGGTGGTCCCTAGTTTATGGGTAATGCTAGCTTATATATCTATCCTTGGACTCTAGGTTTTGACCCTCATTTGGATTTGATTCAAGATGTGTCAATCTAGATTAAGGTATACAAGTTACCACAAGAATTATGGTTGGAGAAGATTTTTTGGTTAATTAACAACTCCTTGGGCAAATTTGTGTATTGCTTGAATGCCATGAGGGGCAAAAAATAGAAACGGGTGATAGAATCTATGTCAAGATGAATTTAAGCAAGTTGTTTAAACAATCAATCAATTAATCCTCTTCTTTGGGTAAGTGGATTTAAGAGTTGGACTATGAATGTCTTCCATTTAGATGCTTTTGTTGCTAGAAGGTTGGTCTTTTGCAAGGAATCATGATTTGATGGGAGCTAATATGAGGTAATTTGGGTTGGAGAAGGTGAAAAATAATAAGCTTCCCCTTGTTGAAGAGATTGCTTCATCTTTAAAAGGAAAAAACTCACAATATATTGTGATCTAGAATCAAGTTGGAGTGAATTTGGGTAGGGTTTTCCCTTGATGCTCCCTTCTCTCTTATGGACTAGAGGTTTATGAGGTTGAATAGGAATCATCTTAGAGCTATGATATCTTTGTGGAAATCAATGTTAATCTGTTAAGGCTTGTATCTATAAGTTAGATGAGGTAGAATTCACTTTGGGGGATAATGTCTTAGAGGAAGGACATAAATGAGGTGGGAGTGATAGTGATTTAGGTCAAATGACATAAAGAAGGACAAGGAGAATGCAACAAAATGGAACATTTCTACCACAAGTGGAAGAAGCTCGGGAGATAAATATAGTATTACTTTAGATGTTGAAGTGGCTAACATCAAAGGAAGGAAAACAAAAGTGAGTAAGACCAAGCTCAAGAAATTGGAGGATCTAGAAAATGGGACCCAAGCATTATTGAATAAATTTATCAAGTTTGGAGGTGAGCACCTCCTTGCTAAAAAATATTATGAAGATACTAAGCTAGAATGGCTAAGGCCTCAATGGTCCAAAGAAGCATCATTTGGTCAAATGACTTATTGAAACTATTGGTCTTGATAATCTTCTTCTTCAAGAAACAAAGGTTGAAGGCTTTACTTTAAAGGATTTTCTTATGAGGATATGGAAGCAAGACAAAGGTGTGATGGTTGATGCTATTGGAACTACAAGTTTTTTGGTGTTTGTTTAGAATAGGCACACTTCCTCAAGTGTATATTTTGATGAATCTTGTTTTTATCTTTAATTCAAATTCAATAGTTCAATAGGGAAGGGCTCCTCTATCTTGAAGAATATTTATGGCCCCAAATTACATAGTGTGGACATGTAAAAATTCCTAACAAGTATCACACATCCTAAAACTGTATTTTTTTATCATTATCATCAATGCATTCTCATCATTTTTCATCATTTGCACCATTATTCCCCTTATAACATCATTTAACCCTAATTTCCTTTATTAATTAAATAATCTAGAATTATTTAATAAATTTATCATTTTATCACTAATTTTCTCTCTATCTCCCTAATTGAATAACTTTTAATTATTTAATTAGCTTAATCAAACATTCTTCTAATCTCCTATAATTAAATAATTCTTGTTATTTAATTATCCCATCTTTAATTTTCTATCCCACTTGCATGGAATATTCTTTTTCAAAAAGGTATATTCTCATCCTCCATAATTAAATATTTTTTAATTATTTAATTATCTTAATTTCCCTCCATAAAGCATATTCCCAATGAATATTCCTTTTCAAAAAATCTTAACTAACTTTTATCTCAAGCATTTCTAGCCCTTCATTTTTTAGATTTAATCCCTACCCTCCATTTTCAAATACCTCAACCAATTTCCTACAAATGAGGAGATATTTGGAGTTACAACTAATCTCATCCCTTCATCATCCTTGATCTTCTACTACCCCTCAATTTCAAGATTTAATCTCAACTCTTGATCTAATTCTTGAAAATCTATAAAATCACCCTCCATCCTTCATAATCATCACCTAGAATTTGAGAAGAGCATTCATGTCATTGTGAGCTTTGAGCATTTGAGAGCATTTCATCATTCATCTTGTTATCTAGGTCATATCATTGAGCTAAGCTTCGAGCAATCCAACACCATCCAACAAACTTCTCCTCCAAAATAGGATGTAACATTTGTGTATGCATTGAATTTTTTATTTGGTTTGAGTTTACTAATCATTTGATGTTTGAATTCTTTGTGTAGTGCAATCAATCTCATTTGGTAAGTGGGTTTGATCATTTTATGTTTTGGGCATTTGGATTTCTAATCCTAATTGAAGAATTTTCACTTGCTTATGCAATTTCCACTTAACCTACTTATACATTTGGTATGCTCGATGGGACCCACATCTTTGGTCTAACAAAATTTTGCTCGGGTTTTGATGTTTTTCAAGTTTCTGAGTGTGATCATGTTTCACAGAGCTATGTTTTATTGCAATTTACCATGTATTCCTTTAAGAATTGTCACCTTTGATAATTTGGTCACATTTGCTTTTGGTTTTTGTAGAGTTTCTAATCATTTTTTTGATATTTTTGTCTTTTGTGCAGGTTTTACCACATATGCATCTAAACAAGATCGCGTCTGCCAGAAAACTGTGCCATGTTTGAAAATCTTGTTGCATTTTTTAAAAAGTCTTGTCGCGTTTGAAAATCCTACCGTGTTTGTATTTACATAGTGCCACATTTGAAAATCTTGTCGTGTCTACAAGAAAACTATGCCACATTTGAGGTCAATTGTGTCACGTTTGACTATTTCCTTTAGCCTCTATTTTTTGTTAGTCATTTTTCTTATTTTAGATTTTTGGCTTAACCCTAACCCTTGTTGTGTGTTGTTTATGTGGTATTTTATCTAACTCATTTGTGTAACAAAACATGGGGAGAAGACAAATAATTCAAACTTCTAACATCATTTATTTTGTAAGCTTTTCAAATGATGAAAGATCAAACAATCAAACTACTAATACATTTGCTTGCAAGTTTTTCTTGTCAAAGA
Source organism: Sequoiadendron giganteum (assembly GCA_007115665.2). Classification (NCBI taxonomy): domain Eukaryota; kingdom Viridiplantae; phylum Streptophyta; class Pinopsida; order Cupressales; family Cupressaceae; genus Sequoiadendron; species Sequoiadendron giganteum. The sequence goes on along the minus strand of CM021106.1, from coordinate 350,164,751 downwards.
AAAATCAATCAACCTTGTGCTTTCATTTTTCTAGATTAGAAAACATTTAAGTTTTGGTGCTTTAAAAAGAATTTGTTTTTTGTGTTCGGTGAGTTGAAGTGTACGTATCCTCTCCCCTTATGCTTAATGCAATCTTGGGTGATGAGAAATACCTTCAACTTGCATTTTTTTGAGTCACCAAAGGCGCTTCATATACGTATCCTCTCCCCTTGTGCCACATGTGATCCTGGGTGATGAGAAATATTAGCACACTTAAGCCTTCACCTTTTTTATTTTGTAGTGGGGCCTGCCTAGGGATTTCTTCACCCTAGGGACAACCTCAAACACATGTTTAGGTGCACTATATAAAGGGGGATAGCAATATTTGTACCTCAAGGTGGTTTTACCAGCGTCGTTCAAAGCCAAGTTGCAAGATCCTCGGTCCATTGAGATTAGCTAATGATGAGAATGGGAGAGCCCCTCCCAATCTCAGGCTACTACAAACAGGCCCATTGTTCACTGAGTCACTATGAACCATTGTGTTTAGAAGCCTAAGACTTGTTGACCATCAAGCTATAGTAGTGCATCATGATAGCATCGTCACGAGAAGTTACTTACCATGTCTGGTCCCTGATCGAGGTGTAAGGTTTCTTGCTAGAATTCACGCTCTTTCAAGTCTAGGGGTGTCAAGGTGGTACATATCCTTGGCATACCCTATTCACCCACTCCCTAGAATTGGATTAACCGTCAGGTGGTAAGCCTACTATAGGGAGACATACCCTTTTATCACTAGCTAGGTTATACTTGTTTGGTGTGTCTTCTTTTGTGCTAAACCAGTGACACCATTAGCGAGCTTTGTGGAAGAAATCTTGTGAAAATACTTTATTACCTTCCAGGGTTACTCCTACTTATCTTATATTATGTGTGTATCACTTGCTTTTGAAAACCTAACTAGGTGATCCCACAATACTGGTTTACAATTTTTGGCCAAACTGGACATTGAACTGATTTTTTTTAACTAAATCTTCACTTTCGAGCACCTATAGCTACTAAACCATGAGAAAATTGAAGATGATGCAAACTAGTGATTTGTGACATTTTTCTGTAGATTCTAAATATTTTTTTTTTTTAACTTTTGAATCAGATTGCATTTCTTTTTCCATCTCCTTCAAAAACTAGTTTTTAGCATTAAACACCATTTTTAAAGAGTGATGCTCACCGTAAACAGCATAACCCTTTTTCTATGAAGGATAAAATTCTATTTTTTTTGAATTTAGCTTTGTAACTATGATATATAGCGCGTTCATTTGGTTTCATAGTGTTCTATTGAATATTTTTTTCTTAATCAAAGTTTGAAGTCAAACCAATTAAAATTTAGACATGGATGGACCGTAAACAACATAAATTTGTTTGTATATATCAAAGTTCTTTTTTTTGTTGGATCAAGGACATCAATACCTAGCCAAAACATACTTTTCAGAAATTTTTTTTATAATCTACTATTTTTTCACATGTACAAAACATAGAGCTTGATTTTCAATGAAAAAACCTACATTCACAAGAAATAAGAAATAAATATAATAATCAAATTAAATATATTTAAAATTATACTTTTTGGGAAGCTTATAATAAGGACTACATGCTTACAAATAATAAATTTTAAATGAATTCATTTTATCACCCAAAAGGTAAATCAAAAGTGGCTTTTTATCAACATTTTAATAGGTGTAAAGGAGACTTTGTTACAGGTATGGTTTAAAACTAGCGGGGTTCTATCCAAGGGGGTTTGATCAAACCATCTTCAATTAGAATACTTTAAATGGAACTTTTCAAGGCTTAAAGCATTATATTTTCTAAAACTATGTGATTTCAACAAAAATTAGGATGTCCCAAAAAGTGTAATCCACTATTGCGGGATCACCCAATTCAGACATCAAACTTTCATAATTACCCCTCAAACTGCCAAAATCTTCTTCAATCATTTAAATAGTTTCAAAAACTTATGTATGCCAGTAAAAGTTTGCATGGTTGCACATATTATCATGTTTTCTTTGTACATTATTGTGTTTGCTTTACACATTACCACGTTTTCTTTGCACATTGTCGTGTTTTCTTTGCATATTATCATGTTTTCTAATTTTGCTACATTTGTCCTAATTGTTGTTCTGTCACAAAGCTTCTTTGTACAATTACACTTTTGCATGCTCTACTGTGTTTGCTAAGTGCATTGTCACATTTTCAAGAAATAGCAACCACTTTTACGTAGATTGTCGCGTCTAATTGTGACTTTGTTCCCCTCAAACCTACAAAATTTTGAACCTAAACACTATCATAACTTAAAGGCCTATAGTTTGAACATTTTTCATAGTAGACTCTTCATCTTTGCACAGTCATTTACACCTTGAAACATCACCATACCATCCTTTAACTTGGTTTACTTAGGGATTGTCATCATACCCTTTTGGACAAACACTAATCAAATTAGTATCAGACTTTATCGGCAACCTAAACCACATCAGTCTCTTTAGATCATCCATTAACATCATCCTTTTTCAATTATCAAACATACCTTTGGACATCAATCAATTGAAACTTATCAACCCATTGTCTTGCTAGTATCTCTTGACCAAATCAACCTATCATCTTATGACCTTGTCAACTTAGTGGAACTGTCTCCCCTCTAGGTTTGTAAGATCACCCCCATCCCTCTTGTACTCACAAGTCTCATTCAAGTAGAGATACCAACCTATCCTTTCATCAATGTCTTGAGATCTAGCACAAATCAATCAATTTTGTTATCATCCTTGTGTCCAAAGGCTTAGCATCAAATCCAACCATCCAAGATCTACTCATCCTTTGTCTTAGGGTTGAGCATCAAAAATTTCATCATCTTCAAACATCCAAAAATCCAAATCAAGGTTCATCATCATCTAATCAACTGTGTTATCCTTTTTGTCTAAAGGATAACTATCCAAAATCCAAAATCAACTTCAACATCATATATCTGTCCAAAAGACTTACCAACACATCCTTTGAAACCATTTTGAAATCCAAAATCCAAACAACCATATCATTATATCCAATCACTTCAAAACTTTTCATCCTTCATGGTCTATTGTGAACTTTTATGACAACCACAAGGTCACAATGCACAATCATAACATCCCAACAACATACAATGCTATCTCTCTCATTCATTCATGCAATCTTGAAATCAACAAAAACATGTCAATTTCAATCTATTACCCAAAACCCACTTCCACTCTATACACCTATGGAGTCACCATATCCTACTAGCTACAACAACATAGCAACTATGGGTGTCCATATTCGAGACTTTGGAATACTTTGTCACATGTCAAATTTTAATCAATGTCAAAACTCACAAATCTACCAATAAAACAATCAAAACATGAATCCTTTAATTAACACATGGGTAAGTGCAAAAAGATGGGGGGCCAAAAAGGGGTCTTAAGTGGCCACTTTTTTTCTGAAATCAGGAAATACTGACCTTGGACATGAAATTGAGGATAGTTACACTAAAAAAAAATAGATGCAACAAAAAAAAGGATCATAGTGCTCCCAAACTACTTTTTAAACTACTATTTTTTTTAAATGGTAGAGATTAAGGGGCTCAAAAGAGGGAGCCACAAAAATTGGTGTTGTTTTTGTCAAAAAAACATAACATAGCGACTTTTGTGGCTCCCTTAAAAGGTTAACTTTTATTTGTTATTTTTAAAATCGCTTCAGTGATAAATTAGCTAACAACATGTAGTTTACGCCTAATTTTTTTGATAATTTTTTAATGAATATTTGATTTTTTACTAATTTTCAAAGTGGACACTTCCTGAAAAATAGAATTTTGGCCATGCTACCCCTATAAATTTTGAAAACTAATTAAAAATCAATTTTTTTAATATGTGTAGAATGGAGTCTAGTTTCTAAAAATGTAATTTATTTGAAATTTTGATGAATGGTTAATTTATAAAGAAAAAAATACCAAACACTGGTTTACATGCCAAAAAATAGACTCACAAACAAAAGAAATTATAGATCAAAGGCTTAACATTGTCAAAATGTGAAAAAAATATATATCATTAGATAGCTAAGAGAGAGCCTAACATTACCCAGGTGTTTGATTTGTTCGACCTTGAAACACATGCAAACCTGATGCTTAAAATGAATGCAATTATGTGAAAATATTGTAGAATTTGCAAAAACTTGTCTTTGGACGTTGGGAAGGCACTCCAATCCTTTGGGTTGGTATACCAAAGCAAATACCAAGCCTAAGGCTTGGGTATTCCCAAAGCAATAAATAACCCGAGTGTGTTATAATGCACTAGCATTATAATGCACTCGCGTTATTTCATAGTTTTGACATGTTTTTTACGTTTGTGCCTAATACTTGCCTATGTAAGACATAACACGAGCGCATTATAACATGCTCACATTATGTCTTGCTTTGTGTTAAATGATAGTCTATTAAATGTATGTATGCTTGTATGACATGTATGTATTTATGTACGCTTGTATGTATGTATGCTTGTATGTACGTATGTATGTATGTATGTATGTATGTATGTATGTATCAGTGTATGTATATGTATGTATCAGTGTATGTATATGTATACATATGTATGTATGTATGTATGTAAGATTGTATGTACATATGTATGTATGCTTGTATGTATGTAAGTATGTATGTATGGACGTATGTATGTATGTATATCTTTAGATGGAGGGAGAATTTTAAGAGAGAGAGAGTTGTCTAGCTAGGGTGGGAGGGAAAGAGGGAGAGAGAGACGTGAGAGAGAGAGAGAGGTAGAGAGGTAGTGAGAGAGAGACTTGAGAGAGGGAGAGGGGGTGGAAGGGAGAGACCTAAGAGAGAGGGAGAGAGATAGAGTGAGAGAGAGGGAGAGAGAGAGGGAGTGGGAGAGAGAGAGGGAGTGTGTGTGTGTGAGAGAGAGAGAGAGGGAAAGAAAGAAAGAAGTTATGTAGAGTAGGGTGCTAGAGGGAGAGACTTGAGAGTGTGAGGTGAGAGGAGGAACTGAGAGGGAGGTGAGAGGAGTGCAAGATAGAGGGAGTGAGAGAAGGCAGAGAGAGGGAGAGGGTGTGGGAGGAGAGACTAGAGAGGGGAGTGGGAGAGAGTGGGTTGGAGTGAGAGGGACTTATCTAGGTAGGGTGGGAGGGATAGAGAGAGAGTTGCCTAGGTAGGGTGCCAGAGGGAGAGACCTGAGAGAGAGGGGGTGGGAGGGAGAGACCTGAGAGATAGGGAGAGAGATGGAGTGTGAGAGAGAGGGAGCGATGGATAGGGGGTGGGAGAGAGATAGAGGGATAGGTGGGAGAGAGAGAGAGAGAGAGGGGGATTGATTGAGCGAGAGGTACATAGAAAGAGGGAGAGGGTAGATAGATACAATTAGAGAGGGTAGGAGAGAGGGAGGGAGAGAGAGGTGAGATAGATAGATAGAGAGAGGTATAGGGGTTGAGGGTATAGGGTTGAGGATTTAAGCATTTAAGGGTTTAAGAGTTGAGGGATGAGGTTGAGGATTTAAGGGTTTAAGGTTGAGGGATTAGGGTTTAGGGTTTAGGGTATAAGGTTGAGTATATAGGTTTTACGGTATATGGTTGAGGGATTGTGGTTTAGGATCTAATGTATAGGGTAGAGGGTTGAGAATTGAGGGTTAA
>CM021106.1:349884142-350158969 GCA_007115665.2 Sequoiadendron giganteum | reverse complement strand
ATGAGGGTTGAGGGTTTAGGGTTGAGGGTTTAATGGCTTAAGGGTTGAGGGTTTAGGGTTTAGGGATTAGGGTAGAGAAGGAGGGATGGGGAGAAGGAGAGATGGAGGGAGAAGTGAGATAGAGGAGAGAGAAGACGAGGGAAGGAGAAAGATAGATGAGGGTTGAGGGATTTGGGTTGAGGGTCCAATGTATAGGGTAGAGGGTATAGGAGTTGAGGGTTTAGTTTTTAAGTGTTGAGGTTTGAGGGATTAGGGCCGAGGGATTAAGGGTTGAGGGTTTAGGGTTTAAGGGTTGAGGGTTGAGGGATTATAGGTTGAGGGTTGATGGTTTAGGGTATTGGTTCAAGAGGGTAGAGGGTAGAGGGTTTAAGGGTTTAGGGTTTAAGAGTTTAGGGTTGATGGTTTAATGGTTTACAGTTTAAGGGTCAAGAGGGTAGATGGTAGAGGTTTTAAGGGTTGAGGGTTGAGATTTTAAGGGTTTAAGGGTTTAAGGGTTGAGGGATTAGGGTAGAGAGGGAGGGCTGGAAGGAGGGAGAGATGGAGGGAGAAGTGAGATAGAGAGAAGGAGAGAAGTTAGCAAGATAAAGATAGATGAGAGTTGATGATCCAATGTATAGGTTAGAGGGTTGAGAATTGAGGGTATAGGGTTGAGGGTTTAGGGTAGAGGGTAGAGGGTAGAGGGTAGAGGGTAGAGGGTAGAGGGTTGAGGGTATACAATTGAGGAATTAGGATTGAGGGTCCAATGTATAGGGTAGAGGGTATAGGGGTTTAGGGTTTAGGGTTGAGGGATTAGAGAGAGAGAGGGGGGTGGTTGGGAGAGACATGAGAGAGTGGGGGTTGGAGTGAGAGGGACTTATCTAGGTAGGGTGGGCGAGATGGTTGAGAGATAGGGAGTGGGAGAGAGAGGGAGAGAGAGGGGGAGAGAGAGGGGGGGAGAGAGAGAGGGAGAGAGAGGGAGAGAGAGAGAGGGAGAGAGAAAGAGGGAGAAAGAGAGGGGGTTGGAGTGAGAGGGACTTATCTAGGTAGGGTGGGAGGGATGGTTGAGAGAGAGGGAGTGGGAGATAGAGGGAGATAGATAGAGAGAGAGAGAGAGAGTAAACCTTTAGAAAATCAACCTTTTCATAATGTGAGCACATTTTGAAGAAGTTGAGATATATCTATTTTGTATAGCAAGCCAAAACGCGCTCGCATTATAATGCAAGCACATTTTGGCTTGCTCTAAAAATAATTAAAAAGTCAACACACCCATGATCTAGGATTGCGTGCTCTATTATTCTCCTGGTTATGTGTGTGTTCCAACAAAAAAAAGTTTTTTTATGCTGTTGGGAAGTGCACATGCAAATTTTTCACATTCTACCACCTTTGCATGAAATTTCCACCACCTTTTTATGGTTTGCCAACTTAGGAAGGAAGAAATAATAGAGTTTTCACATCGAATTTGGTATTATCAATTCAAGTATCAAATTTGTAGTGTTGTAATGTTAATTGTGATTAAATTGTAGGAATTTAACATTATACATTGGTTATTTGTATTGTTGTTATTAATTCTATTCAAGAGCGATATATAATTGAACATTGAAAAGGAAACAAGCTTGTGAAAAACTCAAATTGTTGAGGAGTTTTATGCAAGAAGAAACAAAGACTACATAATTGGGTAGAACTCCTCCATTCAAATCTTTGTTTGTTAGGTATGTGAAGTCTTTACATATTTTCTTTACATTTTCCTTAATTCTATTATGTTTCTTTATCATCCCTTATCATACATGATTAATACAATGCTTTGATTTTGTTATTATGCATATTCCATGTTCATCATTGTTTGTTTGTCATTATAACCTTAGCCCCTCTTGGCACATTTTGAACTACACAATTCTTTACACTTGCCAATTAAATTTTAAACTACATCTCTTTGAGGCATTTTGTTAAACCATTTGGCCTACCTTGTGTATGCTTCCACATTTTTTATACACACATATATATGAGAGTAGTTATAAGTATATAATATAATACATCATTTCTCAATCATTTTCTATGGATGTGCATACCCCTTTCCAAAGCTTCCATTTTGGTATAGGTATGGGGGATGTTTGAAAATGCAGTAGAATTTGGTTTTACACTTAGAAATTGCATTTACTTGAAATTTTCTAAAGCCTTTTCAACAATTCCATTTTGTGCATATCTCGCAATCATTGTAGTCCATGAGTACATATCTCTTTGAGGCATTTTGTCAAACAGTTCTACCAAAATAGTTGATTGCCTTGTCTATGCTACCAAATTTTCCATGCATGTCTACCAAAGCATTATATCAAACAACATAGATAAGGCAATCAGCTGTTTGAAAAAATGCCTTAAAGAAATGTGGTCTCATGGATCAACTCTTTGAAAAAATGCCTCAAATAAATGTGGTCTCATGGTGATGTGCATCACCATGAGAGTACATTTCTTTGAGGCATTTTTTCAAACAGCTGATTGCCTTGTCTATGCTACCAAATTTTCCATACATGTCTACCAAAACATTTTGTCTAACAACCCCCCTTTCTTTCAATGATTTGATTGATGCCTAGATACCTTGTTACAAAGGTAGGATGTGAAGACAAAAGTTGTGGAATTTGGATTTATACTCTTGAGCCAATTGTATCTTTGTGAAAGTTTGTAATGTCTTTTAAAAAATCCATTTTGCACTTACCTTGCGATCATGGCATTTCATGAGACCACATTTCATGTTTTGATAGATGTCATACCCTATTCCAAGGTCTTCTTTACAAAGTAGTGATCTCACTAGTTCACTAGCTTGTCAATGCAGTAGAATTGACAAGGTAGTGGGTTGTTTGAAAAAATGCCTCATAGAAATGGGGGCTTACGATGGTGCTAGCTTATCAATGCGGTAAAATTGACAAGGTAGTGGGATCTTTGAAAAAATGCCTCATAGAAATGGGGTCTTATAGTGATGACCCCATTTATATGAGGCATTTTTTCAAACAACCCACTACCTTGTCAATTCTACTGCATTGACAAGCTAATGAGCTCACCAGCTTATCTATGCTACCACATTTTGCATACATCTATACCAAAACATTTTTGTCAAAAAATTCGCATGCCTTGTCCATGCTTCCATTTTGTGCCTATCTTGCAATCATGGAATGCCACGAGACCACATTTCTCTAAGGAATTCCATCAAAAATTACAGGTCAGCTTTGACAAGCTAGTGAGCTCACTATCTTTTCAATGCGGCATAATTGACAAGGTAGTGGGCTATTTAAAAAATTGCCTCATAGAAATGGGGTCTCATGGTGCTAGTGAGCTCACTAGCTTGTCAATGTGGTAGAATTGACAAGATAGTGGGCTGTTTGAAAAAATGCCTCATAGAAATGGGTTCTCGTACATCACTGTGAGCCCCCATTTCTATGAGGCATTTTTTCAAACAACCCACTACCTTATCAATTCTATCGCATTGACAAGTGAGTGAGCTCACTAGCTTGTCTATACTACCACATTTTGCATACATGTCTACCAAAACATTTTTGTCAAAAAATTGACATGCATTGTCCATGCTTCCATTTTTTGCCTATCTTGCAATCACGGCATGCCATGAGACCACATTTCTTTAAGGCATTCCATCAAAAAGTTCATGTGAGATTTGACAAACTAGTGATCTCACTAGCTTTTCAATGCGATAGAATTGACAAGGTAGTGGGTTGTTTAAAAAAATGCCTCATAGAAATGGGGGCAGCCCACTATATTGTAAATTCTACCGCATTGGCAAGCTAGTGAGCTCACTAGCTTGTCTCATGGTACCACATTTTGCATACATGTCTACAAATTTTTTTTTGTCAAACAATTCACAAGCCTTGTCCATGCTTCCATTTTGTGCCTATCTTGCAATCACAACATGCCATGAGACCACATTTCTTTAAGGTATTCCATCCAAAAATTCATGTGAGCTTTGACGAGCTAGTGAGCTCACTAGCTTGTCAATGCAATAGAATTGACAAGGTAGTGGGTTGTTTGAAAAAATGCCTCATAGAAATGTGGTCTCATGGTGATGTACCATGAGGCATTTTTTCAAACAACCCACTACCTTGTCAATTCTACTGCATTGACAAGCTATGGAGCTCACTAGCTTGTCTATGCTACCACATTTTGCATACATGTCTACCAAAACATTTTTTTCAACACAATTCACATGCCTTGTACATGCTTCCATTTTGTGCCTATCTTGCAATCATGGCATGCCACAAGATCACAATTCTTTAAGGAATTCCATCAAAAAATTCAGGTAAACTTTGATAAGCTAGTGAGCTCACTAGCTTGTCAATGCAGTAGAATTGACAAGCTAGTGGGCTATTTGAAAAAATGCCTCATAGAAATGGGGTCTCACGTTGCTAGTGAGATCACTAGCTTGTAAATACAGTAGAATTGACAAGGTAGTGGGTTGTTTGAAAAAAATGCCTCATAGAAATGGGGTCTCATACATCACCATGAGCCCCAATTTCTATGAGGCATTTTTTCAAACAACCCACTACCTTGTCAATTATATCGCATTGACAAGCTAGTGAGCTCATTAGCTTTTCTATGCTACCACATTTTGTATACATGTCTACCAAAACATTTTTGTCAAAAAATTCACATGCCTTATCCATGCTTCCATTTTGTGCCTATCTTGCAATCATGGCATGCCACAAGAGCACATTTCTTTAAGGCATTCCATAAAAAAATTCATGTGAGCTTTGAAAAGCTAGTGAGCTCACTAGCTTGTCAATGCGGTAGAATTGACAAGGTAGTGGGTTGTTTGAAAAAATTCCTCATAGAAATGGGAGCAACCCACTACCTTGTCAATTCTTACCACATTTTGTATGCATGTCTACCAAAACATTTTTGTCAAAAAATTCACATGCCCTATCCATGCTTCCATTTTGTGCCTATCTTGCAATCATGGCATGCCACAAGACCACATTTCTTTAAGGCATTCCATAAAAAAATTCATGTGAGCTTTGAAAAGCTAGTGAGCTCACTAGCTTGTCAATGTGGTAGAATTGACAAGGTAGTGGGTTGTTTGAAAAAATTCCTCATAGAAATGGGGGCAACCCACTACCTTGTCAATTCTACCGCATTGACAAGCTAGTCAACTCACTAGCTTGTCTATGCTACCACATTTTGTATACATGTCTACCAAAACATTTTTGTCAAACAATTCACATGCCTTGTCCATGCTTCCATTTTGTGCCTATCTTGCAATCATGGCATGCCACGAGACCACATTTATTTAAGGTATTCCATCAAAAAATTCATGTGAGCTTTGACAAGCTAGTGAGCTCACTAGCTTGTCAATGCAATAGAATTGACAAGGTAGTGGGTTGTTTGAAAAAATGCCTCATAGAAATGGGGGCTCAAGGTGATGTACATCACCGTGAGACCCCATTTTTATGAGGATCACAATGAGCCCCCATTTCTATGAGGCATTTTTTCAAACAACCCACTACCTTGTCAATTCTACCGTATTGACAAGCTAGTGAGCTCACTAGCTTGTCTCATGGTATCACATTTTGCATACATGTCTACCAAAACATTTTCGTCAAAAAATTCACAAGCCTTGTCCATGCTTCCATTTTGTGCCTATCTTGCAATCATGGCATGCCACAAGACCAAATTTATTTAAGGTATTCCATCCAAAAATTCATGTGAGCTTTGACAAGCTAGTGAGCTCATTATCTTGTCAATGCGATAGAATTGACAAGGTAGTAGGCTGTTTGAAAAAATGTCTCATAGAAATGTGGTCTCACGATGATGTACATCACTATGAGACCCCATTTCTATGAGGCATTTTTCAAACAACCCACTACCTTATCAATGCTACCACATTGACAAGTGAGTACATCACTGTGAGACCATATTTCTATGAGGAATTTTTTCCAACCCACTACCTTGTCAATTCTACTGCATTGACAAGCTAGTGAGCTCACTAGCTTGTCTCATGGTACCACATTTTACATACATGTCTACCAAATTTTTTTTGTCAAACAGTTCACATGCCTTGTCCATGCTTCCATTTTGTGCCTATCTTGCAATCATGGCATGCCACAAGACCACATTTATTTAAGGCATTCCATCCAAAAATTCATGTGAGCTTTGACAAGCTAGTGAGCTCACTAGCTTGTCAATGTGGTAGAAGGTAGTGGGCTATTTGAAAAAAATCCTCATAGAAATGGGGTCTCATGGTGATGTAATTTGACAAGCTAGTGAGTTCACTACCTTGTCAATGTGGTATAATTGACAAGGTAGTGGGTTGTTTGAAAAAATGCCTCATAGAAATGGGGTCTCATGGTGATGGCATTTTTTCAAACAACCCACTACCTTGTCAATTCTACTACATTAACAAGCTAGTGAGCTCACTAGCTTATCAATGTGGTAGAATTGGTACATCATCATGAGACCCCATTTCTATGAGGCATTTTTTCAAATAGCCCACTACCTTGTCAATTCTACCGCATTGACAAGCTAGTGAGTTCACTAGCTTGTCTCATGGTATCAAAAGATTTGACAAGCTAGTGAGGGTTGAATGAAATATATTTTATTTATTTGTATGGATTCATTTTTTAGGAACTAATATTTGTCTCTTTATCATGCTATAGATAAAATTATCCGTCATGCCGAGGAAACGATCAAGGATTAAACCAAAACAAGGAGAGATAAAAGCTAAGAATGCAAAGAAAACAACATGGATGAGGGAACAAGAAGAAGAAATTGGAAACGATTGATGAAGACATGCCAATTGAAGAGGAACCTAAACCATCAAAAAGAGAAATGGAATTAGTGGCACAAAGAGAATGAATACGAAAGTTTCATGCTAAGAGAGATTTGAATACCGTAGTTGGAGACACACCCTCTACTACAAGTGAATATGGAGGGACACCATTTACCGTAAGTGAATATAGAGAGACACCATCTACCACATCTCAAGTTGAGAGTACACTCATATTTGAGGAAGGAGGTATGCCATCATTCCCATCTCAATCTCAAGTTATGCCATCTATTCCATCCTCGATCGAAGGTATGCCATCTAGCCTATCTCATTTAAATATTGATGTAATTCCTAATGTTGAGATGAATGTACCTATGAGAACACCACCTAGAATTTTGCATAGAAAGCCAATTTTTTTGATTAATATTGATGAGAATATTTTGTAGCCAATGGAAGGTAAAATTCCACAATGAACTTGTAGAAGATATGCTCACAAGATTTGGAGATTGTTCTTTGAAAAGTTAATGAGACTGCAAGATGTCAACTATTTATTGAAATGATGCGAAGTATAAAGTTTAGGTCCATCATGAATATTCTTCGATTGAGAACATCATATGCTTCAAGTGAAAAACTATTGTGAAGAATATAATGGATGCATATGAGAGTGTGGGTGAGACCTCATGCTCAAAAGATAGTAATGTCACCTGATGTGTCATTACATCTACTTTAGTAAGTAATCAAAAAAGGAAATCTTGTCTCAATAGAAAGACAAGTCAACAATTGAGAATTAATAGAAAAACTTTATCAAGATCCATTCAAAGATGCCAAAGAATTGAGGACACCGATTCCACTAAATTACGGGCATTCTCAAGGAGAATCCCACAAAAAGATAAACCAGTTCTTGAAGCATTGAGATCACTAATTGAAGACTATTGGAAGAATAACACAAGGGTGTCTCTGAATCAAAGGGATGCGGTAAGAAGGAGAATCAGTAGTCAAAATCGTGAGCCACATCCAAAGCATTTTTGGATACAACTCATAGTTTTTTTGAGTAATTTTTTAGAGGATTATCCTCAAATTAAAAAATTTCAAAGATATTTTGAAATGCTTAAACCTTTTTTTTCAGGATAAATCACACATGCACTACTTTTTGTTGTAGATTACATATTGAATTTTCTAACCATTTTGGTGTTTGTCATTCTATCTATTTAGATTTGCATACTAGTAATGTTTTGCAGGATTATGGCATACATTCCCCACCAACATCTTCAACAAACTTCTTATCAGATATTTATGTGAAAGAGAGGATAGCCAAATATTCTACAGGAAACTATGCTTGGATGACACATATCAGCATTGCAATGGCTTGCAACATATGCCAATATGTGAACATATGGATTGCACACATGTGGTTGGAAAGGAGCTAGTAGAGTTTGACAAGTATAAAACAGTGGCCTATAGTACAAAATATGGTAATCAAGCAAAAAAGAATGATTTGGTTATTCAAAAGATTCAGGTCTATCAGTTTATGTCTATATTTCATGATAGTATGGTGTATAAGTATGAAAGGCATGCCCATAGAGCTTGATGATTGGACTTGAAATTCAAGTTATACAAGGACACCTTTCCAATTGGTAGCATAGTTGCAGTGGTCGAATTTGTAGATAACTACACTCTATAGCCACAACGTGAGGTGCAATCACAATATTACAACTCCACATAGGTTTCTATATTTGTGCACATAGCATTCATTCATGTAGTTGATAGTACAAAGGATAACAAGAAGGTATTGAGGGAGTAACACTTTTACATTAGTGATGACCACACACATTCTCTAGAGTTTGTACAAGGTTGCTTTCAGTTGTTCTATATTGATTTGGCTAGGAGGGGCATAACATACAGTCAACATCTAATATGGTCGGATAACTATGCATCATAGTTCAAGAACTTGTGGATGTTCTATTAGCTGAGCACGATGCATGTTATTATAGGTGCTCAACATATGTGGAACTTTTGTGAGGCCGAGTAAGGAAAGGGGGAGCATGATGGTGCAGGAGCATGTATCAAAAGAACATTAGCACGAGAAGAGTTAACGTATAAAGACAATACAAAGTTGACAAATACAAAATCAATCGTTGAGTGTTGTAATGCTTCGATGGGTCCAGGTAATGAAGGTAAGTCTTCAGTTCATAGATTTATTTGGTTGATATACTATACTAACATTGCACCATATGAGGATTATTGTACACTTACAGGATCAAGTGAGCTACACTCTTTCTTTAGCTCAAATATAGGTTCATGGAGTATCCATATGCAGAAGATGGCATGATTTTTTTCTTCATGTACAATTCAAGCCTAGAATGAGTGTGAGTCAAAGGAATGGGTTGATGAATGATGGTTAAGTTATCTTAGCCCACTTCACATGTATCAACCTCTGATGGCATTGGAGCTGACATAGATGGAATCATTAGTTGACTTTTAACACATATCAGATCTAGTTCAACTAGGCAATATATCTACTTGCATAGTTTTTAAAATTCTTATTGTTATCTTACTTTTTAGTGTATTTGTAATGTTGACTAATTTCATGTAATTTTCTACACATATCAATGTAGGGCATGTTTATGCAGTTATTGTAGATGAAGACAAAAAAGAGGGAATGAATTATTACTTGTGTCATTGTGTTGAGGCCAAAAAGAAATTGGAGGTCCCACTTATAGATGGAGAAAACATCAAATACCCTATAGGCTCAATGGTTGTTACTGGAACGTGGCTTAGAAGGTACCCACATAAGAGTGTTAATGTTTGGTTGTTTCAGGACTTTGACATGCATTAGAAGATTCTTCATTACTCAAACCTTTCCATGGCATCTAATGTTCATTTGATCAAATATGGGAGTAGACCTTTGAACAAGACCGTGCAGAAGGTGCGTGAGTCTAACCATGAGGCAATACTTGACACAATAAAGAGTAGAGCAGACCCGGATGGCTCGTTGGATTAATTTATAAATATGCACATTGGTTCTTATTAATTTGTAAGTATGAAAATTAATTTGTATTGAAATTTAGAGTATGCACATCAAGGTTAGTTGATAGTTAGACCTTCCATTTCTATATTTCAAGTTTACATATGTTTTGGCTCCAATTTTGTATATATGTTTTGGTTCGAAGTTTACATATGAATATTGGTTTGAAGTTGTCAATATGGTAGCATAGACAAGGTAGTGAGTTGTTTGAAAAAATGCCTCAAAGAAATGGCGTCTCTTGGTGATGTAGAGACCCCATTTCTTTGAGGCATTTTTTCAAACAACTCACTACCTTGTCTATGCTACCACCTTGAAAATTTGACAAGCTCACTACATTATCAATGTGGTAGCAATGACAAGGTAGTGAGTTGTTTGAAAAAAATGCCTCAAAAAAATGGGGTCTTCTGGTGATGTAATGCCTCAAAGAAATGGGGTCTCTTGGTGATGTACATCACTAGGAGACCCCATTTCTTTGAAGCATTTTTTTAAATAGTTGACTACCTTGTCATTGCTACCACATTGACAATTTGAAAATCTCACTACATTGTCAATGCAATAGAAATGACAAGGTAGTGAGTTGTTTGAAAAAATGCCTCAAATAAATGGGGGCTCCTCATGATGTACATCACCAGGAGACCCCATTTCTTTGAGGAATTTTTTCAAACAACTCACTACCTTATCATTGCTACCACATTGACAATGTAGTGAGCATTGTAAGAAAAAAAATATGGTATAGAAATTTGTCAAAGAGGGAAAATAGAATAAATTTGGCCATGCTACAAGAGGTATCAAACAACTGATTATTAGACATTATCACCATGAGACCCCATGAGTTGTTATCATAATCACAATAATAAGTATCATTAGCATGTGCCATTGTCACTCTAGGTTAGCACTATCATTCTTCATTAGCATTGCCATTCCATTTCTATTCTTCACTGATGCATATATGCACCTTGGACGGTTGCATATGCTCATATGACTACCTTTTATAATAAAATCTACCTCCATGATAATTTCTTGATGTCCCATGACTGATATACCTTGCTTGGTGACTGTGACAGTTTTCATAGTTTCATGCAACATTATCTTGCTGCCTCCACTTGTAGGTGGCTGAAAACATGACCATGTTCTTGATTTGTAGCACTGTGTTTTCTTGTTCTCTAACCCCATCATCATCTTTGCCCTTGTAGGTGTTATTAGTCATTAAAAAATGATATTGAGAATTCTTATCTTTGAACATGAGTATGATTTCCATAGATCTCACCCTTATCATACTTTCCCTTGAGCACTTTTTCAAGGTTGATGTAGGTTCACATGTGATATGAAGTGTCCTTAGGCACCCTGCAGGTTATGAGCTTGTAGCCCTTCACAAAGATGATTTTGATATAAATTTCTTCTTATACCTAATAATGGGGATCTAAAACCTAATTTGGATACCCTTATAATTCTTATTAGACATGTGTGAAAATCATATGGGGTTAATTTGTACAAAATTGGCCAAAACTACTTATAGTCAAATTAGGCCTCTTTCTAAGGACTATCATGGAACAACAGTTACTAAATGGATTAGTCAGGTCTTGAAATTCACATGGAAGGTGTATTTAGACATTTATAACATTCATAAATAGTCCCTAGTCTTGAACATTTTTGAAATACAAGAATTTGCACTTAAAATAAATAAATTGCCATGTAAAAGCGAGGAAATCAAGGGCTTTGTGGAAAAGAAACTTGCATGTGTAGAAAAATCATGAAACTTGGCACATCGTCCCGTACACCTATAAGCATCAATAATCCAAAATTTGGGAAAATTTAGATGGTGGAAACAAAAGTTAAGCCTATGCCCTTCTTTGAGGCCTAAACCGACAGTTCCAACAACAGTTAAGCAGTGTAAAGTTGCAAAGAGGTGTAACTTTCATTTTGCAACTCGTGTGACCAAAAAGACTATTTCAACATGTACAGATGGGTACATTTAGTCTATTAATGGTCCTCTTTTACACCCAAACATGTCGAATCAGTCTGATCTACGTTCAACTGATTGAATCCCTTAAGAGTCCAAAGTGCAAAATAGTTGTAATCTTTGATGGGTTGTTACTCGGAAACCGTGATGCTTAGAATTATTTTTTCTGAGGCTATAGGATCTTGTTGGGCCCCTCTACAATAACCTCTCTTGGTTTTTTATATCTCGAAGGCATTTTTCAGTGGTGACAACTTTTTAGTTGATAGAAAAAGTGTCAAATACAAGCAGTGTAAAGTTGCAAAGGGTTGTAACTTTCATTCTGCAACTCGTGTGACCAAAAAAACTATTCCAACACATTTGTATGGGTAAATTTAGGCTATGAATGGTCCTCTTTCATACCCAAACATGCCGAATCAGTATGAGCTACGTCCAATCGGCTCAATCCCTTAAGAGTCCAAAGTGCAAAATGGTTGCAATATTTGACGAGCTGTTACTTGAAAACTGTTACACTTAAAAAAAAATTTCAAGGTTAATGGATTGCATTTAGCCCCTCTACAATAACCCCTCTTAGTTTTTGATATCTTGGAGGTGTTTTCTATTGGTGACGACTTTTCAGTTGATGAAAAAAGTGTCAAATGCAAGCAGTGTAAAGTTGCAAACGGGTGTAACTTTCGTTCTGCAACTCATGTAACCAAATAGACTATTCCACACACATTTGGATGGGTACGTTTAGGCTAGGAATGGTCCTCTTTCACACCCAAACACGCTGAATCAGTTCGAGCTACGTTCAACTAGCTCAATCCCTTAATAGTCCAAAGTGCAAAATGACTGCAACCTTTGACAAGATGTTACTAAAAAATCGTGACACTTAAAAAAATTCCATCCAAGGCTACGGGATCATGTTGGGCCCCTTTGTAATAATATTTCTCAATTTTTGATATGTTGAAGGGTTTTTTTAGTGTTGACGACTTTTTAGTTGATGGAAAAAGTGTTAAATGCAAGTAATGTAAAGTTGCAAAGGGGTGTAACTTTTGTTCTGTAACTCGTGTGACCAAAAGGACCATTCCAACACATATGGATGGGTAATTTTAGGCTAGGAATGGTCCTCTTTCACACCCAAACATGTTGAATTAGTCTGAGCTATGTTCAACTGGCTCAATCCCTTAAGAGCCTAAAGTGCGAAACGACTACAATCTTTGACAAGCTATTACTTGGAAACTGTGACACTTAGAAAATTTTTCATTTGAGGCTATAGGATCACGTTGGACCCCTCTATAATAACCTCTCTTGGTTTTTGATATCTCAAAGGATTTTTTTCCAGTGGTGATGACTTTTGAGTTTATGGAAAAAGTGTCAAATGCAAGCAGTGTAAAGTTGCAAAGGGGTGTAACTTTTGTTTTGCAACTTGTGTGACCAAACGAGCTGTTCCAACATGTCTAGATGGATAAGTTTAGACTAGGTATGGTCCTCTTTTTCACCTAAACACATTGAATCAGTCCAAGCTACATTCAACCAACTCAAGTCCTTAAGATGGCATGCAAAATAAAGGAAAAGAGAAAGATTCATGTGACAGTTAACAAGTTCGAGTTTTCCACACCAAAAGCATATGATTGCATGAAAGAGGTAAAACATTTGGGTGTTAAAATAGTCAAGGAAAAGGGAAAATATACAAAAAGCACCATGTTGAGGAATAGGGGAATTGGTGTATTAGGCTCAGGGTTAATGTAGACATCCCAGGCTTCACACCACTTGCATGAACAATCATGAGTGATGAGTTTGATTAATTGGTATAAGAAGGCTGAGGGTTGATTTGTACATTATTTGCTTCATACCACTTATAAGAATTCATGAGTGACCATTTCCATTGGGTACTTAATTGACTCAATAGGTTTTGGCTTTATATGAACTCACACAATAAAGACAATCTTACCTATACAGGTTTGGTTGTAGTGGATGTTACTCTAAATGAGATAAATGGTAGAACCAATTGACCAACATGCAATTGAATTGATTTATCTTCCATATATTTGTGTGGGGGGAATTTAGAATATTCTATGAGTTAGATTCTCTTATGTAAGCATGAGTACAACCCTTGGAAGTCAAATATGGAGGTTGGTGAGTTGCAATTTCAAATTAGGAATATAAGATGAAACTTCAAATGAGTGTAGGAGATAAATAGATTGAATAAGCAGGTAATCCACAAGAAGGAAAGTTAATAGAGGACAAAAGATTTTTCTTGACAAGGCCCCAATGCATCTGAAATCCCAAATTGACTTGTAAATTTTGCAAGATGATAGTGGAAATGAGGAAGCACAACTTCAATATTTTTTTTGTAAATCTCTCTTTCAATGTGTGTTTGAGTTATTTACTTTCTTACTTTCATCCAGCTAATTTAGTAATTGAAGCACATAAGAAAGCATATGAATGATATGTTCAATTGATTAGAAGCATAGTTCTTACTTACAAGAGTAAGTAACATTAGACTTTACTAATATACAATCTAAAGAATCAATGTGCTCATTTACTACACCATTATTTTATAAATTTCAAGGGCAACATGTCAGCATTACATAAAAGTAGTGTGAAATCTGGCCTATAAGCATTTTAGGCATGTGTTTGAGCTTGCACGCAATTGCATAATGAATATAAAATCTAGATGGAATCCATAGTGGTGGGAAATATAATTTTGTAGCCTTTTATATATTGATTATCGTAGAACATTGAATTAACACATAATTAAATGATAAATCCTTGGTGAATCATTTTTGAAAATATTGAAGTTGTTTAGCATCAACTAATAAAGTTGTTTAGCATCAATTCATAAATATTCAATACAAACCATGAAGGCCAACAATGAGAAATGCTAGGGCTAACCAAATGCTAAATACCAAGACCATGAGAAAATGAAAGACATAATAAGTGAAGTATAAATTGGAAGCATGAGGCATACACGTAATACATGAAGTATGCACATGAATAAGTGAGGTATACATTGGAAGCATGAAGCATACTATAACATAGATAAAAAAATGTTGCAAGCAAGATCAGTTAAATCTAATAAACAAGCATTAATCTAAATTAAACAACAAAGCACAAAAGAATAAACTAAAGAAAAACATGAAACCGTCTCACTGAATATCTGTCCACTCCTTCGAATTATCTTGATTGTCCTTCTCCATTATTCCTTCTGTAGTATAATTGCCCTCAGATTTTCATAAGTGTTCAAGTATATCCTTCATGTGTATATGTGATAATAGCAAAACATCGAAGATTAACAAGTTATGCTTCCAAAGTATATAGATTTCGGGAGGAGGAATAATGAAAAAAGTCAGCCAATTTATAGAAAACTAGTTTTTGAACGATCGGCTCCGATTTAAAAGAGAGATCAATGATCAAGATTATTGAATGTCATGTGATGTGAGATTTGTGTAAGTTAGAATGTGAGTTAGGAAATTTTGTAGGATAAAGATTAAATTAAATAATAATTTAATCTGTTGTTAAGACTGTTCGAAAATAGACTGAATAAGAGATCAAGATTAAATAAATGATTTAATCTTCAATTGAAAGTCTTCAAAAATTAGAAGAATAATAATTGAATGAAAAGGATAAAGTTAGAAATCAACAACGATATGTTCAAATGCATACATGAATTAATTAATTAAATAAAGATATTTAATTAATAAATATGTTCATGCATATGATTCTTAACTAGATAACTGACTGGTTATGATAGAGAGTCTCTTCGTAGAGACGACCAAATATCGAATCCGGAGACAACTGATGGATTTAAATAGATCTCGAGTCAGATGATGAGTGAAGAATTAGGTAAGTGGGTGATAGAAGAATGTGACAGAAATAACTCTTTTTATGAATTAAATGTTTATTTAATTCAACATTCAAAATTTAAGGATTTAATTAAATAAATAACAATTTATTTAATTGATTGTCGAAAAGGTTAATTGAATAATTAAATAATTCAAAATGAATATTTAATTATAGTCGAAATATGATAAAGGGGTAAATTAAATAATAAATTATATAATTCAGAAAGAGAATTAATTAATTAGCGACGTAATTAAATAAGTAAGATTTATTTAATTAATCAAAGTTGAATACATGTCATAATGAATTAATTAAATAATTAAAGGTTATTTAACTAATAGAAGAAAGATGTATTTAGGAAATAATTAAATAATTAACATTATTTAATCGTGACTATGGACAATAAAATTATGTCGAAAGTGGTGCTCGCAGGCTTAGACCAATTTTCAGTGTCTATAGTTTGCCCATCTTTGATACAATGTTGTTTCGAATTTTGTGTCAAAGAAAAGAAAATTATGTCGAAAGTGGTGCTCGCAAGCCTAGACCAATTTTCAGTGTCTATAGTTTGCCCCTCTTTGATACAATGTTGTTTCGGCTTTTGTGTCAAATAAAATCGTTAAAATCATGCCCCAGTCATGCCCCGATATGAAATAGGTTAGGGTATGACCCCTCAAGAAAATTTGACAAATTTTTGAAAATTTTTAAAAAAAATTGAAAATAGTCCTGATAAGTTAATTTGATGGCCAAAAATGCTATGGAGTTGGATGAAATTGAATTTGGAGGTGTTAGGGACGTGTACAGGTTGATTAAAAATGGAAGTTTACATGACCAATAGACAAGGTCAAAAGAAATGCCACTTTTAACCCTAGGTATAAATAGAAATCAGGGTGAAATTCAAATCATTTGCACCCTATAGAATTGAAGATTTGAGAAATTTGCTCTGAGCACCTGGCAAAAATGTCCCCCATTCCATACACAGATCATTGCGGTTACAGGATCCGGACCTTCGGACGGCCTGCTGACGTGGAACCCTCGATACGTACCTTTGAACGATCTCTTGAATTTTTGTTTTTCAGTAGTTTTAGGCATTCAAATTTAAATTTTACACATGCGTCGCTTTTAATTCAACGCATATGCGTTCGTACATGACACATTTTCTCATGGAATGACGCATATGCAAAATCATGTCTAGGCATTTTTAGGTCATTTAGGGAATGATCACATTTATGAATTTATGCATCGCATGTGAGTTCTTGCAACACATATGAGATTAGGATAGTCACATGTAGTTAGGGGAAACACATTTTTAAAAAATGAATCGCATTTGCATCTTAGATAGGCATGTTAAAATGCACCCCATCTTCAATTTGTTTCACACATTTGCCTGTTTCTATCGATGGTATGATTTTGTGACGCATTTGACCTATGAAACGCATATGATTGTTTGTACGACGCATGTATGGTAGTGCACCACATTTGACTGTCAAACTTTTGAAAAAAATTCTAATGGAAAGATGAAATGGTTTGTTGTCTGACACTTGGTTTGAATGCCTTTTTTAGGTTATACTAGATCCGATCTACACTCAGGAGTCACGACCAGATACATTTAAGCTTAGAGATCAATTACAGAGTGCAGAGGAATAATTGCTATGGAAATTGGGGTTACATCACATATGCACCATGCCCATGAATCAGGCAAACAAGGTATGCTCACTGCCTTATGTGAGAGGTGGCATTCAAAGACCTTATTTCATTCGCTTGCTGGAGAGGCAACTGTTACATTGAAGGATGTATATAGGATTATTAGATTGCCAATTAGAGGTGAGCGAGTCATGTATGATACACAAAGAGGCTTTAGTGGGATTACTAGATATTATGTGTATGATGATATTAGGAGGTTAGGTATAGAGCATTATGAGATTAGATGGCAGGTATTAGCTGATAGATACAAGAGGATTGATTGTATATTATGTACATTGATAGCTAGTATAGTTCTTCCTGACCGTCGAGGTCATGGATTTCCTATTGGGTGGGGGGAGATGTTAGTTGGGATGCTTGAGAGGGAGGTTGTTTATGCTTGGGGTCCTTGTTTGTTGGCCATGCTGTATTTCCATCTTCACGATATAACATATAGAGATGCACAGTCGATGAGCTACGGGACTACTCTTCTCATGGTTTGGGCATAGAAACACATTGTTGTGTTTTGTCCTCCTATTACTGCTAAGTGGGGTGCTAGATCCCCTTATGTTTTCTGTTATACGGGAAACATCACACAAAGTCATGTTGGAGACACAGGATACTGGAGACATGCCTTAGACCCATTAGTTCAGTTTACACGGAGACCGTATATGGATTGTGCATGATGGTCTGACGAGGATAGAAATTTGCCTTATTATCTACATACACAATACCTAATTGGGAGGACCATATCCAGTGTTCATATTATAGAGAGACACTTTCCAGATCGTGTATTGAGATAGTTTCGAGAGGTACAAGATGTGCCTCGAGGACGAGCAGAGTTTGCTCGGTCTTCTAGAGAGGTTCCTTGGTGGGGGCCTATGATACCGGTGGCTACTACAAAGGTAGATATTCAGGCATTATAGCCTTTATGGTGGGGATGGAGAGGTGGAACAACAGATCCAGGGACCACTGTTGCTTATGATACCTAGTGGGCAGTGCATCGTCCTATGCCATATACAGATCTAGACCAACCGACACCAGTAGAGAGATGAGGGTCAGGTCCCAGAGGCTAACGCAGAGGCAGGGGTGGTGGCAGAGGAGACAAGGATGATGGTAGAGTTGGTGGTGGTAGAGGTGGGAGAGGAGTTCAACCGGGATGAAGAGGTGGTCGGGTAGGTGGATTATCACCTATCTGCGAGGCAGAGGCAGAGGTGGATGATATACCTATGTTAGATCTCGGGGGTGGAGTAGGGGCAAAGATTAGAGGAGAGCATGCTGTTGAGGAGGCAGTAGTAGAGGAGCATGCAAAGGCAGAGGTTGGGAGAGAGGAGCATGCAGAGGAGGAGGCTGAGAGGGAGGACATGGATATTGATGTCCTCAGCATACTAGCAGATTATGGTGAGGAGGATGAGGAGGAGGAGGTTGTGATGGGGGAGTACGAGAGAGAGCTCCGAGATAGGATTGTAGAGGGGAGATGGGGATAGGATGAGGAGGCTCCCAGAGATAGTGCTATGGAGTCTTTGGAGGAGAGGGTGAGGGTACTTACCGCAGAGCGGGATGCCATGTAGATGGAGAGCGAAAGTGCTCTCATGGAGAGAGATCAAGTAGTAGCCCAGAGGTAGGAGACAAAGCAATAGTTTAATAAGATCAGATGTCTCTATAGTGGTTCATCTGATGGTTTTTCTCATGAGTTAGTCAGGGTTGTGGAGAGAGCCTCCTATTATAGGGATCTGTATGAGTAAGTGGTGCCTCTTGAGAGATGAGCTCCTAGTTTTTTTGTGGCACGTAGCCATAGATCTTAGAGCAGGAGTCAGACAAGGACATAGAGCATAGAGGGTGTGGTAGGACCATCGAGGATGGGTCCCTTGACAGGCCTCCCACCACACAGAGAGTACCTCGGCGATAATTTCCTCCACATTTGCCACATGGGAGTAGCGGCACTGGCACACATTGACATTTTCATATTTGTAGACATTGTACTTTGATCATAGAGCCTACGAGCTCCTTTTTATTTATTGATTCATTTTGACATTGTACTGTGACACATTTTATTTTGAGTGATATATATATGATTTTTGGTGGCATTTCATATGATATGCAGTTCTATTTATGATGATGCATTATTTTCATATATGATTATGTTCTTTATGAGATGTTATTGTTTATCTGATATGTACATGTTATGGATGATCATTTCTACATTATGATGTGTTCATGCATCCTATGATGTTATGTTGATTCTATATGATGATGGATGTATGTACTTTATGATAATGGGAGATAATGTAATGTTTATATATACACCGTGCTATCGACATGTGATTCTATATATTGACAATGGTTATGTACATGTAATGTTTTTATTATGTACCTTATAATGATTTCATGCCTATTATGCCATGATTTTCCTAGATATGCCTATTGTTTATACTTGTTTAAAATACAACATAGCTATATGATGTACCATGTATAGACATATGAAAATGTTTACATAATTTTTGTGGAATGTATACATATGTAGATTATCTATTTTTTTTGTGTGTCACAGGACTCTATTGTTGTGCAGGATAGAAGAAATGTTAGCATGGATAATTCAAAATGTTAGTATGAAACAAGAATGGTTATTTGAAGCACATATAATCTTCGATATTTTTCCATATATACACTAAGCTTTTCATTTAATCATCATTGGGTGAGACTGACACAAATGGATAGTACACACCATGATATGAGATAGACCATAGTGTACAAAGTCATCCACTTGCGAAAAATAGACAGTCGCAGACAAGGATTGTTGTAACTCATACTAAGGGCAAAATTGCCCCAGTCTTTTTGTCTAGATAAACCACAGACAACAAACAAATAACAATGGGTCATGAGACGTCATTGTTCCTCTAAATCCTTCATGGGACATCCTCGAGGAAACTAGTAACATGACTCAAAATCCAAAGTTTAAAAGATAGTTGATAGACAACAGTCAAAGAAAAAGAGTCCTGAGACATCCTTGCTTCTCTAAATCCTTCAGGGGACATCCTTGAGAAAGCTAGTAATCAGACTCAAATACAAATCCATAAAAAGATAAGACAAAATAAGATATAAAGTCATAAAGCCAATAAAATTACTTGCCAAAACTTGATCTTGTGTGATTGTTTGATGTTTGACATAGCCCGATGTGAGGGATGACACATACTGTATAAGACGTTGAGTCTGATTTTGACTTTGTGATTATTTGTGTAAGGCATGACAAAGCCTAGTTTCAGAAAGACATGTGCCGTATAAGACGTTGAGCCTGATGCCATTGATGTGACAAGCTACATGAGGCTATGACAATTGACGATGTCCATTTTCAAGAAAGACATATCCTTCTTAAGACATAAGTTGATCGTTCTAACAATATGTTTGATTTTGACTTGATGACAATTTAACTTGTTTGCCTTGTTGATGCATGACTTGTTTTGATGCCTTGACTATTATGAGTGTGTGTGTGTTGACTTATGTGGACTTGAGATGATGTACCCTAAATTACTGACCTAGTGCAACCTTGGGGGCTCATTGATTGATTGCCTTGCCTACGTTGTACACGTAGAGACCTTGTAGTTCGAATTGACTTTGATTGGCATGAATGATTAACACATATGAACCTAACTTGGTGTTTAGATGACGTGTGTGATAATGAGTGTGATAAAACCTAATGGAATGACCTAGTGCGGCCTTAGGGGGCTCATCGATTGATGGCCTTGCCTACGTTATACACACAAAGACCTCGTAGTTCGACATGATCATTGACTTTGACATATACAAAGAAATGAGTCATGATTTTATGTGTGTGATACATGACAAACCTAGAATGATGGACCTAATGCCTCAGGGGCACATCGACAGATGGCCTTGCCTACATCCAGTCGCAAAGGCAACATAGTTCGACTATGTCTATGACTGACTTGACACAACTGACTCTGAATTTGTTTTTGAGATTTTTGACATGTTTTGAATTTTTTTTGTCTTTTTAGAGTTTTTTGATGTTTTTTGGATTTTTTCAAGACATTTTATGATGTTTTTGAGCTTTTTTCAGGACATTTTATGATGTTTTAATGTTATGCACAAGGTCCAAATGATGTAGATAGAGGATTTTCCCCCAGTTTGGAATAAGACCTATAGGATAGAATGGGGAGACATAATGGACTTGATGTCAATCGTTCCAAGTAATGGATAAGACAACCATTTATTATGGGTTATGGTGAAAATTCCAATTAGAATGATGGTAGACGAAGGAGCGAAGTCGACTACACATGGTGCCTGTTTGCCATGTTCTCACCATGGTACTTATCCATAGCGCCACCGAAGTGACTTTCACTATTGGACAAATTATTTCTCTTTACTATTTTATTGATTTTTCAATTTTATTTTTATTTATTTTTGGTGTTACAAAGACACTTGTTTTCTAGGTTTTCATCAAGGTAACATTTTTTTTTTGTTTTTTCCATTTTTGTATTTTTGTATTTTTTTGTATTTTTCTGATTAAGACATGGTTCTCAGAAGCTACACATAGAATCTGTTCAGATGAAGGCTGTTGATCGGTGATAAAGTTAGTTCTCCTTCGGGGGTAGAGAGTTGATACGCTCCTGATCCAAAAAATTCTATAACAATATAAGGCTGTGACCAATTTGGTTCAAACTTGCCCAGTTTTTCTCTTTCAGATTGATTCTTCAGGTTCTCCATTAAAACCAAGTCACCAATGTCAAAATGTCAATTTAGAACTTTCCTATTATAGCTATGATGAAGACGGTTTTGATATGTTTGCAAATGACCTAATGCCTTTTGTCTTTGTTCATCTAGGAATTCTAACTCATGTAGTCAGGATACATGGTATTCTTCATCATCAATATGACCTTTCAGTGATACCCTTAGAGAAGGAATTTCAACCTCAATAGGTAAGATAGCTTCAAAACCAAATACCAGGGAATATGGAGTGGCACCGGTGGGAGTATAGATGCTTGTGTGATAGGCCCATAAGGCAGGATTAAGCTGTAGATGCCAGTCATGACCAACGTCATAGACAGTCTTTTTGAGGATTCTGATAATAGTTTTATTAGACGCCTCTGCTTGGTCGTTACCTTGTGGGTAATATGGGGTAGAAAAATGGTGTTGGATGTGGAATTCTTCATAGAGATGGTAGAATTCTTGGTTTTTGAATGGATGACCATTGTCTGTGATGATGGATTGAGGAACACCATACCAACAGATTATGTAGTTTAGGATAAACTTGGAAATTTGCGTGTCGGTAATATAGGTCATAGGAATAGCTTCAATCCACTTGGTGAAATATTCAGTGGCGGTTATGATGAACTTATGGCCATTGGATGGTGGAGGGTGTATCTTACCTATGAGGTCAAGTCCCAATTGGGAGAAGGGCCATGGTGAAGTAATTAGACGAAGCTCCTGTGCTAGCGTGTGTATCAATCTCTATGTATCTGACATTGTCAAAATTTCTTGACAAAGATATATGAGTCCTTTTTCATAGTAGGCCAATAATAACCTAATCTCATAATCTTGTGGGCTAAGATAGGACTGCTAGAATGGGATCCACAGATACCTTCATGTACCGCATGTAAGGTTGCTTGTGCTTCTTTAGCATCGAGACATCTCATCAAGGTGTTATCTAATCTATACAGGGTATCTCCGATGATGGTGTATTTGGCAGACCTATGGATAAAGGTTCTATGTTAGTTGTTTGACAGGTCTAAAGGTAGGATTTGGGTATTTAGATAGTCGTATATGTCCTTGTACCAAGGGGAAGTAGGACCAACAATCATACACACCATCACAAAATCGGGGACATCATAAGTAGGGACCAAAAGTTGTTCGACCGAAAACTTGAATTTAGGCACATTGCTAGGAATATCCAATAAGGAACCAATGGTCACCATAGCATCTGTTGCCCTGTTCTGAATGTAGGGTATTTGTTGAAAGGTGATGTTATCAAAGTATTGTTTAAAACTATCGGCCATGCGCTTGTAGGGAGAAATTTTATAATCTTTAGTTTCATATTCATCATTGACTTGCTAGACTACTAGCTAAGAGTCTCCATAAACATGTAAACTCTTGATCTTCCATTGGGCTACCATTCTTAGTCCTGTCACTAGGGCTTCATCTTCTGCTATGTTGTTGGTGCAAGGGAAAGCAATTTTGAATAATTTAGGAATAGTATCACCTTGAGGTGTAACAAATAGTATGCCTACTCCTAAACCACGATTAGTATATGATCCATAAAAGTATAATTTCCATGTGGTTCTAGTGTCAACTTTGAAGAAAAAATCATCAGGAAAATCTACCACTAGAGGATGGTCTGCCTTAATTGGTGCATCTGCTAATTGATCTACAATTACTTTCCCTTTTATAGCTTTCCTTTCCACATATTGGATGTCATATTCACTAAGTATCATCACCCATTTAGCCAATTGACCTGTTAATGCTGCTTTACTTAGGAGATATTTCAGAGGATCTATCTTTGCAACCAACATGGTTTGGCGGTTTAGCATATAGTGCCTAAGTTTTTGAGTAGCAAAAACTACCGCAAGATAGGCATGTTCTATGTTACTATAGTTTAGTTCATATCCCACCAAAGTACAACTGATGTAGTACATTGCCCTTTCATGACCTTGATCATCATTTTGTGCGAGTAGGGATCCTAATGCTGACCGAATTACTAAAATATAAAGTATCAAATGCCTATCATCTGTAGGTGGCATTAACATAGGTGGAACAAGAAGATAATCCTTGATCTTTTGGAAAGCTTCTTGGAATTTAGGTGTCCATACAAATGGTACTCCCTTCTTGAGAAAATGTTGGAAAGGATGTATTTTGTCTGCTAATTGTACTATGAAGCGTCTGATAGACTATAATCTCCCTTGTAGTGTTCTTAGCTGACCGATACTGGCTGATGGAGGCATATCCACTATAGATTTTACTTTCACGAGGTCCACTTCAATGCCTCTTCTAGAAATGATATATCCTAGAAGTTTTCCTAATTTAACGCCAAAGACAGTTTTTTGGATTGAGTCTTTATAATTTTCTAGTCTCTAGAATATCTTGTCTAACACTTTCAAATGATCTGCTCTTGTCAATGATTTGGCTATTATGTCATCAACATAGTCTTCCATGAGAGTATGTACAAGGTCATGGAAAATAGTCGTCATTGCACATTGATATGTAGCTCCAACATTTTTGAGCCCAAAAGGCATAAAATTCCAGCGGTATGTTCCCCATGGACATGTCAAAGTTGTCTTGTGTTGGTCTTCAACTATGATTTTGATTTGATTATACCCAGAAAAACCATCTATTAGGGATAACATCTCATATCCTGATGTAAGGTCCACTATCATGTCAATGTTGGGCAAAGGGAAATCATCCTTAGGACATGCCTTGTTGATATCTCTAAAGTCTGTACAAATGGGAATGCCCCTAGATGGTTTGGTCACTAGTACTAGATTTGATATCCACTCTGCATAGTCTATGGATCTGATAAATCTAACATCCAATAGTTTCTTAAGTTCAACTTTGAATAGTAGAGTGATTTGTGGATGTATCTTTCTTAGCTTATGCTTGACGGGCTTAATACCTGGCTGTAATGGTAGATGGTGCAATATAAGGTCTGGATCTAGCCCAGGCATGTCAGCATATGACCATGCAAATTTTATCTATCTCTTTGTGAAGAAGTCTCAAAACTCTTGTTTCTCTATCTCTGTCAAAGATGCTGCAAAATATATTACCCGAGGGTTTTCTTCTGTGTTTATGTTGATCTCGACAGAATCTTCTACTAACATTGGCGACTTTTCCTGAGCAACTGGGAGAATGTTCAAACCTCCATCCTTGGGTGCCTTAGGGAGGTTTTCGCCCTTGGATACATCCTTTATTTTTACTATTTCTTCATCCAAAGGTGCCTTTCAGTTTTCACCTAGGGACTTGTCATTTTCATCATTTTCATTGTTTTTCTTTTTATTTTCATTTTTGTGACTAGAGGTGTGAACAAACTCCCCAAAATATGCCTTGTCATCCAAGTCTATGGTAAAGCCAACTTTATGATCCCCTCTAGGTATGCCTTCTCGAAGTCCCATGAACTTAGCTATCACTTCGTCGTTCTCGAATATGTCTAAGATGGGTGTACCTTGTTGATCCCAATCAATAAGTTGGGGATAGACGAGGGGCATGTCATCATCGAAGTTATGAAATGAGGAGGCTAAAAAGGTGAATATAGAGTGATTAACATGGTCATAGAAGTTTTGGACTAACTCCTTTTTGTTCTTTTTCCTAGGGATAGGTAAATTTGATTGTGGTACAATTGCAAGGGCTAGGTCGTTAGAAGATGGTTCATCAGGTGCCTAAGATTCTGGATCAAGGGTTTCCTAATAATATAGCTTAATCCATTCTTCTTTTGACAAGGACTTTTTAGGATGGGGGATAGATGGAGTTGGTGTGGGTTGTAGCATTTTATCAAGTTCGCCAAATAATTTATCTAGGTCCATCATGCTGGTAGAGGAAAGGGAATCCCATTCATATTTGTTCGAGTTAGGGGATTCATCATAAGTTGGGTCAAATGGTTCATGAGATATCTCGATGTATTTATAAGCACTCACTTCCTCTTGTAAGGATAATGGAGGGTCAGGAATACCAATTCTAATCAGTTGAAACCCTAGCCCTAGGCCTTTTGGTCTTTGTGAGACAATTATTGGTTCAGTCCTTCCATTCTGATGTAGTCCTAACCCACTATGTCCATCATAGCCTTTGTTTTACATTATCATGAAGTATTTTTCATATTTATCCTTAGGTATTTGAATAGATGGCAGAGGGTTTTCATTGTCTTCTTTATACAACCAGGAGGTGACATCTTCTTGGTCTACGACTTCTTTACTTAACTCTCCCCATTTGTTAATGTCATTGTAGGAGGGACGTGGAATGTGACTATGGATTGTCTCCTATATGTTGTGGGTAGACCATATGACTTAGGAGGAACCATTTGACCGACACAATAATATGCTTTCATGTGATATTCTCCACAACCCTTGTCTTGGATCTCGACCTTAGGAGTGAATGACTGTGGCTGTGATGCAATGGACTTGGTAAGTGTTTATGGATCAATGTATAGGGATAAGGTGGAGGATGAAGCCTCTTGATTGATTGACACCTGTCATTGTGGTATTTCACATAGGATTGTACAATATTGAAAAGGATTTGTATCACCATCAATCGTGATCTTGGTGCCATTATACGAGAATTTAAGACACTGGTGATATGTGGAAGGTACAAATTTCATTGCATGTATCCAAGGTCTACGCAACAAAAGGTTATAAGGAAGGGTGAGATCCAAGACTTGGAAGCTAGTGTCCATAACAGTAGGGCCAATCATGATAGGGAGTGTAACAACTCCTTTGGATGACCTTTACTTATCATCATATGCCTTAAATGACTCTACTCTTAGTGGTTTCCATGCATGCTTCTGAGAATCCTAATGCCTTAAACAATTTCAAGGTAGAAAGGTTCAACCCTTCTCCTCCGTCTACCAAGACTCATCTAACTTTGGTTTGATGGACAAGAACTTCAAGGTGTAATGGATCGTTATGATGGGTCTTCTCAGTTGAATAATCTTGTTGAGAGAATGTTGTGTGATGGGAATTGGTTAAGTATTAGACCATTTCTTTGAAATGATTGACATCTATGTTGGTAGGGACAGTAGTGCTCTGCAAGGCTTTGTCGAGAATGGCTCGATGATCTGGTGATATAGTCAACAGTTCCAAGATGGATATCTGTGCTGGGGTCTTGTCTAGCTAGTCAAGCAAATTATACTTAGGCTTGGAAGGTTGTGTTGGTGGCTCTAAAGAAGGACTTGGAAGGGTTATCTTGGTTCTGCGTGTATTGACCGCACATTCAGGATGCTTCTTTATGGTAATGGTATTGATATTTTTATGAGCATCTCATATATGATTGATTATGGTACCTGGTTTATAATCATACTTAGCATTGTTATAATTGGCCAAGGTATTATTCTTAGTTCCCAAACTGGAGGCCTTTCCTTTCCCATTGTCATGTAATGGATCCATGAAGACCTTATGATCACTGTTCTTTGTATGTTTCTGCCCATTGAATTCTATGGTTTCGTCTTCAACAAAATCTTTTATGATGGTTTTCAATTGTCGACATTGTTGTAGATTGTGTCCCTTTGTTTGATGGTACTCACAATAGGCGTTATCATCCCACCATGAGGGTTTAAACTATCCAAGATCATACTATTTTGGTTCCAAAGGTTTTAGGAGATTATGTTTAATCAGTTCTTTGAAAACTGTCCCGATTGGTTCCCCCAAAGGGGTAAATTCACATTTAGGAAATCTCCTTTGTGGTCGTTGTTGTTGTGAATTTTGGACAAAGTTGGCTGTTTGATCTGAATTATTAGTCATGTCCTAATTGGAGTTGTAACCTCTAAGCGTGATGACAGGTCCTGCATGTAGGGTCTTAGCATCAACAATTCCATCATTTGTTACATTCTTGTTTCTAGACCAAAACTTGTTTCTATCATTGGGAGCATTTTGATGTTGAACAACTGGGTTCCTACTTGGCACCTTAATGTCTCCTTTGTCAATAAGGCCTTTTTCAATTATAATGCCCTTTTGCACCAAGTCTAGGAATGAGGTACAATAATGTGCTCTTAAGTCACTTAGTTTCAGATGAAGATTTTCGAGGAATATCGTGACTTTTTATTTTTCTGGTATCTCAACTGGACACCGACTAGATAAAATTCTCATCTCTGAAAGAAAGTGGTGAAAGTTTTGCCTTCTTCTTGTGTGGTGTGACAGAAGGTAGCCATTGTTATTTCATTATCTATGTTGAAGGCAAAGTGTTCGAAAAAATTCTCAACTAATTCGCCCCATGATCTTATGCCATATGGTAGTTTAGAGAACCATTCTTCTTTTGACAAGGACTTTTTAGGATGGGGGCTAGATGGATTTGGCGTGGGTTCTATCATTTTATCAAGTTTGCCAAACAACTTATCTAGGTCCATCATGTTGGTAGAGGAAAGGGAATCCCATTCATATTCATTTGAGTCAAGGGAGTCATCATAAGCTGGGTCAAATGGTTTGTGAGATATCTTGATGTCTTCAGAAGCACTCAATTCCTCTTGTTAGGATAATGGAGGGTTAGGAATACCAATTCTAATTGGTTGAAAACCTAGCCCTAGGCATTTTGGTCTTTATGAGACAATGATTGGTTCAATCCTTCCATTTTGATGTAGTCCTAACCTACTATGTCTATCATAGCTTTTGCTTTGCATTATCATGAAGCCTTTTCCATATTGATCCTTATATATTTGAATAGATGGCGAAGGGTTTTTATTGTCTTCTTTATACAACCAGGAGGTGACATCTTCTTGGTCTACGACTTCTTTACTTAACTCTCCCCATTTTGTTAATGTCATTGTAGGAGGGACATGGAACGTGACTATGGATTATCTCCTATCTACTGTGGGTAGACCATATGACTTAGGAGGAACCATTTGACCGACACAATAAGATGCTTTCATGTGATATTCTCCACAACCCTTGTCTTGGATCTCGACCTTAGGAGTGGATGACTGTGGTTGTGATGCAATGGACTTGGTAAGAGTTGATGGATCAACCTATAGGGATAAGGTGGAGGATGAAGCCTCTTGATTGACTGACACCTGTCATTGTGGTATTTCGTATAGGCTTGTGCGATATTGAAAAGGATCTGGATCACCATCAATCATAATCTTGATGCCATTATACAAGAATTTAAGACACTGGTGATATATGGAAGGTACAAATTTCATTGCATGTATCCAAGGTCTATGCAACAAAAGGTTATAAGGAAGGGTGAGATCCAAGACCTGGAAGCTAGTGTCCATAACAACAGGGCCAATCATGATAGGGAGTGTAACAACTCCTTTGGATGACCTTTCCTCATTGTCATATGCCTTAATGACTATACTCTTAGTGGTGTCCACACATGCTTCTG
This sequence comes from Sequoiadendron giganteum, assembly GCA_007115665.2. Taxonomy (NCBI): domain Eukaryota; kingdom Viridiplantae; phylum Streptophyta; class Pinopsida; order Cupressales; family Cupressaceae; genus Sequoiadendron; species Sequoiadendron giganteum. The sequence goes on along the minus strand of CM021106.1, from coordinate 350,129,719 downwards.
AGAATCCTAATGCCTTAACCAATTTCAAGGTACAAAGGTTCAACCCTTCTCCTCCATCTACCAAGAGTTGTCTAACTTTGGTTTGATGGACAAGAACTTCAAGGTGTAATGGATCATTATGATGGGTCTTCTCAGTTGAATAATCTTGTTGAGAGAATGTGGCGTGACGGGAATTGGTTAAGTATCCTACCATTTCTTCAAAATGATTGACATCTATGTTGGTAGGGATAGTAGTGCCGTGCAAGGCTTTGTCAAGAATGGCTTGATGATCTGGTGATATAGTCAACAGTTCCAAGATGGATATCTATGTTGGGGTCTTGCCTAGCTGGTTAAGCAAATTATACTTAGGCTTGGAAGGCTATGTTGGTGGCTCTAAAGAAGGACCTGGAAGGGTTATCTTGGTTCTACGTGTATTGAACGCACATTAAGGTACCAGGCAGGAACCCAGTTGTTCAACATCAAAATGCTCCCAATGATAGAAACAAGTTCTGGTCTAGAAACAAGAATGTAAAAAATGATAAAATTGTTGATGCTAAGTTACCATAAAGAAGCATGCAAGCAAAGATGGGTCCCGACAACTAGGCCTGATCAAGTACCCATTTACAAATGCAAGAAAGAGGTAGAGGAGGAAAACCCAGTGGGACAAAACCCCCCTACAATGATATGACATGCTGCAAAGAAGCACTGGAAGAACACTGTAGAGTAACACTGGAACCACAATCTGGCAAGCAAGGAAAGATACTTCTGTCTACAAGAAACCATATCGGAATCATAATGATGCAACAGCAGACTCGATGCCACGGAACACTCGAAAACTCCAAACGGGAACAACGCTGGAATCTATGAAGCAGTAGTCAATTATTGAAAGATGTATTATTGAAAATGAAGTGCAAAGATGCAAGAGGCACTCTCCCAACTGCCAAAATATCTAAGTAATCTCCAAAACACCCATCAGGTCAAATCTGGAATAATGAAAAACCTGGGACAGATACAGAAAAAAGTGCATGGATAGAAACATAGAGCTCCTCAATACCTTTCCAACGCCACAAAGATAGAGAAAATCAGAGATCGTGGCAAAAAGTTATGAGCTCGGAAGCATAAAAAGTACATCTGACTTCAACCAGCAATAAATGCAGTAAAATAGGAAAATACTAAAAAATAAACTGCACCAAATGAAAGTACTCGGAACCAGCTTTCTGGCGAAATCTCGTTTGCCCGATTTTGATACCGTATGCCCAAGTTATGCCAAAAACAAAAAAACTGCTCTTTTAAGGCAAATAAGGGTTGGGGGGACAAACTACCGTACAGGCGATGATGTCATGTTGACGTCAGCACTTCCTGGGAAAAAATTTGACGGCCTAGAGGCCGTCGGCGCAAAAATCCGGAACCCTGCAAAAAATTTTCGGCCCCTGGTCACCCATGTGACCGGTGTATAGCACCTGGTCATCCATATGACCTCGCCCGAGCAGGGGAGGGCCCGCGGGGGCTGAAGGAGCCAGCCGTCAGTTGGCGGAGGATGCCAGCGGTGGTGGCGTGTGGGTGGCGCCCGGGTGGCCGCCGGGTGGCGGGCGGGCGGTGCCCAACATTTTCACTGGCAGCGCAAGCACAGATCCCCAAAAAGTGCATTTTTTTGATTTTTGAGCCATTTTTGACCTCAGAATGCGTGCTGGGGAGGCCGTACGGCCTCCCTGGTAATTTTTTTTTGCCTCCCAGATCAAGTTCACCAAAATCAACCAAACGACAGGCGTTCCTAGGGTTTTGAGGCGCTGCGAACGCGATGGCGACGTTCGTTTGAGCCCATAGTGTGCCAAAAAATTGGCTACCCCCAGATCTTGCAGAAAAGATGCCTGTGGAAACCCTTGCATTTGAAACTCACTGAGAAGCCATATCTTCAGATCACGAATAGGCAGCAGCAGGTCTGGAGCTTTGATACCATGTTAGAATCCAAGATCACCTGCATGCAAATGGATACTTGTCACATGCAAAAGACATGCAAAACCAACAAGATGTTCTGTAAACCTCAAAGTGTAAAATGCATTATGAGAATCTCTGTTATTACAAAGAGATCAATCCTTATGAAGGAGATCAAGAAACCCTAAAAGGGAAACCCTAAATGAAACCCTAGTGTGCACACTTAATAATTAATCAATTATTAATGTGCCTAAGTTTAGCTTAAGCAACTAGAGGAATAAATGACTTAATTAATTAACTAGTATGATATAATTAATTAAGCGTAATAAATTATTACTCTAATACTTAATGTATCCTTTGTCAATAAGGCCTTTTTCAAGTTAATTCCCTTTTGCACCAAGTCTAGGAATGAGGTACAACAATGTACTCTTAAGTCACTTCTCAGTTTCAGATGAAGATTTTTGAGGAATATCATGACTTTTTGTTTTTCTGGTATCTCAACTAGACAATGACTAGCTAAACTTCTCCATCTCTGAAAGAAAGCGGTGAAAGTTTTGCCTTCTTCTTGAATGGTGTGACACAAGGTAGCTATTGTTATTTCATTGTCTATGTTGAAGGCAAAGTGTTCGACAAACTTCTCAGCTAATTCACCCCATGATCTTATGCCATATGGTAGTTTAGAGAACCATTCCAATGCTATCTCAACAAGGGTTCACAAAAATAGTCTCATTAAATATGTGGGGTCATATGAGATGTCCATGCATGTTGTAGAAAATTATCTGATGTGTTCTAAAGGATTCCTATTCCAATTATACTTAGGCAAATTTGGTATAATGTATCCATGTGGGAAAGGTGTCATATATAGCGCTTTGTCAAAATGACATGGACATAAATCTTGTGCTGAGATAGTTCATTTGCCTGACATAGACATACTGTCCATTTGTTGTTGAAGGATTTGCATTTGATTTTGTAGAACATCTACCTGTGTTAATTCCATATTGTTTGCAGTATTAGGATCGATGTAAGTGTTCTGAGATGCAATATTTTGTGACGGATTGTGATTTGGTGAGGGTATATATCCTGTTTGAATGTTCTGATTCGGTGTAGGGATATATCCTATTTGAATGTTCTGATTCAGTGTAGGGATATATCCTGTTTGAATGTTCTGGTTTGGTATAGGAATATTTCTTGTTTGAATGTTCTGATTTGGTATAGGAATATTTCTTGTTTGTGTAGCCCCCATGTGTGGAATGGTAGTACCAATACTGATATGAGGTGTAGCTTGTGTTGTATTGATGCCAACTTTGGCTTGTTTACTAGTGGTGTTTGTGCCAAAGGGGTTTGATGAGGATGCTCCCGCAGTGAATTGTAAACCTTGTGTTATGTTGAATGGGGTCGTGTTTACAATTGAGGATGTTTGGATAGGTATACCAGTTGGTATTGCTGCGGTAATTTGAAGAACAAAGATGCTTGATGTCACGATTTGCGTTGGTTGAGTAGATGTTGTTTTCAAAGTGTGAACGCCAAATCTTGGTAGTAGTGTGGCACCTTATACTAGCAACTTTGCTAGATATCTTTGAGGATCATTTGCCAAACACTCATCCATAAAGGATGCAAATTCAGGATCTTGAATTGCAACGTCTATGTCTTCAGAATAGATTTTTCCATGTGTGTCTCTAGTGACATGTTTTTCAAGCAAAGTTTTGTGAGGTCTCTCTGTCCCTAATGGTTGGGTTCTGAAAGGATTAATGAAGTCTTGTGGGTGTGCCATCACTTTTTGTTTCTTTCTAGACCTTGTTTCAACCATGAAAATGTTGCTCAAGATGAGGTGATGCAAACTGTGCCTAAACTGATATGATCTAGTCTATGTTTTTTTGGAATTTTCTGAGTATAAAGGATGTCACAAAAGTGACTAGGTTCAATGATAATGACAATCGAAGCATGAACGTATCCAATGATGCGAAAAGTTGTTCTATTCTATGATATGCAAATTCCTATGGGGTATCTAAGTTTTTGCAACTACAATGACTATCTCTAAGATGTAATTGACACCTAAACAATGCAAGGTTTTGTTTTTGAGCAATTTTCCAGTTTCTATCCAAGGTTGACCATAAGAAACAAAGTTGGAAAAGATATTTTGTTTTTCGGACTGAGTTTACAATTTTCAAGATTTTTGTTGACAGTCAATTACGGTTCAATTTGCAGATGCATTGCTAAAATTGATAGATGCATTGCAGTTTTTAGATGCGGCTAACTCATAAAACCTAGTCTTGGTTGTTGACAGACAAATGCGACTTTCGCTAACAGGTGCGGTTTAACCTATGACAGATGTGACTCATTTATTAGATGCGACTTATTAAGCAAATGCGACTCAAAATCTAAACCCCATGAAAACTAATGTTGTTGATAGAGACATGTGGTTTTCTGTTTAACAGTTGTGACTCGTAATGAACAGTTGTGACTCGTAATGACATATGCGATTTTCAACTTGACAGTTGCGACTCACTATTTAGTTGCGGTGTTCTGATGAAAATGTTACGATTCACTCAGTTTTATGATCAAGTTTTGACAAATAAAGAAAATACAATCACAAAAGACAAAGTGTTTTCAGTTTTGACGTGTATGAATCTGTTAAAACCAGAAGACATGTACAATCCTAGGGCTATGATGGACAATATTTACTAAGTTCTCAATTGGGTTTCCCCAGCTACGTATATTCAAGGTGGATGACTAGTAGCTTGACCCCACTAGCTCCCCTCCATGACACACACTTCTCGAGGAGACCAAGCTACAATTCCCATGAACTCCCCATGGCATACTTTTCATCTCTACACATGAACCGTAAAGATATGAGATGGCTTCACAGGTCCGACCTACTGCACCAGTAAATAGATTGGGATTTTGGAAAAAATTACAATAAGGTTTTTAGTAAGGGCTTTCTGTTTGTGGGGCACCATCCATGTGGTGAGAGACCATTGTTGTCCTTCTCGTCAAATGATGAGCGTGATTCTTGGACTTTACCTAAGAATCCACTTTTATATACCGGATGGAAGTCGCTTGGTGTCTAGCGTGCTACTAGTCTGGGTTGTCTTGGGGTGAGTAATTTTTTCCACCAAGACAAGCCCAAGTTCTAGAGTCAGTAACCATTTCTCTTGCACCTAGGATCGCACGAATGCGCAAGGGGAGAGGATACTTCAATATACCAAATTGTGAGGGTAACAACAAAATGTAATTTCACACCAAACATAGTAGACAATGGTTAATTTTAATACAAATGACAATTATTTAAGCTACCAAACATAATGTTATTTTTACAAATTAAAGCCTTCGACAATAGGTTCTGTATGCAATTTGTTAGTAGTTTTCATGTTTGTCTTCGTCATTCGTCCTACAGAAAAGGGGTTTTGGTTTCAATGTCTTCTACGCTACATCCTGCAAAAAATATGTTATCCTCCTAAACCACACGCTGCAAAGCAAATATTAGCGAAAATTAGAAAATCATAAAATGAAAATTTGAAACTCAAATAAAATTACCAGCCAGATGCGTTGTTTAGAGCTACAGATGCATCGCAGGTTTCATTAGTTAGTTGTGTCGCAAAAAGCCGCAGATGTGTTGGGTTTCGTTAGATGCGTTTCGGGATTTGTCAGTTGTGGTTCATGAATACAGTTGCATCGTTTCATTAGTCAGATGTATTGTTTCGTACGATAGCTACAAAAAAAATTCAAAAATTTTCTACGGATTCACGAAGATTGAAAGTCTTCACGTTGGGCTCACCAAATGTAACGTAGATAAAAAATGCTACAAGCAAGACCGGTTAAATCTAATAAACAAGCATTAATCTAAATTAAATAAAAAAGCACAAAAGAATAAACTAAAGCAAAACATGAAACAGTCTTATAGAATATCTATCCACTCCTTCGAATTATCTTGATTGTCCTTCTCCATTTTTCCTTTTGTAGTATAATTGCCCTTTGATTTTCATAAATGTGCAAATATAGCCTTCATGTGTATATGTGATAATAGCAAAACATCGAATATTAACAAGTTATGCTTCCAAAGTATATAGATTTCGAGAGGAGGAATAATGACAAAAGTTAGCCAATTTACAGAAAGCTGGTTTTTGAACGATCGACTTAGCTTTGAAAGAGAGATCAACGATCGAGATTATTGAATATCATTCAATGTGAGATTTGTGTCAATTAGAACGTGAGTTAGGAAATTCTACAGGATAAAGATTAAATTAAATAATAATTTAATCTGGTGTTAAGACTGTTCGAAAATAGATTGAATAAGAGATCAAGATTAAATAAATGATTTAATCTTCAGTTGAAAGTCTTCAAAAATTAGAAGAAGAATAATTGAATGAAAAGGATAAAGTTAGAACTCAACAATGATCTATTCGAATGCACACATGAATTAATTAATTAAATAAAGATATTTAATTAATAAATATGTTCATGCATATGAGTCTTAACTAGATAACTGACTGGTTATGATAGAGAGCCTCTTCGCAGAGACGACCAAATATTGAATCAGGAGACAATTGATGGATTTAAATAGATCTCGAGTCAGATGATGAGTGAAGAATTAGTTAAGTGGGCGATAGAAGAATGTGACAAAAATAACTCTTTTTATGAATGAAATGTTTATTTAATTCAACATTCAAAATTTAAGGATTTAATTAAATAAATAACAATTTATTTAATTGATTGTCGAAAAGGTTAATTGAATAATTAAATAATTCAAAATGAATATTTAATTATAGTCGAAATATGATAAAGAGGTAAATTAAATAATAAATTATTTAATTCAGAAAGAGAATTAATTAATTAGCGACGTAATTAAATAAATAATATTTATTTAATTAATCAAAGTTGAATACATGTCATAATGAATTAATTAAATAATTAAAGGTTATTTAATCAATAGAAGAAATATGTGTTTAGGAAATAATTAAATAATTAACATTATTTAATTGTGACTATGGACATTAGAAAATTATGTCGAAAGTGGTGCTCGCAGGCCTAGACCAATTTTTAGTGTCTACAATTTGCCCCTCTTTGATACAATGTCGTTTTGACTTTTATGTCAAATAAAATAAAATTATGTTGAAAGTGGTGCTCACAGGCCTAGACCAATTTCTAGTGTCTACACATACATTGGAATAAGTGAAGCATACACGTGAATAAGTGAAGCATACATGTGAATAAGTGAAGCACAAGTAGTCAAATACACATAAGCCATGAAGTATACACATGAATACAAAGTATACACATGAATACAAGGTATGCACATGAAAACAAGTAAGTCGCAAAGTATACATTGGAATACATGTAAGTCACAAAGTATACACATAAGTTGTAAAGTATACACTTGAATACACGTAACTCATATCTATTGAAGCATGGATTTATAATGCAAATATGGACACCATCAATAAAAAAGATTTATATTAACCAAATAGCCATGTAGGCATACACCAATTTATATGTTGATATAAGTATATAATATATACAAAATAGCCATATAGGCATACAATGTTAAGTATATGCAATAGAAAATATGTCAAAAAATTCCATATAGGCATACAACAAAGGACCCCACTCAAAATTCATTACCCTCAAGGTGAATGAAACAAATGAGTGGCCTTTGGTGGTCGGGTGGATGGCGATGTGTAAGACACTCGTTTATTCTTAACTCAAGGGCTGCTCCTCCTAGGGTTTAGTTCCTCATCAAGCTTCAATTGTTACAATAACGAGTAAAGACATTAATATATAGAAATTACAGCTTTAGGAAAATTCATCGTCAACAATTCACCGATGGAAAATTCACCGCCAGCAATTCACCGTGGGAAAATTCACCACCATGAAAAATTCATCGTGGAAAAATTCACCGTCATCACAAATTCACTGCTAAGTAAATTCACCCCCAGCAATTCACCGAGGCAGAAAATTAATCACATTAATGTTTTTGAATATATATTTCCAAAACTTGGAATTTTTTTGGAAAAGAATAATTTGATTTATGGTAATAAAAAATTAATCACATTAACTTTAGAGAATTTGATTTATGATAATAAAAATAAAAATATTTTTCAATATATTTTATGATAATAATAAAAAATATATCATCATGTTAAATATATGATAATAATAAAAATATATTTTATCATGTGAAAAACATTCATATAAAAAGAAAACATAAAAAATATTTAAAAAATAAATTATTAATAAATTGTAAGGAGGCGAAAATTATTTTTTTTAAAAACATTTTCAAAGTTTCAAACATTCATATGAAAATAAATATAAAAAATATTTAAAAAGTAAAATTGTCAATAAATTGTAATGCAGCTGAAAATTATTTTTTTGTTAAAAAAGAATTCAAAGTTTTCCAAATATATATTAAAAAAAATTAATATGGTTAATTTTTCGTCTAGGTGAATTGCTGGCGGTGAATTTTATTTGGCGGTGAATTTGTCATGGCAGTGAATTTTCCCACGATGAATTTTTCATGGCGGTGAATTTTCCCACAGTGAATTTTCCATCGGTGAATTGCTGACGATGAATTTGCCCTATGTCAGAAATTACATTATAAAAAATGATATATTTAACAAATTAATCACTTACTACCACTAGACGATCTCTCTCCTCACACGAAAGATTTGCATGCTCATGTTGTGGCATGCCCAAGTCCTATACAAACCATCCAAATAGAAATTAAACTATGAATCAATAATCATTTGATTTTTCACTAACTAACCGGTATAACAACAAATATAATTTGAAATTTACTAATCTGTCTCATACCCCCATGAGAGGCATCGAGCTATCTATTGCACAAGATACACCTTGCTCCATTACCCTATCCACATTTGGAGGTGATTCCAGTTCCATCATCTGAAAATAAAACATCAAATTATTCAATTACGAAAAATTAGAATAGTGATGCAGGTCATGGCTTATAATGTATGAGATAATCAATGAAATTTTGAGTACTTATTGAACTATATATTTCTTACTATTATGCTTACTATTTTCCCTATCCATAGCTTGTTTGAAAGCACCTGCTATAGGATTTTATCCATAGCAGTGATGTAGTGAATTGTTTCATAAAATGCTTTGGTAAACATGTACAAAAAATGTGGTAGCATAGAGAAGGCAGTGAACTTTTCAAAAAATTGCCTCAAAGAAATGTGGTCATGGTGATGGAATTCCATGAAAAATTTGTTTTTCATAGCATTCCATCACCATGAGACCGCATTTCTTTGAGGCATTTGTTTTCAAACATTTTATTGCCTTCTCTATGCTATTATGTTGGGATGGGGTGGATGGTATAGTGTGTTCTTGGTTATGAGATGGAGGGGGATCATGAGATGAAGAGGGATGGGTGTTTTGATCATGAGGGGAAGAGGATCATTAGATGGGGTGGAAGGTGTACTTTGAGACCACATTTCAAGAGTGATCATATAATGGAGTGTAAGAGGTAATTTTTTTTGGAAACAAAAGGATTTCATTAGATGAAGTGGGGGAGAGGGGATTGTGAGAGAGGGATGAAGGGATATCTTGCTCTTGAGATGGAAAGATATCATTAGATGATATGGAAGGGATATGTTGTTTTTGATTGGAAATGGGATCATGAGATGGAAGGGGATCATATGATGGAGGAGAGGGGTTTCCTTGATCTTTATATGGAGGGGAATCTATGTTAGCATGCTTTGGATTAGGAGATGGAAATAGTTCATTTGATATGCATGGCGTCATGAGGGAGGAAGGTTTTATAGACTCTTAAACTTGGATAGATGGATTGATAGGGGATTCATTTAAGATTTAGGGTATTAGGTTTTATCTCAATGGTGGGGGTGGTGAAGGTGGATGCATGATATGGGAAGATTGCACCACTTTATTTTTGCATGGGGAAACAACCACCTTTGCAAATAGTTCTTGGAGGAAGTTATTATGAGAGACATGGGATGAATTTGCTTGGTAATAATGGGGTGATGTGGATTTTAAGGATGTGGGATATGAAAGTGGAATAAGAGGTGGAAGCTTCCATGGATTGGTAAATTGAGGATGAGGACAAGGACCTTGAAAAGGATTTGGAGGAGAATTTTGGCTAAAGGCTTGGTTTCTATTCTTAAGGCAGTGAGTTGTTTGAAAAATGCCTTGAAGAAATGTGGTCATTCCATCACCATGAGACCACATTTCTTCGAGTCATTTTTTTAAACAATTGCCTGCCTTGTCTATGTTATTGCTTACTATTATGCTTTGATATATTTTTTCCAAGCATCCATAGTTTGTTGGAAAGCACCTATTTTAGGATTTTAGCCATAGCAACAAGGAAGTGAACCGTTTGATAAAATTCTTTGGTAGACATGTATGGAAAATGTGGTAGCATAGACAAGGCAGTGAGCTGTTTGAAAAAATGCCTCAAATAAATATCACCATGAGACCACATTTCTTTGAGGCATTTTTTCAAACAACTCATTGCCTTGTCTATGCTATTGCTTACTATTATGCTTTCATATATTTTTTCCAAACATCCATAGCATAGACAAGGCAATGAATTGTTTAAAAAAATGCCTCAATAAAATATGGTCTCATGGAATGCCATGACAGGAAAATGCAATTGGTAGCTACTCCTAGTTATTACTTATGCTATGTGAAGTAATTGCATCATTGCTTGTGTTGAATTTTTGAAAAACTATATTGTAATTAAAATTTTGTCATCTATCAACATCTAGTTATTAGTTATGCAATGTGAAGTAATGCTTTATGCTTGAAAGATGTGCAATGTGATGTAATCGATGATATGAATATAAACTACACAAATCTATTAAGTATAATTCATTAGTTAAACTCTTTATTCTATTACCTATGTGAAGGTTTGTACTCCACTGGCACTAGGAGGTGTTGTCGTGAAACCTCCAATATTAACCTATTCAACATCCAAAATCAAATATTAGAATACCATTCATTTAACAATGTGTGTAAGGGGAAATCTACAAGTATAAATGAGACCAATTGCATTGAAAAGAAACTAATCTAAATCAAGACAACAATCTAGATCTATGCCCATTACTCATGCAATGAAGTTTCTTAAGCTATTGAAAACAAACAATGAAATCCTATGATATCAAAATGAATTCAAAAACAAAGGAAAGGTTACCATCCCATGTCGGAGTGTGTTCATGAAGATGTGTTGGGTTGTTCATATCAATGCAAAGCCTCCATTGTTGCATGCAAGAGCTTCAAGATCGATGCATGTGTTGATTGAAGAGGTGTGTTGAAGCTTTGTCAATGTCAATTATGATCTCTATGGTACTTCGTTGTGCAAAATAGGTTGATTCTTTGATCCTTTTTTGTGAGGAAAGAGGTTTGTTATATAGAATTTGTGATTTCAAATGAACGCTTTGGATCGCATAGTATAATATCCTGATTGGCGGTTGAAAGATGTTGAGAGGATTTAGATGGGCATAATTTGTGCAAATGGATTACATAATTAGTGTGATTGAGGAATAGATTGATCTATCAAGAATATAGATTGATCAGTCAGGAAATAGATTGATTTGCTAGGAAATAGATTGATCTGTTAGGAAATAGATTGAGCAATTAATGATTCATAATTTACTCAATCAGGAAAGTGGGTGAGGATAATTAATTAATTGATTTAATTAATTAACTATTTTTAAAGTTGAACATGCAAATCAAGTTTGACTTTTTCAAACAAAGTTGCATTAGTTTGATTTAATTTTTGATGATGTTTTTGAATAGTTTATTTGATTTATTCAAATTTGGAGGGAAAGTGAGATAGTTAAATTATTATGTTTTAATAATTTAATCGACTTAGGGGAATAAAGTAAATTAGCGACATAAGTAAATAATTGATGTTAATTAATTAATCAGGAGGAATAAAGTTAGATTAGGACTTTATTAAATAAATTAAATTTATTTAATTGGTCAAAATTGATGAAAAAGTGAATTAATTAAATAATGTTATTTTATTCAATTAATAGTAGAAATTAGGGTTTTAGGACTTTATTAAATAAGTGAAATTTATTTAATTTGTTGAAAATGGTGAAAAAGTTAATTAATTAAATAATGTCGTATTATTCATTTAATAGAGGAATTTAGGATTTTTGATGCAATTGATGTGAAACTTAGTGATATTTGATGATAATGATGTCGATGATGCGAAAATGTCATTTAAGGTGTGTGATAAGTGTTAGGTCAATTTTACATGTCTACATTTTGCCCCTCTTTGAGAAAAAGTACTAGTTGCTTTGTTTCAAAGATTCTGATGTTAAGATCAAGTTTTTGAAAAAAATTATATGCCCCACTGTGCCTCGATAGTCAGCGAAATGATGGTAGGACTCTAGGCTACCCCCTCAAGAGGTTGGCTGAAAATGTTGTCTGTAAGGTCAAGCTCACGACATTGTTTCATTTCAGTTTAGATGCATAGAGGGCAAAAAATTAAGTCTACAAGTTTTTGTTGCTCATTCAAATGTTCTTGGGAGGTCCTAATTTTATCCTAGGAAGGTTTCCTAAGTAAAAATTAGGGTTTAGAGGGGTTAAAATAGGTGTTAAAATAGGTAATTTAGGGTCTAATTACCTCATTTGCACTTTGAGTCTATAGTGATTTCTTGCCTCTGGTTTTGTCAATTTTTGAAAAGATATGCTGAGGATTCGGGGAGCCCCACATCATGCAAACTTGGTTCGAGAGTTTGGACGACCTACTGGTGTCAGTGCCCCAGTATGTACCCTTTCAATTTTTGTTTTTCGTCTTTCCATGTTTTCATAATTAATGCATGAAGTCCAATTAGTCAAGGGCATAAGATTTAGGAATCTGGTGCTTTTTCCTCAGTTTTGGCACTTTTGACATTTTGAAATGGTCACTTCTACTTTTTTCCAATGCACTTGTTCTCCTTTTTTGCTTTTGACTTGATTTTGCGCCTTTGAAATTCACTATTGATTTACTTTTCACCTTTGACTGCTTGCTTGTGTTTTTTGTGCTCTTGTGTTCAACTTGCACCTTTGAAAAACTTCTGCGCTTTTGAAACTTGCACTCTTGTAATTTTCCAATGCTTTTGACAATAATTTCTCGCTTTTGCCTGATTCTCTCGCCTTTGACCAAAACTTCATCGCTTTTGCTAAAAATGCTTCGCTTGTGACTTTTTGGAACCCTAACTCAATTTTTTCATCATTTTCGGTTCATTTTTTGCATGTTTAGAGTGAATCCTTAATATCATGGCTTTAATTATTGTAGGTGGTCCTTAATCCACTCCAATCGAGGGAGAGACGACCGCGTGATCTTTTTGACTTGATTGCCGGATTTCATGAGCTAGAGTGAGATTTATTAGATGTTGTTGGGTTGCGGTACATTTGTTACATGGCCACCATTAGATGTCATAGCGTGATGATGACTACACTTGCGAAGGGATGGCACTTAGAGACCTCTTTATTTCATTTACCTATTGGGGAGGCTACCATTACTCTTGAGGATGTGTGGAGGATCCTCCACATAGCCATTCATGGAGAGCTCATTACATACTCTGTTTGATGGGGTACTCATGCTATGTGTCATGTTCTTGGTGTTATATGTTTGGAGGTTTGACAATCGAAGATTGTTTTATCAGATTTTGTTGGTAGTGTTGATCTCGTTTCCCTTATTCTCTATGGTTTGGTGTCAGGGATTGTTGTTCTTGATAGGCGGGTTCATCAATTTCCTATGGGATGGGGTATATGTATTGAGCAGATATTCGAGCATGGGACCAAATACACATGGGGTCCATGTCTTCTTTCCCACCTATACAGAGATATGCATGAGGTTGCATATCAAGGTGGGAAATCTATTTTGGCCGGTGTTTCTCTTCTTCATGTATGGGTCTGGGAGCATATCTCAGTGACTCAGCCTGATGGTATATTAAATCACACTATTGAGGATCCCTACTCTTATCGTTATGGATATTTTCTGTATTATACATTGCCTGGATAGTTTTCCTACTAGCGCCATATGTTCGATGATATGCCAAGGTTTGAATGGAGACCATATATGGACTGTGAGGCATGGCCTGATGATCATGAGCATTTGGTTTACTGCAAATAGACTAGATGGTTGATCGGTCGTACACACTCTCTTTTGGAGAGATATCTTCCTAACATGGTTTGCAGGCAGTTTGGAGAGAGACAGGGTCACTTTCTGGATACTTATGAGGCTCGATTTGGTCGGACCGCCAGAGAGGTTTATGTCTAGGGTTTGCAGGTCGATTGAGATGTTGTTGTTGCTACATTCATAGCTCTTGCCCCAGTTAGATGGGGTTAGCTAGTGGGTTTAGTAGATCCAGGTACTACTCCTAATTATGATTAGTGGTGGGCATGGCATGTTCCTTTGAGATTCACAGATCCTGGTGGTAATCTCGCAGTGGGTAGGGCAGGCATTACAAGTCACTGAGGTGAGAGACAACGCCTCAAGGTTTTAGTAGAGCATCTTGGTAGGGCTCAACAAGATGGTGCCTAGGGTGATTAGATGCAGGATCAGGGATAGGTTCTAGGTCCCCCTCTACCACTTGGGGATGGAGGTGCACAATTAGCTACAAAGATAGTGTAGCGATAAGCCACAGAGGTGTAGATTTCCATATTGAGAGTAGAGAGAGACATTGCTTGGTAGGAGAGAGATGGTTTCTAGGTAGAGCAAGACATAAATATTAGGCACCGTCTCATTGCTGAGACATAGTTGCAAGCTATTACCACTGAGAGGGACAATTTGAGGATAGAGCGTGATAGTATACGAGATGAGTGAGATAGGTTGTTACAAATGTCGACATATTATTAGAATCTGTATGAGGTCTCTATTTCTAGAGCATATCAGCATCCATGGTTTGGAGAGCCTAGGCTTGCAAGGGGTGGTGCCGAGTCAGGTGGGCACTCTGTTAAACAACCAGATCTAGAGGGTGATCCACAACCTAGTCTTTAGAGTCCTCCTCTTCTTGTTGGGGAGTGTCATGGTTGTAATTTAATCTTTATGATGTTTTTATTCAAAGGCTTATATTGTAGACATGAATTTGTATCTATATATTCATCAGCCCAGTCGAGGCCTCATATATATGTATTATTTTGTATTATCCTATGACACTTGTTTCATTGATGATGATGTACTATAACATTCTCCCTTTTTGATGATGATATATATGAGATATACCTTCTTTGATACGACTTCATTATGTGTTTATGTGATGATTTATGGATGACGATGTATGATGATGTGGATGAATGAATGATTGATATCTTGTTTTGATATATGATGATGTTGATATATGATGCATGTATGTCTTATACATGATACATGATGTTTTTCATTGCTTTATTATCATCATGATATGTATTGACGCCATTATGGATGTAGGATGGATATGGTAATAATGATATTTGTGATGCAGGATGGATGTTAGTTAGAAGATATATTTGATGATGGATTGAAATGCGATGTTAGTTATTGACAAGTATTGCTTTCACTTTGCTTGGAGGATTCACATTTTTAATAATCCATTTTGATGTAGCAAATGAATACTATGCACTAGGGTATTAATAACCAAAGTGACATATCCATTGCATGGAATTTGACTCAACATACAAAGAATATTATTTCTCATACTAGGACATACATAAACTTTGTTTAAAATATATGGTTGAGTTGTGTTAAAAATTTTAGACAAGTTACATAAAGAGGTATATAATACCTAACATGTACCTGCTACACGAACTGTTTCAGAAAAAATTCCATACACTCAATAAAGCAAGTATTCTCCATGGTAGTATTACAAAAAAATCTTACAAATAGCAAACCAAAATGATGCTCAATTGCTCCCATTCCTTCTTCTTTATATCCTTATGGACATCCTCGAGAGATCCAGGGAATGAGTCAATAATATAAATCATAAAAATAAGACTATAAAAAGATAAAAACAAAGTTGTAGTATCACTTGCCATACCTGTTTGGGGTGGGGCTATTATCTGGTGTTGATCATGTTTATTGTAGGAACAGATCCGTTAAGGCATATCTCAGGATGTTGTTGATGAATTGTCAAAAAGATAGGTAGTTAATACTTTGGCCTTGTTTTTATCTATTTTGTAATCAAAGATTTGTGATTTTTTTTCTTGAAAGTTCTATTTTTTGATGTTTTCTCTGTTTGTTTGTTTGTTTTTTCAAAGGGTGAAGATGATGGTTTATTTATTATGGGTGAAAGGTTTATTGTGGATTGTGATGATGGAGATGGGGATTTTTGTTTTTTATGATGTTGTTTTTGTTGTTCTTAGGGGACTAACCTAGGGCCTTAGGTTCTCATCAAAGATAAGCTTTTCCTACGTTGTACACGTAGAGGCTCGTAGTTTGCTTGGTTTGGAAAGACCTTGTTTTTGATCTTTTCTATTTTTTGAATGTTTTTTGTATTTTAAATTTTGAATGTTTTTTAGATTTTGTATTTTTTAAATAAGTTGAAATAAAGCATGATAGAAACCTAAATGGACTGACCTAAGGCCTTGAGGGTTGATCATATATAATCCTTTCCTACGTTGTACACACATAGACCACATAGTTTGACTTGTTGACTCAAAGCATAACATGTTTTTGGGATTTTGAACAACATTGATAACTTGGATTGATATTGCACTTATATTTCTAGAGGATATGTTGCAGGAAATCTACTTGAACTAGCCGTGAGGTTTAAAAAAATGTTGATATCTTAGACTTGTTGAGTGAAGGAATAATCCAAAGTTTTTATTTTAATGTTTTTGTTATTTTCTAGGTATTTTTGGTTTTCAATGTTTTGTAAGTGTTTTTCATTTTCAATGTTTTGACCATGATAGGATGCATAAACATCTAATTCACGACTAGCTTCAGAATGTTTCCCCCAGTTGGAGACTAGACTACTTTCCTAAATTAGTAATGAGCCATGGTTGGATACATGCTTTATTATGGAACGAATGGGTGGATGCTTCAGATAGTACCGATAGATAACGATGCAAGTTTTATTCAAACATAGCACCCGTTTTCTAGGTTTTCACTATGGTACTTGTTCTCTAAGTGCCACAAAGTGGTTTTCACTAAAAAAACATCTTATTTCTCTTTACTATTTTTCTTGCTTTTTTTTAATTTTTTTACTTTTTTTACTTTTTGATTTTTTTATTTTTTTTACCCTTTTGCCTGGGGTATTCGATGTGCTTCATGTATATAACTTCTTAGGGTGGTTGTTGTTTAGCGGTTTAGTTAAGGGTTCCCCTTCAGGAGTAACCAACTGATAGTCTCCAAAATCGTAGCTTATTGTGATGATAAACGAGCCTAACCAATTGGGTTCAAATTTGCCTTTGCCATCTTGATTTATTTGTGCCTTCTGATTCTCTTTGAGTATCATGTCACCAAAATGGAAGTTTATATCCTTGATCCTTTTTTCATAGCTTCATTTGAGCTGATTTTGATAAAACTAAAGATGGTTCAATGTGCTCAAACACCTTTCATCTAGTAGCTCCAACTCATTTAATCTAGATACCCGATACTCTTTGTTGTTGACCATGCCTTTTAATGAGATTCACAATGAGGGGATTTCGACCTCAATAGGTAAGATAGCTTTTGATCCATAGACCAAGGAAAATAGTGTGGCACATATAGGTGTTTGGATGCTGGTTCAATAAGCCCATAGAGTTGGGTTTAATTGTAAATGCTAATCGTGACCGACTTCATTAATAGTCTTCTTTAGTATTTTCAAGATGGTTTGTTAGATGATTTAGCCTGACCATTTCCTTGGGGGTAATATGGCGTGGAGAATCTATGCTAGATAGAGAATTGGGAACACAATTCTTGAATATCTTGATTCGTGAATGGGGTGCCATTGTCCGTTATGATTTTTTGGGGAATTCCATACCTACAAATTACATAATTTAGAATGAATTTTGATATTTTCTTTCTAGTGATGTAGGTCAATGGAATTGTTTCTATCCATTTGGTGAAGTACTTCGTTGCAATAATTATAAACTTATGCCCGTTAGAGGAAGTAGGGAAAATATTACCTACCAGTCTAATCCCCATTGCGAAAAAGGCCATGGTGTTTTGATGGGTCTCAACTCCTATGCTGGTATGTGAACGAGGTCACTATGCTACTGGCATCGATAAAACTTTCAGGGATATTGAATACAATCTTGTTCCATGGAGGGACAATAATACCCCGTTCTTCACAACTTTTGGAGTAGGTTAGGTTTGCTAGAGTGGGACCCACAAATACTTTTGTGTACCTCTTGTAAGGCTATTTTCACTTCTTCTGCATTAAGACATTGGAGTAACATACCATCTAGATTGTGATGATATAGGGTATCTCCTAGGATTATGAATCGGGAAGTCCTACGGGTGAAGGTCTTCTTTTAGGTGGTTGTTAGGTCAAGTGGTATGATACCATGCTGGATGTAATCAAATGTGTCTTGGTACCATGGGGAATTAGGACCAAAAATAACACATACTAGTTTTTATTTTAGGATGTCGAATGCTGGTACGAGCAGTTTCTCTACAAGGAACTTATTCTTGGGAGTATTCTATGAAATATCAAGAAGCAAGCCTATTATTTCCATGGCATTGGCTGCTCTATTGTTGATCCGAGGAATCTATTCAAAGGTTATTGTGACAAAATATTACTTGAAGCTATCCACCATTCTTTTATACGACATCATCTTGTCATCTTTTCTTTGGTATTCACCATTCACTTGCCTGATCACTAGCTGAGAGTCTCCAAAGACCTGTAGTTCCTTTATCCTCCATTCAATAGCCATCTTGAGCCTTGTTATTAGAGCTTCATACTCTGAGATATTGTTTGTGCATGGGAATGCAAATTTTTATGCCTTGGGTATACTATCTCCCTATGGTGTGAGAAATAGGATACTTGCTCCAAAGCCATGTTGTGTGTGTGACCCATCAAATTACAAGGTCCAATGGCTTGTCTGTTTTGTCAATAATATACTCTCATTTGGGAAGTCTACTATGAGAGGCTTATGATCCTCCATTGGTGCCTCTGCTAGATGGTCTACTATTATTTTTCCCTTAATGGCTCTTCTATCCACATACTCTATGTCAAATTCACTCAGAATCTTGCCCATTTAACAGTTCTACATGTTAAGGTTGCTTTTTCTAGTACATGTATTTTAGTGGGTCTACCTTTAAAAATAACTTTACCTTTCTATTTAAGATATAGTGTCTTAGATTTTGTGTTGCGAATACGACTGAGAGACATGCTCTTTCTATGGGCGAGTAGTTCAACTTGTAGCCCACCAGTGTTCGTCTAATGTAGTAGACCACTCTTTCTTTATTATTATCATCTAGCTGGCCTAGGAGAGCTCCCAACGCTGCTTGAGTGGTAGACACATAGAGTATCATTTCTTTGTTTGGAATAGGCAGCATGAGTACATGAGGAGTGAGTAGGTACTCCTTGATTTTTTGGAATGCTTGGTCACATCTCCCATCCCACTTGAAAGTGATTTCCTTGTGTAGGAGATGGGTGACATTTATCTGCTAGTTGCACGATAAATCACTTGATGGATTGTAGCTTCCCTTGTAAACTTATCAGTTGTTTTAATGTCTTTGGTGGAGGCATCTCTAGTATAGCCTTTACTTTTTTAGGATCGACTTTAATACCCCTTCTTGACACTATATACCCTACTATATTTTTAGATGTTACTCCGAAGACACACTTTTTAGGGTTGTCTCAGGTTATATTGTTCCAACTTGCCAAACACCTTTGAAAGATTGGTCAAGTGATCTTCCCTTTTGACTGGATTTTTGAAAATATCATCCACATAGTCTTCCACTATTGTATGTAGCATATCATGGAATATTGTTGTCATTGCTATTTGATAGGTCGCTCCTGTGTTCTTTAGACCAAATGGCAATACATTCCAGCAAAAGGTTCCCTAGGCGCAAGTAAATGTCATTTTGTGCTGATCATCAGGAGATATTTTATTTGATTATACCCAAATAAACCATCCATTAAAGATAGCATCTCATGTCATGCTGTGAGATCTACAATCATGCCAATAATTGGCAGCAAGAAGTCATCCTTTGGAAAAGATTTGTTCAGGTCTCAAAATTTTGTGTATATCCTTATGCCCCCAGTTGGTTTGGACACTGGTACTAGATTTGATATCCATTCTAGATAATCAATGGGTTTGATGAAACCCACATCTAGTAATTTTTTTAGTTCTACCTTTACCAATAATGCTATTTGTGGATGCATTTTCCTTAACTTATGCTTGATAGTTTTTTCTCCAGGGACTACAACTAAATGATCTACGACCAATGTCAGATCTAGTCCAGGCATGTTAGCATAGGTCCAGGAAAAGTTTATCTTTCTATCATTGATGAATGTTGTGAAGTTTACTTTCTCTTCGGGATCAAGTGACGTTGCATGGTATGTGATCTTCGGGTTCTTTGTTGTGCCAACAATTATGGATTATGCCTCTTCTACTAGGAGTGTTGATCTTTCTTCGTATTCAGATATGGGGAGATTGAACCCTCTATCCTCGGGTTCCTTGAGGAGGTTTTCACCTTTGGATGCATCCTTTATTTTCTTCTTTTCGAGATCCGATAGAGCCATATTGTGGTTTTCTCTAGGGGATCGTATGTTTATTTTTATATTATCTTTTTCACTTTTGTGACTAGAAGATTTAATCTCCCCATCAAAGTATGCATCATGTTCGAGTTCCATGAAGAAACCTGATTTGTGATCTCCTGTTGGTATGTCTTTTCGAATTACCATGAACTCTTCGATTGCTTCATCATTCTAGAATTGATCCAGAATAGGTGTATGCTATTGTTGGTCTCAATTTATTAATTGAGGGTAGTAGAGGGATAGGCTATAATCATTATCCATAAAGCTAACAAAGCTTGTTGAGATGGTTAATATGGATTTGACCTCTTTTTCCCATTGGGTGTCTAGGTCATCATCACTTGAAATGGGGGAACCATATCCAGTGATAAAGGAGGGAGAATCTCATTTGTATTCATTAGAATCCGTTCCATAATAATAGTAGATATTGGGAATAGTTTTGATGGATTAGAGAGGGAACCTATCAATGCTAAAGTTTTCAAATAAGTCTTCAAGGGGTAAATTGTTGTCCATAATGTGGTAGATATCCAATGTCTTAACATTATTAGAAGGCCCTCATTTCTCAAAAGAGGTACATCTAGTTTTTGGAGTAACCACATCTTTTGGCTCATAACCTAGTCCCATATTTTTCTTTCTCTGTTCCACTATGATAGGCTCCCATTGGCCTTGTTTGTGTAGCCCAAGACCACCTATTCTGGTATATCCTATTTGTTTGGCTAGTTGGTAGCCTTTGCTGCTAGGATTGATTAGGAGGGGTTGTGACTGTTCTAGTTCCTTTTGGTCCTCTTTGTAGATCATAGATGACAAATCTTCTTTGAATATCTCTTCATCCTTCATGTCTCCCCATTTGGTAAAAATGGTGGGTTTAGCTACCATTGTCACTACTTGGACATATTTTATCTCCTTCGCGCCTCCATAAACCTTGGGCATTGGTGGGAGCATACCAACACAAAATGATTGGTTTAAGTGATAATTCCCATTACCCTTAATAAGTACTTGAACCTTGGTTTCTATTTTTGGTTGCTCACTTGATGCCAATTTGATTGAGGTTGATGGTAGCATGGAAGGGTCAACACATGAAAATGAATGGAAGGATATGTCATTGTTGGGTATACGCTGGATTTTATTGTAATTTTCCTCCAACTTTTCACAAAAGTGGAAGGGTTCAAGATCAACATATAATGTCACCTCCTTTCCTTCATGAGGGAATTTTAGACATTGGTGGAAGGTTGAAGGAACTGCCTATAATGCATGAATCTAGAGGCATCCCAAGAGTAGGTTATATGGTAGTTTCAGGTCAAGTACTTGACATGTGGTTTCCATGGTGGTTGGTCCTATCTACACTGGTATCCTAACTATTCCTTTTGAATTCCTTTCAAGGTCATCATAGGCCTTTATAGTAATGCTCCTTTCTTTATCTATCACATCGTCAGAATACCCCTGCTATTTCATGAATTTAAAGGTATAGATGTTTAGACCTACACCTTTATCTATCAATACTCTCTTTACCCGTTCTTGTGGACACCAACCTCTATGTAGAGGGCTTGGTTGTGGAATGAATTTTGTGGAAGGTCTTTCTCAGAAAAGACTAGATGGTGATTGGTCATGATTTTTCCAACCATGGCTTGTAATTGATTAGGATCGAGGTTGTTAGGGACTGATGCTTCCAATTCTTTTTCCAATATCTCCCTATGTGTGGGTGATAGTTTTAGCAGTTCTAGGATTGATATTAAGGCAAGAGTTTTATTTAGTTGCTCCATAATGTTATAGTCATTTGATGACTTAGTTGTGGGTTTGGGTGGGGCTCCTTGTATTGTAACTCTCCCTCGATGGGTAGTTACATTGCAGTCATTGTCTCCACCTCGTATAGTCACTACATCTACCCTAGTGTCATCTGCTTGAGAGAGGGTACCTAGAACTATGCCACCATATGTGTAGTTAGCATTGTGGTAGTCTTGGTCCTTTCCTTTTTCATTCCTTTTAGCCTGGTTTTGGATTTGGTTTGTGTATATTTTGAGGTCCTTATTTTTGAGATGATGTTCGACATCCACTTCTTCTTTGTCTATCAAGTATTGTATGAGGTGCTTGAGTCTCATACAGTTGTTTTTGGTATGTCATTTGATTTTATGGAACTCGCATAAATCTTTCTTGTTGTACCATGGTGTTTTAAATCTTGGCTCCTTAAAGTTTGGGTGGTCATTAAAATTGATGAGGTTTTGTTGTACTTGTTGATGGTGAAAATGACACAAACAACATTTAAACATAATATTTCTACTCTATTTCTCTTGAAAAAGAAAGACAACATATAGTAGCCTAACTCCCAAGGTCCTGGTAGTTGGTTCTCAACTATCTGGTGTCACTCAATCAGTCCATGCAACTGTAATTTTCAAGGGGCTTGTGCTGGTAACAAAGAATACAAGCAATGACTTATTCATCGAGCTATTTTAATAAAGAAAGGGGGTTTTAAATAAAAGAAAAAGATAGATCAGAGGGTAAATCAGTAAACATGAATCAAACTTATCTAGCGTCTGAATATATATCTTCAACAATGAATGTGATGCGGAGGAATTGCATAGATTCTGCATATAATAAAGCATCGTTACATGTTCTCTCAGTTCTCACTAATAAAGAAACTACTGTCATCTTCAAAATCTGCATATCATAGCTTCCTATTTCCATAGTCGTTCCATATCCTCTAATCCCTTATACCTTGCGGGTCTTCATGGCATGGGATGGAAGATTACCATCACCATAGTGGTCGTAACTCGAGCATGAGCGTGGAGAGCATATCCACCCTTCTCTCCTCTAAACTGTCTGCCACCTTTCCATTATCCAAAGTCGAGTCACACACACTGTTCAAACACATTGGTTGAGCTCAAACCATGATGGGGGTTCATTGGTCACTCCAGGAATGATATTTGATATCATTTGGTCATACCAAACACACATAGCTCTGCAAACCTATCTTCCTCGGTCACCTTCAAGGCGACTATTGAACAAAGGCTTCTGGGACTGTCATAAAGGAACCTGACTCATAAACAACAATGGGTTATTTTAAAATAGTCCAACAACATCGAAACACATTGGTCGAGCTCAAACCATGATGGGGTTCGCTGGTCGCTCTAGGAATGATATTTGATATCATTCGGTCATACCAAACACACATAGCTCCGTAAACCTATCTTCCTCAGTCACCTTCAAGGTGACTATCGAACAAAGGCTTTCGAGACTATCATAAAGGAACCCGACTCATAAACAACAATGGGTTATTTTAAAACAATCCAACAACATCGAAACCTTCAAAACCAATTTGCATTAACAATTCGCAAAACACATAAACTTGGAAAGATAGAGAGAATGACACAACAGGAAATGGAAACTCCTCCTATTGAATTCCATATATTAACATTTCAAAAAACATACATACTTTATTCGGCCAGAGAGCCTGATTTCTTCTCCCTCTTGTTACTCTCTTTTCTATTTTCCTGTAATTGCACTCTCTATTCCCTCTATCCCCGTATTCGGCTACATGTTGTCTCTTTATAGAGATTCTAGGGTAGTTAGACAAACTGTTCATCTACCCGATATTCCCATTCGATTACAACTATCATTTAATCCTTTTTATGAATACATCATTACAATTTTAACACTTAAACCATGTCTTAACATGGTCCCACAAAATTCTAAATGACTAAGACATTACAATATTATGAAGCTTGTCATAAATTTCAAGAGTCGAGGTGCCCCTACACCATACTCCCAGGCTTATAAGATTTCCAAGTCCCATGGAAATGCTGAGGTGAGAATTCTGCAAACAAACCGTTCGCCTCTGTGTCTTCATCACTGAATCAATGCTTCCACTGCTTCTTCTGTTGTTGTTACATGACTCCCATCAATGTAGTTTATGCTGGTTGCTGTCCACCACTCTACATGCGGCTGCTTCACACCACCACCGTACTGCCATCTTACCCACACAAGATTTTGGAAGATGCTTCCCACCCTTCTCTTAGTGGTTGCTCTCATTGCACCTTCTACCTAGCTTCATCTTGGTGTAGACAATACGAAGACCCTAGCTTGAGATCTTCACACATGCAAGAACAACTGCATCCTTACTGCAGCTTGGATGGATCAACTTGCAACCAAGAACCCACACTACTGCCTGGTGTAGATTGCCTTCTACACGCTCAGAACCTTCTAGCTCTGATACCATTCTGATGCGGAGGAATTGCATAGATTCTGCATATAATAAAGCATCGTTACATGTTCTCTCAATTCTTACTAATAAAGAAACTACTGTCATCTTCAAAATCTGCATATCATAGCTTCCTGTCTCCATAGTCGTTTCATATCCTCTAATCCCTTATACCTTGCAGGTTTTCACGGCATGGGATGGAAGATTACCATCACCACAGTGGTCGTAACCCAAGCATGAGCGTGGAGAGCATATCCACCCTTCTCTCCTCTTAACTGTTCGCCACCTTTCCACTATCCAAAGTCGAGTCACACACACTGCTCAAACACATTGGTTGAGCTCAAACCATGATGGGGTTCGCTGGTCGCTCCAGGAATGATATTTGATATCATTCGGTCATACCAAACACACATAGCTCCGCAAACCTATCTTCCTCGGTCACCTTCAAGGCGACTATCGAACAAAGGCTTCCAGGACTGTCATAAAGGAACCCGACTCATAAACAACAATGGGTTATTTTAAAACAGTCCAACAACATCGAAACCTTCAAAACCAATTTGCATTAACAATTCGCAAAACACATAAACCAGGAAAGATAGAGAGAATGACACGATGGGAAATGGAAACTCCTCCTATCGAATTCCATATATTAATATTTCAAAAAACATACATACTTTAAATGGCCAGAGAGCCCGATTTCTTCTCCCTCTTGTTACTCTCTTTTCTATTTTCCCGTAGTTGCACTCTCTATTCCCTCTATCCCCGTATTCGGTTACATGTTGTCTCTTTATAGAGATTCTAGGGTAGTTAGACAAACCATTCATCTACCCAATATTCCCATTCGGTTACAACTGTCATTGAATCCTTTTTATGAATACATCATTACAATTTTAACACAAACTATTTCTTAACATGGTCCCACGAAATTCTAAACGACTAAGACATTACAATATTATGAAGCTTGTCATAAATTTCAAGAGTCGAGGTGCCCCCGCACCAGAATGTTTTCCAACAGATCAAGAAAACCAAAGCATGGCATAATTTACAAAATAATCCATACTATTGCATGCATCTAAGGTGCTTATTTTAACATCACAATTCACATATCACAACTATTTCAAAGATTCCAAAAAGAACACACATTCATTCATTGCCAAGATCATAGATCAATAGACTTCAATAAATTCAATTCATCGATAATCTAATGGGATAATCCTTAAATCTGGTTTCTTCTAATGAATTTCATCATATAAGAAACAATCATGCTTCAACACAATCACTGGCATATAGATAGATTATAACTAATCAACCTTATCAAGTAAAACTTAATTCTAACACCATATTGCGTAAAAACCTATAATTTTATTTAACTGTAAAAATGAAGTAACAATGTATCTCTGTAACAACTGTGAAAAATTCTATCTCCTAATATTAGGTGGCCAATTATATTCTCTATTAGCTGAACCTTACAATATGATACCCCAAGGGTATTTGTAGAAATAAAAAATCCGAAGTCCTCTTCTATTTTAAGTCAACCCGCCCTTTTAGGGATTACAGTTATCTTGGAAACTCAGTTAAACTGGAAGAAAAGAAGATAGGAAAGAAGAAAGCCATGCAATTCAAAAACTGCCAGTCCTGCATACAACATGCAAAGAAGAGAAGAAAGCCATGCATGCATGAGATTTATGCATGCGAAGTTTGTTCTATAATGTACTCATCAAAACTGGAGAAGACTTATTGTAGTATGTCCAATTCCGGCCCATCAACCCAACTGTCTTCAAACTTAATTCTTTCCAACTCCGCTGCAACAAACCCTCTCATATCCTTCAACTTCATCAACTCCCTCTTAGCTGCCCTTATCTCTTCTTTGATGTCCATCAATCGATCTATCAACAGATCTTCACCATCATCTCCTCTCTGCATAACCTCTTTAAACCTTTCAGTCCACTTCTCCTTTATTTGGCTTAAAGGTAGGCCTTCCTTTACTGGTACATCGACGTTTACTATAATAGCAATAATGGCCTCCAACTCCTAAAATTGTTCATTCAAATCCTCAACAGAATCTTGAACTTCATTTCTATGTTTATATAGAAAATATGATCTAAACCGGAGTATGCAAGAAGTCTTTTCCAAGAAATCTTTATTATCTTCTTCAAGTATCGACTGTTCCAGAAGAGTAGTTTTAGGCAATTTATTAACTTCTTTCAATTTCTGGCTGTATCCTTTGTACTCCTCCTCCTGTTCTTCCAATGTTTTAACATATTGATTCATTTCTTCTATCAGTTCCTTAGTCATTTTGTAAACCCCAAAACTGTCTTCTAGTACTTCACTTATTTCTTGATTCAATTTATTAACCCACCGATCCAACATTTTTGCCTTGCTCCTTACTTGTACCAAATCATCTACTTCTTTCTTACTTAGCAAAATTGGGGTCTCAATAGTAGCAACCTGTTGTGTCCTCAGAGCATAAACACTTTTTAGGAAAACATGCAACTGATCTAACTGAGCCTTAAGCTCATCCTTGCTTTGTTTATCCTTCAACATCCTTGACTTGGTTGAGGATGCTACCACATCAATTAAATTCATTTTCTGATCTCTGGTAGGTCTCACCAAATTAACAATGCCCAACTAATAATCTGTCAATTGCATGTCTCCTACATCCTTGTCTATCATGGGTATAGCACATTCAACCACAATTTCTCCTTTGCCAGTTAGCCTAGTAGAATGTAGGATCTTGGCCTTATTTTTAGGCCTTTCTTTCTCAATTTCCTTCATCATATCCTCCCAATTGAGAGGTTGTGAAGGTTTTGATGATCTCTTTTGAAGATCTAATTTCAACCAAGTAGGAGCACCTGGAGTAACAGTCATCATAGTTAAAGAAGAGGAGGTAGTAGTAGAGGGAGGTTGCACATTTATTTGAGGTTGAGAATCAACCCCCTATTTCTCTTGTTGCTCTTGTTCCACCCTTGTCTGTGAAAGCTTTTCAACTTCCTCTTTGTCCCTTTGTTCTTGTATTCTCTTATCTTCTTCCTCCTTCTTCAACCTTTCTTCTTCCAATCTTCTTTTCTCCAATTCTTGGTTTCTTTCTTCCGCTAATTCCTTAAGCTTTTCTGCATCTTCCTTTTCTTTTTGTTGCTTCTTGATCAGTTCTTCGACATCTTTCTCCTTTTGCAATCATTATGCTTCTTCTTTCTCTTTATGAGCTTCTTCAGCAAGCTTCAACTTAGCCACCAGAACTTCTCTCTCCCTTCGATGTCTTGCCTTTTCCTCCTCAAGGTCATGAATTTTTTGAATCAATTCTAATTTATCATTCTCTTCCTTGACCTTGAGCTCATGCTCTTTTTGCCTCTGCTGCTTCTCTATTTCATTAGCTTTTGACTTAGCTTCTATGTGTTACTGCTATAGAATGGCATCAACTTGTATCTTGGCATCAATTACCTTTTGTTTCCCTATTGCTGCAACAAGTGCTTGATCATCATTAGCCTTCTTGGCTTCTTCAAATAATGCCCACTGATCCTCCTCTGTCAACACCTGTTCAGTATCCTCCTCTAGAGGCATATTTTCTTGCACATCCCTCTCTGACAGAGTGTGTTCCAATATCATGAATTTCTACCTCTACTTCTTTTCCCTTCATGGATTTAGCAATATCATGAAGAGTCCCCTTTTGCACTTCTTCACTTTTCTACTTTGCAAGTGGGACTTGAGTAGAGGATTCACCTAATGCAGGTGCTGAAACTACAGGTCCTATTTGGGCATCTCCCTCTTGTGTCTCTGGTTCATCTTGAGCTACTGCTTCAAGCTCAATCTCTTCAATATTTGGAGGGAAGAATTCCAAGGGCTCCTTGGAAGGTAATTTCCTTTTAACTCTTTTGTAGCCCTTCCCCTTCTTAGGAGCTGGTTCTTGAGGAGTTTTGGTTCTTAGGACCACCCAATGAATACTTCTATCCAAAACTATCCTCCCTATTTTCTTTATGTCAATTGTTTCCTCACTATCCCAGTCCACCGGATCCAAGCTCTTAGTGCCAATATTTAATGCCTCATACGATGGATCTAATACCACTCCATCATCTACTAATGCGTCAGGGATATCATCTTTGATCCCAAGATCTACCATGAGTGAGATGGGTAACCTCTCATAATTCTTCTTCTCGAGGTCATACTCATCCTGCCGGTCACTCCAGAAATCTTCCAACAAATTGAAATGTTTATCAAAAATAGAAGGCAACAAGGCATTCATTTTCTTCTTTGGGTCAAAGTACTTCCGAGCTGTATACAAACCTAGTTTTAGATGTATTAGCTCATTGCACACTACCTTAGCTCCCACCAGATGCTAACAACTATATTCACCCAACTGCATGGGGAACTTATGACATCCTATTTTGTGTTTCAATCCAAACTGGGCATTAACCCCTAGAGCTTGATAAAAAATTTCCATCAACACTATCCTATTGTTACAACATCTTGGCAACAAATGTGGATGACCTTCAAATCCAGCTAGCTTGAAGTATGTGAACTTGGGGTATTGAATGTACCAAAATCCCCATTTCGTTATAAATGCCATAGCTTCTTGGCTCAGTCTGTATCCTGCATCCCCATTAAGTTGGTTAATGATCACATACAAAAATGCATCATTAACCCTTCTAAGTTGTGTTTCAGATACTTGCAGAGATAATTGATCATAATGGTCCCACACTTTCTTTTGTCCATCTCTCTCTCCCAATATTCCCACTCTCCTTAAACCTGGAAATATACCTCCTCTGGCAGCTACATAAACAATATAAGAAGTCATAAAGAAACATTTGGTTTCCCTTATACTTGTCAACTGGTCATGTATAGCATCAGACACCACCATTGGCCAATCAAACTGTTGTTTTCCATTCAAAATGGTCTGAATGAAAGGAAACATCCACTCCTTGAAGTGAAATGCAGCCCTTTTCCCAAACACCCTAGACAACATCATAATCAAGTCTGATACTTCTTTGTAGAACTCTGTCCTCTTCGATTGATCATGAAGTTTGGTCAGAGATTTCTTCTCCATTCTCAACCATTTCTTATTCAAGTGAGCCTTGTTGGATGCTTTGTATTTGCTATATTTCTCCAAAGATTCATCCTCCTTTAACTATACCAGATTCTTTGGATTTGGGACACTAAACATAGTTTGAAACATTTGAGGAGTGAGATCAATAATCACATTGTCTTGTGAATCGACACAATGCCTTGTGGCTAGATTGTAGGCCCCTGCTGCTGTCATAATCAACTCCGGGCACTGGACAGATAAAGGGAATAAAGTGATATGAGCCAAACCAGACTCAACAATTCTTTGTGTTCTCCCTATTATATCTTCAACAAACATTTCTAAATACAACTCCTCAAAATTGTATGAGCCCATATTTGTGTCGGTGATGTCTGACCAATCCAATTCCACTTTGCTTGCTGTGACCGCAAGACCCCTATGATTATAACTTAAAGTATAAGGTAGATGTTTCAGCTTTCTTCTTGTGCTTTGCTACTGCCTTTGATGTTTCTGTAGGCCGATTCCTTTGGGAGGCTTCTCTTGATGCTCCTGACATCCTTTAGCTTTCATGCACAAAAACCCATAGTTAGATCCTTCAATAAATATCACAAAATATGCCTTAAAACCTTACCCTTCATATATATATATCGGAGGCAAAACCAAACATAAAACATTCTAAACAGTCTTCTTTAAAACACTACCGAGATTAGAGCAAAAACTGTTATCAATATCTCAATAATAATGAGCGGGCTTGGAGTCAGAACTGGAATGGTGATCAGAATCGGAACCGAAATGGAAATGGATTCGGTTTCTTTCAGATTTTCTATTTTCACATTCCGTTTTGGTTCTGATTTTGTTTCCGCCTAGGTTATCGCTATTTTGAGAGAAGGCTTTTCACTATAAGCGGAGTCGGAGATGGGATAGAAATGGAATCGATACCTATTGGAAAACATGATTTAAAGTTCTAGATTGATTTCGATCTCGCTTCCGCCTAGGTTGACCATGATGTCATAAATGATTTGAACAGTTTAATGCATAACTTCATGATTAAGGAATAGGTCATATTAAAATGAAAAGAGGCTTAAATATAACATGATAAGACCATGCCCATATGACTATGAGGCGACTGTACTTTTAGGGCATCATATTTAAATTAAACGTGAACACATAAATACACCAAGAAACTCTAAACTAAAAACCCTCGATTACAAACAACTAGGGCACAAATTTAACCCTTTCTAAACTAACCAGACTGAGTGCACAATAGATTCTAAGTAAAAAATACCATTTACTGAACCCTACTCACTGTAAAAACAACATTTAACCATAAACATTTGAAAATTAGGGCACCACGACTCGGTCACGGCTAAAACATGAAAACGACCATGTTTAAACAAACCGACAAGAAACAAAACTATAAAAGCAATACAAAATCAAGAAAAACGTAAACAAAAGCAAAACCAACAAAAACATACAAACCTATAGAGGAATTCACACAAAACCAAACAATCCAAGAAGAACAGAAACAAAAAAACATGAAACCACAAAAGAAAGGCAAGAATAGGAAACCCTACCTCAAACGCGAATAAATAGTTAAACTCCCTGAAGCAATCCACACACAATTGTCTTTCTTTCAATCGATTCACTCCAGAAAAGCTCCACTGCTGCTCTACTTCACTCTTTGATTTCTTAACAATAATAATGATAACTACTTGTTAATCCCTAATTAAGGTAAAACTCAGAGTTTCACGCACGCATGGCAACTGTCATTAATGCCATCAATGTAGTAGAGCGGAGTCGGAACTGCAGAGGAACTAGCACATCACTGCTGTGCGACTTCAGTAAAAAGTCAACGACAAAAATCCAGCGGGAGCGGAATCAGAATTGAAAACAGATCTGGAAATTTGAGTAATTTCTCAACTTGGTTCCCATTCTGGGTCCGGTTCTACCAACAAAGATAAAAGAGAAACAAAATGACAAAATAAAACAAAAAGACCGACACAAGAAAACATAACATAAAAACTTAGTCTAAAACAAAAGTCCAAAAAGCGAAGGCGGAGATGGAATGAATTTTGATTTTGAAACTTCAAATAAAATCCGACTTAACTTCCACCCCAGCTCCGGCTCCGAAAAAGACAAAACAAATAGTTCTAAAGAGAGACTGTCAAGATGGGAATCAGTATGAGTTTTGAAAAAAGTTTCAGAACTCGATTTAGTTCTGGTTCTGACAAACTAAACCAAAGAAAAACAAAGTGTTGGAAACGAAAGAATCCAAACTTTGTTTGAAAATCAACCAAGGATAAAAACATAAAGGGGGACCCATTTTGACCAAGGAAAAAGATGGGGTGGTAATGCAAGGCATAATAGTACTAGCTTATGCATGACTGTCTCAAGTGACTCTCCTAATACAATGAACTTCCTTCTTGGGTTATCATATTGCCTCTGTTTCTCACCCTAATTCATCTGTTGGTTGACTGCTTGATTGTTTTGGGGATAGGTAAGTTGGCTATTTTGTGCATTATTAGGAGCATAGTTCATTTGTGCCACTTGATGTTTGTTTTGAGGTACATTAGAATTTTGTATATTCCATACTGCTCTAGCATCCACTACCCCATCATTTGTAACATTTTTGTTCTTAGCCTAGATTTTTGGTTTCTCATTTTAACTAGAGGAACCATCTCTCAGGTTGTTTAGCTTGATCACCCCTCTTGCTATGAGGGCCCTTTCTATGTGTAGTCATTTTTCAATGGACTCTTCAAATTTTGCTGGACATAACATGGTAAGTTGGTAGTTGAATTCTGCTTGGACATTTGAGACAAATATGCCGACTAGTTCCTTATTGGGAATAGGTGATTTGCATCAACTAGCCTTATGTTGCCATCATTGAAGGTAGGAGGTGAAGGATTCTCCTTGAATCTACTTAACTTTGTATAGATATGTGATGGTAATGTCTTGTTCTATGTTGAATGAGAAGTGTGTTATGAATTGGGTAGACAGTTCATCAAAGATTTTTATTCTCTGTTGTAGATGGGTGAACCACTCCATTGCATGACCAATAATACTTCATGGAAAGAGCCTCATGAGGTAAGAGTCATTTTTTGCACTTTAATGCATTCTACCAAAAATTCTCATACGTGTTCTACTGAGTCTCCCTTTCCTTTGTATTTGTCAAACTTGGGTATTTCAAAATTCTTTGGAAAGGGAAGATAGTAATGGAACGATCAAAAGGAAATGGACATATGTCCCGAAGGGTATAAGTTTTCTTTGGTTTCCCTATCTGTATATCTAAGATCTTTTGATTTATTGCTTGTAGTTCCATTTCCATCTCTATTTTTGGTACGCTTGTTTGGGGATCTTACACGTAATAACCTAGCTGTCCTACCATGTTTTGGTCATAGATTGGGTATTGTGAAGGTATGGGACCTTGGTAACCATGTTGGATGGAAGGAGGGTTAACTCCTTGTTAGACGTAAGGAGGGTTAGCTCCTTGTTGAATGTAAGGAGGGTTAGCTCCTTGTTGAATGTAAGGAGGGTTAGCTCCTTATTAAATGTAAGGAGGGTTAGCTCCTTGTTAGGGTGAACTATACTGAAGGTTTCCCTAATGGTGCATTGGTGGGTTACCTTGTTGGTGGGATGAATTGGGAAGGGTACCCTGTGGTACACCTTGTTGGTGTGAACTATGTTGAAGACTTCCTTGATGGTGCGTTGGTGGGTTACCTTGTTGATGGGACAACTCGAGAAGGGTGCCTTGTGGCACACCTTGTTGTTGGGACGAAGTATATTGAAGGTTTCCCTGATGGTGCATTGGCAGGTTACCTTGTTGATGAGATGAATTAGGAAGGGTACCCTATGGTACACCTTGTTGTTGGTGCAAATTATGTTGAAGACTTCCCTAATGGTGTGTTGGCAGGTTACCTTGTTGATGGGATGACTGGGGAAGGGTGCCTTATGCCACACCTTGTTGTTGGGATGAAGTATACTGAAGGTTTCCCTAATGGTGTGTTGGTGGGTTACCTTGTTGATGGGATGACTAGGGAAGGGTGCTCTGTGGCACACCTTGTTGTTGGGACAAAGTATACTTAAGGTTTCCCTGATGGTGCATTGGCGGGTTACCTTATTGATGGGCTGACTGGGGAAGGGTTCTTTGTGGCACACCTTGTTGATGGTATTGTTGATTGGGAAGGGGACCGTATAACCCACCTTGTTGATGGTATTGTTGACTAGGAAGGGGACCATGTGACCCGCCTTGTTGATTGGAGAGGGTACCCTGTGGCACACCTGATTTTTGGTATTGTTTACTAGGAAGGGGACCATGTGGCCCACCTTGTTGATTGGAGAGGACACCTTGTGGCACCCCTGGTTGTTGGTACTGTTGACTAGTAAGGGGACTATGTGGCCCACTTTGTTGATGGTACTGTTGTGGAAATTGCCCTTGTTTTTTTTTGTATATTTTAGGAAGGGTCAATATATGAGGTGTTTTGAGGCATGTATTGTCCTAGGGGTAGGTTGTTTCCTTTCGATATGTATTGGGATGGACCTCCTTGATACTGTTGAGCCACTACTGCTTGTTTGATTTGAGTTGGTTTTCTATACAACGGGTTTTCCATGGGTTGACCATTATTTTGTGAGAATACGGGTGGCATGTTTTGAATCTCTGTGGATTTGTATATCTATCTCACAACTGAGTTATCCCCTAAGGGAATAAGGTTAGGATCTTTGAGAGCCTCCACGTTAAAGTCTATTGGCAATTTAACACCACTCTATGCTAATTTGAAGAAGTAAGAATTTGGGTCCTTTTTCAACAGTTTGTCCATCAGTTTGAGCACCTTGGGGTTGTTGGAATGCTGAAATAGTTCTTCATCATTTATTTCCTCCTCAATATCCACCTCTTCTATGACCACTCTTTTTGGGTCCTGGTTTGATTGTTCCATCACTTCTCATCGTTTGCAGTTTATCTCTTCCTCACTAAATGTTTCTTTGTATGTGGGTCTCTTTTGAGGTGTTTCAAGGTCACTTAGCCTATAGCCCCATGGGGCACCTTCATCGTTTGCGGTGTTTTTTGGTGGTATGCTGGCATTGTTTTTGTTTTCTTCCATGTTATTTTGATGTTGTGACCTCATAGTTGTCATAAACAACTGCCAAGATTTTGTGAACGTTTTGTGACTCCTAACTATGAAAATAATGTGTTTGTTTTTGGATTTTGTGTTTTAAGGAAAAGGAAATTGTGTTTATTTTTGGGATTTTCTATTGAGTGTTCAAGTCTGGTTTTCCCATTAAAAAGCGTCTATAAAAGTGTCTTAGCAAGATTTTCTCAGTTATGGTAAGATCTTAAGATGTGCCCCTTGGAAAACTTTAGAGTGGGATGCTTCTTCGAAAGGAAGAATATGGATTTTTGTTTAAGGATTTTTCTCTTTCTAGAGATCACGAAGGATGGATACTTATTTCAATGTAGGAGGTGGTAACACGAGTCTTTCGACTGCTAATTC
Source organism: Sequoiadendron giganteum (assembly GCA_007115665.2). Lineage (NCBI taxonomy): Eukaryota > Viridiplantae > Streptophyta > Pinopsida > Cupressales > Cupressaceae > Sequoiadendron > Sequoiadendron giganteum. Next base: position 350,094,481 of record CM021106.1, on the reverse strand, counting down.
TACTTTCTCTTCCTCTTTATCTAAGATGTTTACTATGTTTCTCCACTGGTTGGGTGTTTCTTTTGTCTCGAATATAAAGCTCCTCAAACTACTGATTATATCTATTTTTTCTCCTTCAATCAGCTCAAAGTTTGGTTGTATGATAGCTGGTGTAAGGTTCAGTTGTTGAACTAGAGCAACTGGACACCAAATGGTCATAAGGTGAAAGTGTTGGTGTTTTGATATAGTTGTTATGAAGCTCAGGACCCTAAGGTTTGAGTGTTATTTTGGAATGACGCTATTTTTGGATCTCAAAATGATAAAAGGCCTGGATCAATATCTCACTTCTTCTTCTAGAGGATATGTTGCAGAAAAGCTTACTTGAAGTAGCCTTGAGTTCAAACAATTGTTGATATCTTAGAAGTGTGGGTGATAGAACAATCCAATTTTGTTTGGTTTGGTTTTGATTTCCAAAAGTAGGATGGATTTTGAAGATGGATGAAGGACTATATAACCTATCTTGGGTTCCAATGGTTTCATTCTAACAAGGATCTTGTAACCAACTTTGTATCATTTTTTTAATTTTTTAGGTCAAAGCAAGAGCGATAATTTTGAGGCAAAAGCGGCTTGTTTTGAGCATAAGCGACCAAGTTTGTCAGCAACGACCAAAATTTTGTCAAGTGCGTTGAATTTTGAACAACAAGTGCAACCAAAAATGTCAAGTGCGGCCTTTGTATGTAGTTTATCAATGTGGTGATTTACATAGTCAAAAAGTAAGCTTTTTGGGCTAGTGCAGCCTAATTTTTGGCAAGTACACTAGGAAATTTTTGGCAAGTATGACCTAAAAAGATCAAGTGTGGCCAACTTTGCAACAAGTGCGCTAGTTTTGTCAAATACAATAGATTTCCATCAGTAGAAGCTATGGGATAGAGAATAAAAGCGAGATCTTTCTAGCAATTGCGACCAATTTTTGGTCAAGTACGATAGAAACAGTAGCAAAGGTGACCTATGTTCAAATTTGTCTTCTAGTTTTAATATTTGGTAGCAATGTTGATGATTTTTGCAGCCTTGGAGGTTTTTGTTTGATCTATTTTGAGATTTGGCAAGTGATATCGTGCAACTCAACAATCAAAACTTGTGAGACCTAAATGTCTATACTTTAAGCATGTTTCCCTCCATGAAAGCTCAAAGTTCTTAGAGGTAGAAATGCTAAAGTTATAGTTTCCAATGTTTACCTTTTCCTAATGCGGCTTGAAATACGAGCCTAGATATTTAGAAACCTTCAAAGATATTATTTTACGATATATTTTAGGAGTGCAAATAGATATCTCTTTTCAAAGGATTCACACTAAGTTAAAGGGGTTTGTTGTTTCAAAATCGTGTTAAGTGCTTGTTTGGATGTGTTCATTATTAATTCAAGCATAGAGTTTGATGTTTTCAAAGTAACTGAATAGATCTTTTGGTAATTTCATGAAAATAAAGTATACCCTAGGGATAGACACTTCTCCTAGGTGGGCTTACCTCATGCCCTGAAGGGATTATTTTACATGTAATGAATGGATAGGCTTTCGAAGCTCAACCATAAGTCAAACTTGGTAAGTAAATTCTCAGAAGTAAATTTTGATGCATGACTTTAGAGTATGTTTTGGATAAAAGGGGTAGTTTCTACAAACATTTGGTTCTTAGTCATCTTTTGGGATAACTGGTGTCTATACATGCGGTGTTTTGCTCAATTAAGAGGCCTCCCAGCCCTTGTGGGTTTTTACATATCACATGGATACTGGGGGAGACTGACATCATCATAGAACATCCACACCAGGTGAATGATGAAATTTCCTCACACTCACAATAATTTATATAGCAGACCAAAACAAAGTCTCGCTTGGGTCACCTTTGAGTTCTCTAGTGCGAGATGTGTCTCAAAAGGTAGGCCCTCTAAAGGTATGCTTTGAAGTAAAATTTATGAAACTCAAGATGATTTTCATCACCCAAGATCACCAAAAAGGTTCAAGGGGAGAGGATAGTCACCTAGTTTTCCAAACACGAAATACACTTCATCACAATGTTCATTTTAAGCCCCTCGAGTGGCGCTATCCAAAAAGAGTGAAATAAGGTGTGTACAAGAAAGTAGTGGTTCCTTTTAAAGCATCACTAGAAGTGTTATAGATATCAATCAATGAGATAGAAAAGGTGCAAGACAAAAAATGATTTGTTCATTTTAAGCCCAAAATTGAGTGTTTTCTAAATCCTTGTCTTATTTGGTCAATGAAATAAATCATGCATTTGTCAACAAATTAAAATCATTTGGTCAACAATCAAACATGTTTTAGAGCACTAAATTGGAAGCATTTGTTTGTGGGATTATTTTATTGCACCAAATGAAAGCATTCTCTATTTATGAAATCTTTGAAAAATGTTCATTTTAGAGCACTAAATTGGAAGTGTTTGTTTGTGGGATTATTTTTAAGCACTAAATGAAAGCATTTTCTAACTTAGAAAGATTGAAAAAGGTTCATTTTAGAGCACTAAATCAAAATCTTTTGTTTGTGGGATTCTTTTTAAGCACCAAATGAAATCATTTTCTAACTTAGAAAGCTTGGGAAAGATTCATTTTAGAGCACTAAATCAAAAACATTTATTTGTGGGATTCTTTTTAAGCACCAAATGAAAGCATTTTCTAACTTAGAAAGCTTGGGAAAGATTCATTTTAGAGAACTGAATCAAAAGTGTTGTTTGTGGGATTATTTTTAAGCACCAAATTAAAATTTCCTAACTTAAGAAAGCTTTGAAAATTAAAATTTCTTCGACCGTTTGTCTTCCCTGCAAAAAAAGCGTTAATGGTTTTTTTTAGATAAACACTCATTATACCTCTGTAAATCTTGCATACACAAACATTAGTACCTGTTATACATTCAAATTAGGCACCTATTAGCATTAGAAGTCAAAATTTAATTTACAGATCTCAGACATTGATTAACAGGGAAAAAGCGCAAGAAAAACAGTCAATAGCAGCCTCTATCAGAAGTCAAAGGTGCCAGAAAATGTCAAAATCACCCTCTATCAAAGAGAAAAGGTGCCAAAAAAAGTCAGAAGCACTTAAAAATAGGTCAAGTAAACCAAAAAATAGGTCAAAGGCACTAGAATCGTGAAAGAAAATGTGATTTTTTTGGGAACCTGTGCGTGAAGATTTTTCTAGAGCGCTTTTGGGGACCTGCAACTTCAAATGTAGCTCATAAAATTATTAGTGTTAAGGATTGAGGTCCCACCGGGCATGCCAAAATGTGTAAGGGGGAAATATACAAGTATAAATGAGATTAATTTCATTGAAAATAAACTAATCTAAATCAAGACAACAATCTAGATCTATGCCCATTACTCATGAAATGAAGTTTCTTAAGCTATTGAAAACAAACAATGAAATCCTATGATATCAAAATGAATTCAAAAACAAAGGAAATGTTACAATCCCATGTCAGATCGTGTTCACAAAGATGTGTTGGGTTGTTTGTATCAATGCGAAGCCTCCATTGTTTCATGCGAGAGATTGAAGATTGATGCATGTGTTGATTGAAAAGGTGTGTTGAAGCTTTGTCAATGCCAATTATAATCCCTGTGGTACTTCGTTGTGCAAAATAGGTTGATTCTTTGATCCTTTTTTGTGAGGAAAGATGTTTGTTATATAGAATTTGTGATTTCAAATGACCGCTCTGGATCGCGTAGTAGAATATCTTGATCGATGGTCGAAAGATATTGAGAGGATTTAGATGAGCATAATCAATGCAAATAGATTATGCAATTAGTGTGATTGAGGAATATATTGATGTGTCAGGAATATAGATTGATCAGTTAGGAAATAGATTGATTTGTTAGGAAATAGATTGATCTGTCAAGAAATAGATTGAGCAACAAGTGATTCGTAATTTACTCAATTGAGAAAGTGGGTGAGGATAATTAATTAATTGATTTAATTAATTAATTCCTTTTGGAGTTGAATTTGCAAATCAAGTTTGACTTTTTCAAACAAAGTTGCATTAGTTTGATTTGATTTTTGATGATGTTTTTATAGTTTATCTGATTTATTCAAATTTGGAGGGAAAGTGACATAACTAAATTATTGTTTTAATAATTTAATCGACTTAAGGGAATAAAGTAAATTAGCGAAATAATTAAATAATTGATGTTATTTAATTAATCAAGATGAATAAAGTTAGATTAGGACTTTATTAAATAAATGGAATTTATTTAATTGGTTGAAATTGATGAAAAAGTGAATTCATTAAATAATGTCATTTTATTCAATTAATAGTAGAAATTAGGGTTTTAGGACTTTATTAACTTATTAGTTAAATTTATTTAATTTGTTGAAAATAGTGAAAAAGTTGATTAAATAATGTCGTATTATTCAATTAATAAAGGAATTTAGGGTTTTCGATGCAATTGATGTTGAATGCAATGATATTTGATGATAATGATGCCGATGATGCAAAAATGTCATTTAAGGTCTGTGATAAGTGTTAGGTCAATTTTACATGTCTACACAATGCTATTCACATATAATATTTATAATTTTTTATTAGTTACATTCCTCAATAGTAGATGTAGTGGATAAAAAAATAGGTGGACAACATGTGTAAACAGTATTAACACTATGACCCTAAAATTTTATTACAATCATTAAAATAAATTAGTTAATCTTGCATTTCATAAATTAAATTGAATGAACATGCTAACATTTACTTGAGTATTGAGGCCGAAAGCCATTCAACATGGCATCTTTCATCGCTAACTGGGTAGCTGCAGATGTATCCTGTGCACTAGCCTCCTGATTGTATGTGGGGTCATATGTATAGGCCAACCTGAAACCTGACAAGAATGGGGTGGAATCCTACCCCTCAAACTCTCCCCTGGCTGATTTTGTTCTGCAAGATTCACACACTGGATGATACTTTGGGTTAGAGAGCTAATAGACTCTAGAGTGTCCACCTCAACACTCTCCTTCATGATGGAAGGGATAGTAATGTGCTCATAAGCTAGCCTAGCGAGTTTTCATCTCCCTTGCTACTGAGGATCGAGATGTGCACCTAGTCTATCCTATGTCTAATGAGGTAAAAATAACATCATCAATATAAGTAAACTAAATACCCTTCCTCATATTTTTCAGGCACCTTTACCTTGCAAATTAATTGTCTTTAGTATTAATAAATGCTTTCTTTTTGTGAAAGGTGCCTAATCTTTATTTTATGAAATTACTTGAAATAAGCTAACCCACACTAACTTAATAGTTTAGTTTCCAAAGTATTGTATAGGTTTTCATGCATAATCGGTCATCATGCTCAGCTAGGAGGATTCAACATAGAATTCCATATGGTTGAAGATTCAATGTAGACTTCAATATGGTTGAAGACAAGCACCAAAAGAATAGGCACCATAATTCTAGGGAACACATGGTGGATCGAGTTTTTGTAGCTTTCTTGTTATTTTTTGTTGAAAGACTTTATGACTCACTCTGAGCCTCTTTAATGTTTTATGTTATGGAATTAAGTCCGTTAGTTTGTTAGAATTAGTTAAAGACTTTTTTAGTGGTAATCTTTACCAACTAAATTATAGGATTCTATTAATAAATTTTTGAATAAGTGTGTAACTATTAGAAGAAATGAGACAATAGAGAGATATCGTTATGTTGTTGTAATGAGTTTCTAAACTATGTTTCTGAATTATACTTTCAATATGAATAAAGCGAGTTTTGTCCACCTCATTTTGAGTTGTTAATTATTGTAAATGGAATAATTTTGAATGGAGTAATCTTGGAGTTACAAAGTTTATGTGATTTGAGCTAAGCGTAGGAGCACCCGAGAGCTGCCCACTCGAGGGATTGTAGAGTAATAGATAAGTATTCAACTTTTAATTCTGTTGTTTTTGTTTTGTAAATGATAAGTGTGAGTAAAGTTTATTTTCATGTGTCAAGCTCCATTAAAGTTAATCTTGTAGGTTGTAGCAAGTCTGTAATCTTTAATTCTGTTAACTGAAGTTTCAGAGCACCTACCTTCACTGTTAGTTTGAAGTTGTTAAGTTGTTTTCTGTTAATCGTTAAGTTTGTTATCCATAGTTAGCCAGATGTTTCATAGTTTCTTTACATGCATTTCCTCTTCAAAAATTTACATGCTTATTAGTTTAATTATTTCCATGCTTTCTAGTTTAGTTGTTATGATTTTTAGATTAATCATTTTTTGCTTTCTAGTTTAGTGGCCTCTTAGTTTAAGTTTCATTTCAGTTGTCCTAATCACTTAGAAAATCTAAGAGAGATAGTTGAGGATTTTCCTATTGCATACAATCTTTGAACACTACTCAGTTGATATTTGATGTACTTTTCAAACTAAAGAGATAGGACCTAACGACAACCTATCAATTTTTGGCACCATTGCCGGTGACCTTCCTTTTCTAGTGTTAGTAGGAGATACCTTGAATACCTCTTTTAGGCACAAAATAGTCCTTAGGCTTCCTTTTTCTACATGGTCAGGAAATGAGGCCCCCATGGAAAATTCATACCAAGAACCCCCCCAACCAACGTTCCAACCACAAATAGGGAGGAAGAAATATCATCTCAAGAACTTATTGAAGAATTGATCGAGCAAGATCAACCTGAGACCTTCCCGCATACCCCAGAAAGAGAACACATAGTTGTAGAGGAGTGTATTCCTTTGCAAACCCTAGAGCCTCACCCATTTGAGCAAAATTTTGAAGAGGAATGAATCCCCTTCATGGGTGACCGTAGAAATGCTAATGCTAACCCTCCACTGTTGCGCACATTCACTTATCCTATTGCTATCAATGTAGATGATGACACGACTATGAAAAATATTTCATTGGCCTTGTTTCCAACCTTTCGAGATTTGTCTTCCAAAGACCCTGACCAGTTTCTATTTGAGTTTAATGTCCCGTGTTAGACATATGACTACAAGAATGATAACCAGAAACTAAATATTTTTCCCTCCACTTTGAAAGATGCAGCAATGCATTGGTTTATGGGATTAGCTTCATGGTCTATAACCTCTTGGGATGACATGGAGTTTTCCTTTTTGGAAAAGTACCAAATTTATTGAAGGGTCAACAATAGGAAAGAAGAATTGTTCAAAATAAAGTAAAATGAAGACGAAAGTCTAGAAGATTACCTAGATAGGTTTATCTTCTTATCTAAACGATGTGGCAGAGAAGCCATAATTCTGGAGATTCTGAAGACCTTATTTCTTCAAGGTCTTGATGAAGAAGCTCAAAGGAGCTTGGATTTAATGGGAAAAGGAGACGTGTCCCAACTAGGAATTGATGATATCACCAAATTATGTCAGAATCTCTCTTGAACTCGAGGAGGTATCCGAAAATCTACTCTTTTTAAAGGTTCCATTGAGATAGGGAAACTGCGTGAGGAGATAGCCAATCTTAAAACTGACATCCTAGTTTAGTTAAACACCACGTTAGATGGAATATAGGTTAAAACACAAAACCTTGAGACCTTATCCATCTACTACCCTAGGTGTCGAAACAAACATCTGTTAAGGGAATGCCCTTTGGACAAAGTTGACAAAATTGATGTTTGTCAAGATTGTGACAAGATCCATCCCACTGACTAGTGTGAGATTTTAAATTCCATCACGAATTCTAAGAAAATAACATTTTCGGTTGAGGAAGAGATCAACTTTGTAAATCAAAGAACTAGAAGAAATTTTTCCTATGGCCAAAATTCAAACCCTGCCTAGAGACCTCAAACCAACTGGAATAATAATCAATGGGTAGCACCTTGGCCTTAGCCACCACCTCAAGCACCACCTAATTAGGGAACTTACTCTTGGGGACCACTGAATGGGCAAATCAGTCTTGGGGAAACCTTTAATGGCCCAACCAGCCTCAACAACAGTGGTATCCTTAGAATCCAATTCCTTAATGGAATCAACCTTAGAATCAATTTTATATCGATCCCAGAAGTATGCCTAATCAACAATAGACTCTTTTACCACCTCCCCAAAATACTCAACAAAATGAGCAAGTTAATCAACCACAACTTCTGGCGCAACCTGTTCCGAACCCAAAGAAAAATCGTCAAAATACCCCTGTGTATTCTATGGAACAAGATAATGTTACTAGAATTAACGCTATCTATTGTGGAAATCTGCAATTAAGATCCGGGAAAACACTCCCTCAACCGACAATAGTTGAGATATTGGATGAGCCTATCAAGGAATCTGCTGAGATGACTAAAACAACTCCCACATCTGCAAAGAGAGCCCCAGAAAGTACCCAAGACAAGACCTTTCCGCCATCTCCAGCTGTAGCTTCTGACCTACCTCAGGACAAGGGGGGTCAGTCTCCAACTGATTCTTTAAATAATTCCACCCCAAAGACAAAAATCAAGAACCTTTTTTGGAGTGACTTAAACCAAGAACTATGAAAGATACTCCATAAATGTCCTCTTCCACCAAAACTACGTTGATACAAGAAATCAAACAGTTTCAAATTGAGGTTACTTTGCTACAATAAATTAAGGAGATTCCTAAGCTAAACCAACTGATCAAATAGTTGTGTATCAAAACTCCAAGGAGGAAACCAAAAAGGATAAATACCATTCACATAAATGGTTATCTAGCTGAATTTTTGGCTAATAAGACCACTGCTCTGAAATATGATGATCTAGGTAGTCCAATCATAGCAGTAACAATCAATGAGGTGGAAATACCTAATGCACTAGTAGACCTGGGAGTATCCATTAATGTAATGATTGTTGATGTAATGGAAGAGTTGGGGCTTACTGATTTATGTCCTACAACTATAGTCTTACAGATGGAAAAGCAATCCATAGCCATTCCCAAGGGTGTTATCAAAAAATTTCTTGTTAAGGTTGATGGATGGGAATATCCTGTGGACTTTCAAGTAATTTAGTCCCTTACACCCAAATATAGTTACCCTATAATTCTAGGAAGACCATGGCTGGCTACTGTTGCAGCCAAAATTGACTGCAAAGAGGGAGGAATGACCATTTCATATGGTCCAAATAGCAAACATTTATTCTTGTATCCTCCCACCAAGCTTTTTGAATATAATAAAGTCTAGGTTGATGAACCAGAAGGTCCCAATAGACACAAAAATTTAGCTTCACTGTCCATAGTAGTCATCAAACAACACGGTGAAGAATTGGAGGATGAATTAGAAAACAACATGGAAAATATTACCATGGATTCAAGTGATGAGGAGATGTTGGACATAGAAGAGATCCTAGGACAACCCATCAACATAGGTCACATTGAATTCGATAATATCAGTTTCATGGGATTGCCTTGTCCTTTGGCAAATATCATTCCAAAAATAGAACATTTCTTTGAAGATATTGCTAGAATTAATAGAACCATACCTCATAGCTACCCCATTAACACTTTGAAAATACCAATGTACACTATCACATCTAACCATTTGGGTGTTAAAACCATTATACTGTTGCCAGGAAAAACCTTGAACATTAATAGCTGGTTGAACGAGCTAGAAGAACACAAATTGTTTGATATCCTGGTGAATAGATTTAAAGCTTTTGCTTGGGACTACAAAGATATGAGAGGAATACACCCAAGTGTGTGTACTCATCATATCTATACCAAGGATGATCAACCTATTCCTCGACCACAACAAAGACTCAATCTTTCCTTGAAGGATATCATTAAAACTGAAATTGAGAAACTCCTACAAGTGGGATTTATTTATCCATTTTTGATAGTAAATGGGTTTCACCTTTGGTTGTGGTTCCAAAGAAGAATGGGAAGTGGAGAGTATGTGTAGACTATAGGGAACTTAACAAAGCAACCCAAATAGATTATTTTCCCCTACCATTTGTAGACTAGGTTTTGGATAACTTGGCTAGGAGAAAATATTTCTCATTTTTGGACGGATTTAGTGGTTACAACCAGATACAACTAGCAGAAAAAGACCAGGATAAAATAAATTTTAATTGTCCATGGGGAACATTTGCATATCGAGTTCTCTCTTTTGGGCTATGTAATGCTCCTGCAACATTCCAGAGAGTTGTCCTGGACGTATTTGCTAAGTTGGTGAATGAGTGTGTGAAAGTTTATATGAATGACTTCACTATGTACAGTTTAACTTTTGATGAAGCTCTCCAAAGTCTAGACAAAGTGCTAAAGCGATGTGAGGATCATCGTTTGTCCCTAAGCCATGAAAAATGTCTGATAATGGTAGAACAAGGAATAATTCTAGGACACCTCTTGGCTGAAGTAATAGAAGTCGATCCTAAGAAAATCAAAGTGATACAACAAATTGTGACCCCAAAAACCCAGAATGATGTTAGAAGTTTCTTAGGGCATGCTAGATACTATTGAAGATTTATAGAAAACTTCAGGAAAATTGTAGCCCCTATGTTTTCTCTTCTTCAAAAGAATGTGGAATTTATCTGGACACCTGAGTGTCAGTCATCATTTGAAATCATCAAGGAGAAGCTCATCTCTTTTCCTATCCTTCATGGACCTAATTAGAATATTTTCTTCCATATTTATGTTGATGCATCTAATGATGCTATTGGAGTGGTGTTAGGACAAGAAGATGATAATGGGGGAAAGTATGCTATATACTTCATCAGTAATAATTTGACTTCAATAGAACAAAATTATATCACCACAAAGAAATAATTCTTAGCTGTAGAACATGCAATTAAGAAATTTTGACACTACATTACAAGATACAAAGTAATGGTGTACACATACCACTCAGCCATCAAATACCTCATGAACAAACTTGTATTGAATGGGAGGATAATTAGGTGGTTGTTGCTTCTCCAGGAATTCAACATAAAAATTATTGACAAACCAGGAAAGTTTAATGTAGTTGTAGATTTCTTATCTCGAATCAAATAGGATGATGGTGATTGTGCCCTAGTACAGGATGAGTTTCCAAATGAAAATTTGTTTGCCATCTCTACTAAAACTCCTTGGTTTGTCAATATTGCCAATTTCTTGGCCACCTCAGAAGTACCACCTGATTTTACATCAAAATAGAAGAAAAATCTTGTTAGAGAAATCACCCCCTTCAAATGGATTAATGGGATCCTATTTCAATGCGAGCCTGATATGGTTCTACAATGATGTGTTAGGGAAGATGAAACTTATAGTATCTTAATAACTTGTCATGATGATCCTTCTGGAGGACATTATTTTGCTAAGAGGAAATCCCATAAGATTTTAGGTGCAAGATATTACTGGCCCTCTATGCATAGGGATTTCAAGAAATATGTTCACCATTGTGATGAATTTCAAAGGGTAGGGAGACCAACTATATATAATGAAATTCCCCTTCAACCCCAGGTAGTCCTTGAACCATTTGAAAAATGAGGATTGGAAAAGAGTACATTATGGTCTGTACTAATTATCTGACTAAGTGGGTAGAATTTTAAGCTCTACGAGTTGCTAGGGAGGAACATGTAGATAATTTCCTGTATAATAAAATTTTCCTCAAGTTTGGAGCCCCTAGGATGATTGTCACAGACCGGGATCCTTAGTTTATGTCTAAGGTTTTGTTAGCCTTCACTGACCATTTCCAGGTTATCCATAAGAAATCATCACCCTATCATCCTCAGGAAAATAGCTAGGTGGAAGTCACTAATAAGGAGCTAAATTTTTTTTTAACAAAAAATGTTTCATCAAGAAGGAAAGACTGGGCTAGAAAACTACTCGAAGCCGTTTTGGCTTATAACACAATGTGGAAATCAACCACCAGTTTTAGTCCATACGAGCTAGTATTTGAGAAGAAACCTCTCTTACCCATTGAATTCGAACTCCAAACTCTGAGAACAACCATGGAGTTAGGTCTAGATCTTAAATGAGCCTAGGTAGAGAGAGTCTTGCAGCTTCGTGAGTTGGATGATCTTCGTTTGGATGCCATCCATCAAACTAAACTGGTGCAACAACAATGCAAATTCTGGCATGACAAGCATATTAAGGAGAGAGAGTTCCATAATGGGGATTGGGCCCTATTATTCGATTCCAGATACAAAGATCACCGAGGAAAACTCAGAACTCATTGGCTTGACCCATATGAAATTTTTGAGGTATTTTCAAATGGTGCGGTACAACTGAAGCCCATTGATGGTGACACCTGAACCCTCCTAGTCAATGGAAATTGATTACACATCTACCATAAACTAGTCAATAAAGAAGAATCCACAAAAATGGTAGAAATGCAGGGAGAAATCCAATGCATTGATTTTGCTACGATAGGGTCAATATAATTTTTGTTTTTGCTACTATATATCAAAAAATAAATAAAAAAATGCATGTGTATGAACTTATTTTCTTTAGAATATTTATTTTCAAAATTTTCATCTTTTGGACTTGGCTAAATTTCATTTCTATTTCGCAGGACTTCATTTTTCATCAAACACAAATTCTGGTGCATCTTGTTGCGGTGCTTCGAAACTTGTTAGCTCGATTGAAACGATGCTCTAGAAATTGTTGGCTCGGTCATTGCTATTCTCTGGAACTTGCACAAATTACTTGTGCCATTCCTTGTTTTGTTCTTGCATTCTAGTGCATCTCTTGATGATGCTCTCAAAAGTTAAAATCCAAAGTTGTACATTTTTCTTTCATTTTCTGGCTACATCTTCCAACGATGCTCCATAAATTTTCTTACTGCATTATGGCTGCATCCTTCAACGATGCTCCAAAATTTTTTTGTTCCTTCCCTTTGGCGACATCTTTCAATGATGATCCATAACTTGTTTGGTTGCATCTTCGGCTACATCTTTCGACGATGCTCCAAAAATTTTTGGTTGCTGCTCCGGCTGCATCTTTCAACGATGCTCTAGAAATTTTGTTGTTGTATTTCGACAACAAATCTCACTGATGCTCTAGAACATTTCCACTCCAATTTTTTGCTTCGGGAACATCTTTCAGCTTGCTCCAAAACTTTTCATCTTTCACCCCAACCGCATCTTTTAGGATGCTCCAGATTTTTGTAAATTCTTTTCCTTTTTCAATACTTTGATTTTTCCAAAGTTTTACACATGTCCATTATTCAAATTTTTTTCATCACCTTGGAATCCACGCCTACATTTCCATTTCACCCTATAGTATCATATTCTTTCATAATAAATGAAAATTATTATGAAAACCTTTTTGTCATAATGAACTCTGTCATTAATTAGCTATCCCATCCACCTCATAATAAATCCACCGCTACCCTTGCCAAATCATACAACTAACCTATTACGTTAGAAAAAGGTAAGTGATGTTCAAGTTAACAACAAGATGTAAGGTACATATACTTTTCACTTAAATTTGGTAATTATTTTGAATAAAGATTAATTAATTGGCACAAGCCCTTTCCTTTCATATCTTAGTAAATTGTGCATTGAGTTATTGCTTGAAGTACGATAAAATTTGTGCATTTTCCCATGCACAACCACCATGATTATACAATAGAGATCAAGTCAGACAATTAATTATTTCCCCATCAATGTATCAAAATCATATTCTCTTCTTTCTACAATTTAGTTATTTAAATAAAGTATCTTTGAGAATTATAGTATTTTCGTAGAATTGAGCAGAGTAATAAGGGAAGAAAAGAATGGGAGGAGCTAAAAAGAAGTCTGAACCAACCTTAGTGGATAAATTGTTAGCATTGGGCAACATTGCAAGCCTATTTCAAAAATTTGGGTGGCTAGAATTTATTAAGAAGTTTGAGGGGCATACCGAGTAGCTAGTAAAATAATTTGCAGAAATTTTTGCAGACGGGCAAACTGTGGTGCATGGCAAGCATTTCCAATCCAAACATTATCTCCCATCTCTCTAGTCTTGAAAATAGAGGAATTAATTTGACTAAAACTACACAAATTACTTATCAGAGGATAGTATAATTATTTCATAGAGAACGTGAACCTTAGCCTCTGGTAACTATAAGCACTAGAGGAGAAAATAAAGGTTTCCAAAGAATGTCCATTCTTGAACCTTAGAGAACTGTTGTAGCTTGGATAATTAAGTACTTTACCCATGAAGGACAAGTAGCAACGGTAGTAGGTCCCCCTTTTCAACTGCTTTCCCATTTGTGCCATGGCATCGAAGACCCTTCTCTTAGGGCTAATGTGTAGAAGTTGATAAAACACAACCTCACAGTCCCTAATATTCACCTGGATGCAATCACCTGTCACATGCAATAAATATTCAGAACAACCAACAAGAGATGTTCTATAAACCCTCAGAGCAAATATGTGCAAGCTGAAACTAGAATATGATTATTGAATGATATGATAATTACAATGTGATGAATCCTTATGAGGAGATCAAGAAAACCTAAAATTAGGAAACCCTAGTGTGCACACTTAATAATTAATAAATAATTATTAATGTGCCTAAGCTTAGCTTAAACAACCTAAAGGAATAAGGGACTTAATTAATTAACCAATATGATTAAATTAATTAAGTGGAATAACTTATTACTCTAACACCCCCCCTTAAGATTAACTTAGGGAGTAGCTAAAACACTAGAAAAAAGATGCATGAAAGCAAAGATGGGTCCCAACAACAAAGGCCTGATCAAGTACCCAAGTACAAATGCAATGCAAACTAAACTAATCAGGGTAAAGGAGAAAACCCAGTGGGAACAAAACTCCTCCCCAAAATAGAATGCAAAGAGCAACTAAATGATGAAATATGGAGGACTCCATAGGACCCCCCAAGGACACCATCCATCACAAAGATACATGAAAGAAACCCCCCAGAAGAGATGAAGAAAGAGACCACAAATCCCCCCCCAGAATGAAGTAGCCCCAAAAGAACTGAAGAAACTACATCTCCTAAAAGAAGTGAGAGGGAAGAGGTCGAATGAAAGCAATCTCTGAAGGTGAAGTAGGTGTAGCCCAAGATATCTCCACAGAAGCAGGTGTGACCTCAACAAATGAAGAAGTCAAAGTAGGTGAAGACTGAAGTGAAACCTCCAAAGATGAATGCTCAACTAGATCTTGCTGCACTGAAACAAAAGAAACCACATCTAAAGTCATAGAATTATCAACAACTACAACAATAGGTGAAGTAGATGGAATGGATGGCTCAAGAGCATGATCTAAAGTGAGAACTCCAATGTTTAAGTAGCCAAATGTCTCATCTGAATGATGATTCACACTAGAAGTGTGATAAACAGCTGTAGGAACAAAAGCACCAGTAGTAGCAAAATCTGCAAAGGAATACAACCAAGATGAGTGATCCACCGCCCTAGTAGCAATAACCACTCTAATCTCCAAGTCTCTGATGATAACCGAATCAGGTGTGAACTCCACAGACCTCCCATTGCCTCCATGTGGGATCTGATATATAGAAAGAAGGTTTTTCATCAAATGAGGAACACACAAGACATCCTAAAAGGTGTTGTCCCCAAAACTAATAGACCCCTTCCTTGTAACACTCATGTAGGTATTGTTTCCCATCAAAATAGGAGACATAGTGTGAGACTCAAAGGAAGTGAACATAGACTGTGTAGAAGCCATATGATGAGATGCTCCTGAATCTAGAAGCCATCTCCCTGATCGAAGACTCGAAGAAGCACAAAGAGCATGCCCCTTCATAGCCGATGAAGTATGTAAACCAGCTGTGCCCCTGTCATGCTGTACTGAAGAAGAAGAAGGAGGGGAAGGAGATGATGCATACATCCTAGAAGGCAAATCAATATGATGTTTTTAAAAAAGATTCTTTAGCTCATCAATGTCCTTCTTGTAGCAATTATGTTCTGCATGTCCTTCTCTCTTGCAATAGGAATATGGGCCCTTCTCCTTCCTAAATGATTTTCCCTTAGAAGAGGATGATGAATTTGAGGACTCCTTCTACTGCTCATGAGATTTGGAATCCTTTTGTTTCTGTTTCTTTCCTTTTCATGTAGAAGCCTTCTGATCTCTGGGCTCCTATGATGCAATGAATTCCTGTGATGAAGAGGGCTTCAACTTGCCCATATTAGCCAACTTGGCCTGCTCTCGAGTGAGAGAAGATGAAAAATCATCAAAAGAAGGCATAGTAAATCTAGTACCAAGTGCATCCCTAGTAGCATAAAAGGTAGAAACAAAAATTGAATAATCTGGTCCAAGCTTAGAAAGAATGGACAATATCAACTGAGAGTCTTCCTTCTAAACACCACACTATGAAAACTACAATCTAAGAGACTTGAATTTGGTGAAGAACTCTTGGATGCTTTCAAAATCCCTAGGATTTAAGCCAATAAGCTCATTCTCTAATTGAAACCCTCTCATAGTATCTTGCTTCCCAAACAAAGACTACAAAGTAGTCCAAATCTCATGGGGTGTAGTGAAAGACTCAATATGAAAAAGAAGGCCAGAAGAAAGAGAAATACAAAGGTACCATAAGCTCATCACATCTATTAAACCACTTTCTCTTTTCAGCAACACCTGTAGGTTCAATTTCTATACCCATGGTTACCCTGTAAAACCCTTTGTGTTTCAAGTGAATCTCCATTTGTTTTTTCCAACCAAAATAGTTGAATGGAGTAAGAGGTGAAATTTTATGTGTATCCATGATAGAAAACAACAATATATACTCTCAAATAAAAAAAATGCTCGTTGATCTAAAAAAAAAGCCCGATTGCATGCTTCCCAAGAAAATAATTGAAAAAATAAAGGATGAGATCAAACAGTAATATCAGATACTTGGTAAAATAATCTAAAAAATCAGGTCTAAGATTTGTGTAGAGCATTGAATCAGCTTTCTGACGCCTATTTGTTTTCACAAAACGGAGTCCGGATGCAAAAGTTACACCTCCTGGACTGAAAACAACAACTTCTGGCTTTGACAGGAGAAAAAAGCACAAAAAATGAAAAATAAAAAAATTCTAACCTCTACCAGTGGAAATATCGTTGAACCAACTTTCCGAAGATATCTCGTTTTCAATAAAAGGCCTCTTTTTGCAAAAGTTATGCCCATTTCTGTAAAACAGCTCCAAAATGCACAATTTGGCCTCTAGGAGCCCTCAGGGGCTAAAAAAAGTAAGCCCCTGGTTGTATGGCAACCAGGGGGCTGGAGGCTGAGGGCTGGAGCTGAAGCTCCTGGTCACCCACATGACCACCCGTGGGGCTAGGAGCTCGGCGGGGGTTGGGAGTGTGGGGCTTGGTCACCCATGTGACCCGTGGCTAGTCTTTTAAGCCCGCGGGGGCTGGAGGTGGCAGATCGGCGACGGGGGAGAGATATGGCACCGCCGCTTGGAGCGCCGCTTCATGAGTGGTGAATGGGTGGCATGGTGGTGACGGGTTTGCTTAGAACTGGCCACGCAAACTCCTGCTCCAAATTTTGATTTTTTTTTAATATTTTTTTTTAAATTTTCGCAATTTTTTTTTGCCTTTTTTTTCAACAGGTCCAAAATCGATGAAACGAAAGGTGTTTGTAAGGTTTTTGGGTGCTTTGAACGTGATGACGACGCCCATTTGGCCTAGAAATGCATAGAAAATTTTTCAATCCTAGAAGCTCAATAAATCAGCCTGGCTTGAAACCCTTACAAAGAAAAAACCGCTGTGAGAGAATATCTTCAAATCACGAATAGGAAGCCACAGGTCTGGAGCTCTGATACCATGTAGAAGTTGATAAAACTCAACCTCACAGTCCCCAAGATTCACCTGCATGCAATCACCTGTCACATGTAACAGATATTCAAAACAACCAACAAGAGATGTTTTGTAAACCCTCAGAGCAAATATGTGCAAGCTAAAACTAGAATATGATTATTGAATGATATGATAATTACAATGTGATCAATCCTTATGAGGAGATCAAGAAAACCTAAAATTAAGAAACCCTAGTGTGCACACTTAATAATTAATAAATAATTATTAATGTGCCTAAATTTTGCTTAAGCAACCTAAAGGAATAAGGGACTTAATTAATTAAGTGGAATAACTTATTACTCTAACATAATGTGTCAACATTCTTGTGTGATTCAGTTACTAGTATGATAGAAAAGTATAAAATTGGTACGAGGCCACTCAAACACCATGACCTTATTCAATTAATATGCAAGTACCATTTTTGTAAGAA
This sequence comes from Sequoiadendron giganteum, assembly GCA_007115665.2. Lineage (NCBI taxonomy): Eukaryota > Viridiplantae > Streptophyta > Pinopsida > Cupressales > Cupressaceae > Sequoiadendron > Sequoiadendron giganteum. The sequence goes on along the minus strand of CM021106.1, from coordinate 350,076,434 downwards.
ACCAGAGAAGATATGACATAAATATTTGCAAAAAATTGAGAATGTGGAGTTTGATAGACCTCTTGAAGAGGGAGAGTCATCCAAACAAGTAGTTAAATCTCTAGAAGAACCTTCCTCTAAAGCTTTAGGTTCTCTTGAATCTCAGCAGACCTCAACAACTCTTGGTGGAAATGCACTATAAACTTTACCTGATGTATCAGAAACTCCAAGACAACCAAGAAATGTAGAAATTGTACATTCCAAAGAAGAAGAAGAGCCTCCTTGTAAGAGGAAGAAGCAAACCACAATAACCTCACAAAAAACTCCTCCTTTATGGAGAAGCAAAATACTATCTGTCGAGTCTAGTGAAACTGTGTCTTATGACACATTAATTACCTCTAAAAAGAAGAAACCTAGGACTAAAGCTCACAAACATTGGAAACTGATACCCAACCTGGTGAGGAGGAAATAAAGGAAAGTCATCAACATGCTAGTAAATCTCCTAGGGTTGAATTGGATAATCTACCATCTCCAATAGAACAAGAAGAGGAAAGGGTACAATCACCACATTTTGTGGATATTGAGGATGATACTGTGGGACGATTGTCCCCCTTTATTGATAGAATTTTTGAGCCAGGTTCATTTGATGTGTCTAAAAAAGGGAATGCACATAGTGCTGAGGAAAATGTAAATAGGGAAATCCCCAATATTCCTTTTTTTGTTAATATAGGGGATGAAGAATTTGATCAGAGAGGAGTGGAATAAAAAAAATTGGAAACAAAAATTGCTGAATTAAAATGTCAGTTGCAAGGAAATGAGGAACAAATTAGCCAACAACAGGAGGAAATAGATGCACATATTGCAATTATAAGAAAAATAGATCAAAAAATTGTAAATTTGAAAATACAAATGGAACAAAAAGACAAGGTCATTGAACAATTACAATTTCAAATTCAACAGAGGAATGATGAAGACAAAAAGTATGTGTCTAGTATATTTGAAAAAGATGAACAAATTAATAGTTTGACAAACAATTTCATGCAAATGTTTTCTCCTTTTGAGGAAGAAAGGAACAAAAAGAAAATTGAACTTAATGCTTATGTAATTAGAATTGTTGAGTTAGAACAGGATTTGCAGGAAAGTGATACCAAACCTATAATGGAATCTCAAGGAACACAGACCGAACCAATTGTAACAGAATGGTTCCAGGTACACATACCTCCATTACTAATGAAATGGATGGAGAGATGCTACTTTCTGAAGGAGATGGCTATTGACAATGCTAGGCTGAATAAGGAGTTGGTTCTATTAAAAGAATCATTTGATAGGGTTTATAGAGCTAAGAAAGATGCTTGTTAGATAGGTGAATTATTGTTGGTTTGTAGAAGACCATCTAGGATATATTCTATGTTTCTCAATGAACAAATCGTGAGATGGAAATTACTTAAAATCTACAATAACCAGCCACATGACCCTAATGACATGGAATTTTCCAAAATATTTGTAGAATCAACTCCAACTCAGCAAGATTTGTTATGTGAATTTTTATGTTCATATTTTGTTCTTAGAAAGATATATAGATTTTTATGTTAATTTATTTGTTGGTGAAGTTCAATTGAGATAATTTCTATCCACCATGCACAATCAAATCCAATGGAAGGAATAGTCAAGGGAATATTTACAGGTTGAGAAAATTGTTGGGCTACAAATGAGATATCCTCACAAAAAGCCTTTTGCTTTTAAAGTACAGTTCTTGGGTAATTAAGCTTAAAGAGGCTGTAAAAAGTAAGTACAACAATAACCTTCAACTATGCTTTGACCATTTTCAAGTTCAGGGGCCAAAATTGATAGGGAGAGCCTAAAATGCATGTGAAGAAAGATATACCCCTCTTCCTATGTATCTTAAGAAAAGAGAGGTAATTTCACCTCTTAACATCAGATGGTTCTATAGAAGAGCTGCAACCTTGGATGATATCTTGAAGCAACTAAAAATTAATTGGATTGGCATGAGGTACAAACCTCCTCTGCTTCTTTCACCACCTCCTGCATTACATATACACATGTATCATACATCTAAATTTTTTGAAAGATGGAAAGCAAGGGCTACACTTCGTCAGGGTTTTCTGAGAGAGCCCAAGGATCTGGATACATAAGCAAATGATTTTTATGATCTCAGTGAAAAGTATGAAGAGTAGAGCGAAAATAGGGGAAATGCAAGATAGGGGCCACAACAAAGAGCAGGACCTGCTCAAGCTTAGAAAGGGGAGGAAATGATGAGGTGAAAATAACCTCATCAATATAAGTAAACTAAATACCCTTCCTCATAATTTCCAGCCACCTTTACCTTGACAATTAATTGTCTTTAGGATTAAATAATGCTTTCTTTTTGTGAAAAGGTGTATAATCTTTATTTTCTAAAATTAATTGAAATAAGCTAACCCGTGCTAACTTAATGGTTTAGTTTCTAATGTATTGTATAGGTTTTCATGCATAATCGATCATCATGCTCATCTAGGAGGATTCAACGCAAAATTCTATATGGTTGAATATTCAATGAATACTTCAATATGGTTGAAGATAAGCGTCGAAAGAATAGGCACCATAATTCTAGGGAACACACGGTGGATTGAGTTTTTGTAGATTTCTTGTTATTTTTTGTTGAAAGACTTTATGGCCCACTCCAAGTCTCTTTAATGTTTTATTTTATGGACTTAAGTCCATTAGTTTGTTAAATTTAGTTAACGAATTTTTTAGTGGTAATCTTTACCAACTGAATTATAGGATTATGTTAAGCAAATTTTGTATGTGTGTAATTGTCAGAAGAAATGAGATAATAGAGAGATATTGTTATGCTGTCGTAATGAGTTTCTAAACTATGTTTCTAAATTATACTTTCAATATGAATAAAGCAAGTTTTTCCTGCCTCATTATGAGTTAAGTATTGTAAATGGAATCATTTTGAATAGAGTGATCTTGGAGTTAAAAAGTTTATGTGATCTGAGCTAAGCATAGGAGCACCCGAGAGCTAGCCACTCGAGGGACTGTAGAGTAGATAGATAATTATTCTAATTTTAATTCTATTGTTTTTGTTTTGTAAATGATAAGTGTGAGTAAAGTTTATTTTCATGTGTCGAGGTCCATTAAAGTTAATCCTGCAGGTTGTAGTGAGTTTGTAATCTTTAATTATGTTAACTGAAGTTCTAGAGCACCTACCTTCACTGTTAGTTTGAAGTTGTTAAGTTTTTTTCTGTTAATCGTTAAGTTTGTTATCCATAGTTAGCTAGATGTTTCATAGTTTCTTTACATGCATTTCCTCTTCAACAATTTACACGCTTATTAGTCTAATTATTTCCATGCTTTCTAGTTTAGTTATGATTTTTAGATTAATCTTTTCTTTCTTTCTAGTTTAGTGGCCTCTTAGTTTAAGTTTCATTTCAGTTGTCCCAATCACTTAGAAAATCTGAGAGAGATAGTTGAGGAGTTTCCTATTGCATACAACCTTTGAACACTACCTGATTGATATTTGATGCAATTTTCAAACTAAAGAGATAGGACCTAACAACAACCTGTCAGTTTCGATCCACCAACTCTCCCCTAAAATTCCTACATATCAAAATAGTTGGGGATTTTGTTGAGGAAAAACTCGCAGAAGAGTTTCCTCAAGAAAAATTGGGGGACCTAGTTATTGTTGGATGGTGGATGGTCAAAAACCATCCACCAACTCTTCCAAAAATTATTCATAATACCTTGGTGGTTGTACCAATGGATAGGAAACCTCTTGCTATTAAGGTCAAGAGTTTAATTTGTACATGGGTTAGTGAATAGTGAGCACAAGTCATATTTTGTAGTTTTGTAATTTTTACTTGTATGTATGACAATTTATCTGCATAAAAATCTCTACTCTCCCGCCTCTTATTCGCCTAACCACTTAATTGCTTGCTAATTACATCTACATGTGTTAACATGGCTTGAAGTGGATTTACAAGCGTGGTTCTTTCTAAGGTTGAACTTACAAGATCATTAAACCTCACAATTAACTTCTCAATCTATTTTTTGTTGTTTTCAATTTCCCCCATTAAATTTTGTTGAGTTCCAAGAGGATGTTGAGCAATTGTTGGAGGAGTTTGTTGCTGTGGTTGTTCATTAGGATTTTGTTGCTGTGCTTGTTCATGAGGAGGAGAAGGATTTTGAGGAGGAGAATCAGGTGTATTTTCAACTCTTGATAATTAAAGAAATTAACATAAAAAATATATTAAATCTACCTAATTAACAACAAATTCATAAAAATACCAATAAAAGCTTACTCCTTTGACCTTCCTGTCAATGTGGCAAAATTTTGGCAAAGAAATAACAACAATTTGGTGAAGAAAATGGATGAATTTGATGTCTCCACAACACGAGCGCGCCTTGTTAGGGTTTGCAGGCCGCAGATGAAGAAATATGACAGTGTAAAATGTTTTTTATTTTATTTTATTTCTTATAAAGACTCAAAAAACTCTCACATTATAATGCAAGTGTATTAAAGGATCAGTGTGATCGAGCCTTGGGATTAGTCACACCAAGCCATATCGCGAGCACGTTATAACGCGCTCACGTTATGATTTCTCAATTTTTTAAAAAAAGTTGGCCACTTTTTGGCCCCCCTTCTTTTTGTACCCACCCACATCCCAACCTAAAAATAACACCAAACATGAGTACGTTCCTTTAAGGGATCCAATCAAGTTCATGTTAGAAAATTTGGTTCAAGCTAATTTCATCAATCTTCCAAAAATCACAAGATAATACTAAACTTTTTTTCAAACCCTCATGGTACGATGATAATGCCTATTGTAAATACCATGGAATAAAAGGTCATGAAACATCAACTTACATAAAACTCAAGAACCTTATACAAGACCTTATATGATGAAGGTGCAATCAATTTCGAGGATAACCTTTAAATCCCATCCACCAATAATCATATTGACAATATTTATACCTTATATAATGAGCTAGAAGACATAGATACATTTTCAAAGCATGATCAAAATAATCCATTAGTGTCAAGTAATGATCTATTTCATGACATATTGGCATCATTTGACCTCATGGTAGAACGTATTGGAGAAAATTTCCTACAAAGGCTTTTGACCTATCATCCTTAAGTCTTCCACAATCTCAAAACATGCCATCTTTATCAAGTCATCCATCAAACAATGAAATCTTTCCACCTTCCTTCTAAGGACTATCCCTGATAGATACATGCCAAATTATTCAAACACTTAATTCAAATCCATTTGATGATCAATAAATTATTGAACCAATATTACCATGTACCCAATCATTTCTCATACCTAAGGTAGAAAATCTAAGTCACTTGAGCTATCACCCATGTATCCACATGTTGAAAGCATCCAAAATCCCTTTGCAAATAATCTATTCTTTGAAATCGATCGATGTCAAGAACATAATCCAAAGCACAATGAAGTTAACTCTGAAATGAATCAAGGTCAAGAATCCATATCTCCTAAGTACTATCTAGATTTAATGAGCATCTTCCAATCCGTTAATGAAAGATGTCCTGAAATAAGCCAAGACCAAGAGTCCATCACTTCCCCAAAATACTATCATGACCTAATGAAAATTTTCCAATCCATATAGGATTTCACAAAAGAAGACCATATCCATACACTAAGCACTTCTACACCTACCCATGAGATACTTCCTTCCACTGAACATGTAGATGATCTTCTTTCAAAACAAGAGTCTCCTAATCTTGACATCCTTGCAAAACATCAAACATAGGCATCATTATCTGAACCTCATGATGACAGTTCAAAAATAGATCATGAAGAAAATTTCTACTCAAGTTTTGAATCACTAACATCTTTTAAAGAACAATCAAAATCCAACGCTTTAACTACTACCTTTGAAGATTCTCGACAAAGCATTGAAGAAGACACAACTTGTTTCCAAGATAAATCATACTCAATTGATGCCAAGCAGGGTATCCTAGAACCCATACAAATGGGCGACAATCCTAAGCATCAAGGTATCAGTTATTCAACTATCAATGAGTCTAATTATATTAGTGATACCTTCGGGATACTGGGGGAAATTTATCTAATATAAACATCAACATGAGAGTCATGAAGAGTCCTTATGATAAAATTGTTGTTAACACTTCAACCATCCATGTCATGAATCATCATCCTCACATCTTTCCACCTTTTGATTGGGACCAACAAAAGAAAATTTATACAAAGGAAAAGAGCATGTCATCGATGCGAATGAATTGAAAAATAAAAATGGATGCATGAAATTAAAATGGGTCCTAAAGAAAAATAGAGGAAATAATACTTATCAAACTCCATTAGTCAAAGAAACTATGGGGCAAAATAAAAAAGGAACTTCCATCCACAAAAATTCTTCCTTAAAGCAAAAGAGATCTTTAGTAGCAATATACAAAGTATATGAAAAAGTTGGTCCTAAATCTAACCAAAACTCCATATCTACCTTTCATTTCTCATCACCCTACATTTGGAGGGTTAAAGATATATTATCTAAACCATAAACCGATACATCTTCATCTTATATCCCTCATCAAAATTCACTATCCACTTCCAAACCAAGAATACCTAACTATCACATTAACTGTGTACTTACAACCAATCTTAACCTTAATCTAGCCTCATGGTCACCTACTTCTCCACCTCATCTCCTCCAACTGATGGGTCATGCACCTATTCCCCTTGGAGGGAGTGTGAATCTAATTGGTCTCCTCCTAGCCCACCATGCATCATAATCCATAGTAGTCACTGGATCATTTGGACCTGCTGCCCATCCCCATCCCACTAGTGCTAGCTATCATAACTCTATGGTAGCAATCTGTGATAAAGCCCTCATCCCCCAAGTCACAACATTTCTAGTGGTCCTCATAAATTATGCATGGTAATCTAGTGTCAGAATAACTTGTCTCTCATCGAACTGGCAACAAACCCACTCTAGTAAATACCACTCTAAGATTTGGTCAGTGCACCTGATTAGCCATTGGGTCTGATGACAATATGTCATGTAAGAATCCTCATCGTACCATGCCTCATAACCCAAGTATGCTCACCAAATTAACTGAGTCATCTCATCAAAGACAACCCTCCAAAACTACAGTATCCCTAGCTACCTATAATGCAAATAATCATGATACTTGTATGAGTATGGGTCATCCTCATCTTTGTCGTCAATACCGAGAGGATGTGTAACTGTGATCCTCTCGCATGCCCAAAAATGTAAAAGGATGACACCTACAGAAATGTTGGCCCCCATTGGTAGCAGACCTAGTGCATGTCATGATATAGATGCATAAGAATACATGGTCCCTAGGAATATCGAGTGCCCTGTGTCATCATGCTCTCAATACATATCCCCCATCTAATTGGAAATCATCGAGACCACCTATCAAGTATTAACGACCCCATGATCAATCCAACTAAGATAGTAGTGAGCTCATGAACCTCACCAATGTAGGGAGTCAAACCAATTTGTCTGTTAGTAACAATCAATCACCACTCTCCCATCATCTTAGCCATGCACACAACTCCATAATCAACATCATACTCTACGAGCTCTCCATGGAAGGATGTTCCAAACATCCTCCAGTGTGATAGTGCACTCACCTGTCGGCAAGTGGAAGCTAGTTGTCTTAGATCTCCATCTCTCTACTAGGGTTGTCATCATCACCTTATGAGAGTGAATCTATGACATGTAAGAAATGTGATCCTGTCCAACTATTATGAGGAATTGAATCTCAAAATCTTGGATGTGTGCTAGCCAATCAATTAATCAAGGCCTCCTCTCTCATGTGTATAGAGAATGAAGTATAGCCTACAAACATAAAACCCACAACATCAAATTGCTAAAAATTTGATAAAAAATATTAAGTATACTACAAAATTGAGAAAACATGCTAGTTTATGCAAACACGAGCTTGTTGTGTGTGTAAATGTGTTACTCTTCAACAAATGTGATCAACCCCTAAAAAATTGCTCGTGCGATTGCATTTTGCAAATGCGACTACCAAACACGTCGTAATGAAGCATACATGCTGGTTTATAACATTAACATCACCCTTAAACAAATGAAAATGTCTTTAAACTAAAAACATGGTCATACCATGCCAAATGTAATAATCCTGAGGATTGTTGCATTTTATTATCCTACCTTTGGATAATAATTTGGAAATAATCAAAGTACAAGCAAAGGTTAGAGTATTGTGTATCATAGCACCTGTGTCGACTGGCTACTAGTACTATCGAACTAGCTCCGCATAGTGTGGTGCTCCTAGAACTCGTGCCATCACAAATGATTGTTTGTAGCTGGAAATATTTAGAGAAATAAGATCTGAGAAGGCTGAGAGTGCAAATGAGGAACCTTTGAACCCTAATTTCCTATTTAAGCCCCCCAAAACGTAAGGTTTTTCCTGTGACCTCCCTCCTGGGCTATCTTTTGAGCACCCTAGTTTATCCTGATCCTTATCTATGACCCTTAGGGCCTAATTTTTCATTCTCTTTGCATTTGAATAAGTATTGATCCTTTTCGTGAGCCTGACCTAAAAAAGTAATTTTTCTAGCCAAACTCCTGAGGGGGCAGTCTAGTATCCTATCATCTTTCTGTTGATAATCGGGGCACAGTAGTGGGGCATCATTAATTTTTTTTAAATCTTTATTTGAGCATCTAATGTATTTGAAACAATGCAACAAGTACATTGTATCAAAGAGGGGAAAAATGTAGACATGTAAAAATTCCTAATGAGTATCACACATCCTAAAACTGTATTTTTCCATCATTTTCATCATCTCATTATTGTTAGTGCATTCTCATCATTTTTCATCATTTGCACCATTATTCCCCTTATAACATCATTTTCATCATTTAACCCTAATTTCATCTATTAATTAAATAATCTCAAATCATTTAATTAATTAATCATTTTATCACTAATTTTCTCTCTATCCCCCTAATTGAATAACTTTTAACCATTTAATTAGGTTAATCAAACATTCTTCTAGTCTCATATAACTAAATAATTCCAATTATTTAATTATCCCATCTTTAATATTCTATCCCACTTGCATAGAATATTATTTTTCAAAAAGGCATATATTCTCATCCTCCATAATTAAATATTTTTTAATTTTTTAATTATCTTAATTTCCCTCCATAAAGCATATTCCCAAGGAATATTCCTTTTTCAAAATATCTTAACTAACTTTTATCTCAAGCATTTCTAGCCCTTCATTTTTGAGATTTAATCCCTACCCTTCATTTTCAAATACTCAACCAATTTCCTACAAATGAGGAGATATTTGGAGTTGCAACTAATTTCATCCCTTCATCATCCTTGATCTTCTCCTATCCCTCCATTTCAATATTCAATCTCAACCCTTGATCTAATTATTGGAAATCTATAAAATCACCCTCCATCCTTCATAATCATCACCTAGAATTTGAGTAGAGCATTTATGTCATTGTGAGCTTTGAGAAATTGAGAGCATTTCATCATTCATCTTGCTATACAGGTCATATCATTGAGATTTTGCAAGCAGAAGGAGCTAATATTTGAGAAATCCAACACCATCCAACAAAATTCTCTTCCAAAATGGGATGTAAGGTGTGTGTATGCATTGAATTCTTGATTTGATTTGCATTTACTAATCATTTGATGTTTGAATTCTTTGTGTAGTGCAATCAATCTCGTTTGGTAAGTGGGTTTGATCATTTTATGTTTTGGGTCTTTGGATTTCTAAACCTAATTGAAGAATTCTCACTTGTTTATGTAATTTCCACTTAACCCACTTATATAGATAGAGATAGAATTAAGGTTTGGGAGCATCTTAAAAACATTAGGATTTTAAATCTTGGGGGGAATTGAGTGGTCAGAGGATACTTCAATTTTACTTTGTGTTTTGGAGAGAAAAAGGGTGGTAAGAGGCTACTTTCATTGGGTTCCATGTATTTTAGGAAGTTTTGTGATGAGTTGGTTCTAGCTAATATATATCCCAAGAAAGGGTGGTTTACCTAGTTTAACAAGAGGATTAGGGAAGATAATATTCCTAGTAGACTAGATAATTTTTTGGTTAAATCCAAGTGGCTTCTTTCTCCCCTTATAATTTTGTTAGAGGTGGTTCAATTTGGTAGTTCAAATCACTGGCCAATTCCCTTGTGTGTGAATAAGAATAATAAATTATCTATAGTTCCTTTTAAAATAGAAGCATTTTGTTTTGAACATCTAAATTTTAAAGATTCTTTAAGAAATTTGTGGCAAAAGGACATCAAAGGCTACAAGAGGTTTATTCTTTCTTAGAAGTCAACATATACTAAAAGGTGGGCCATGATTTGGAACAAGGAGGTTATGAGAAATTTGTTTGCATAGAGTAGGAAAAGAGATCCTAGATCTAACAAGTAGATTAACTAGGATTTACTCTTTCCCTTTGACTCCACATTCAAACACAAACCAACTAGGATTTGATGATTGGCTAGCTGCCAAAAGGGAGAGCCAATATCCTAGGGTTTGGTTCTTTTAAGCTGCAACAATAAGAATTTTGATGTGTTTTTTAATAATAATATTTGATATAAATCATAGATCTAAAAATATAATTTATCACATATCCAAAAATGAAAAACGTCAAAACAATTGTAAATCTAAAAAAGGGATATAGAGTGTCACATCTCAATTTTGCTTGCATAAACTTTATTTGATAATAAATGGAACTGGATGAGACCATTGGACATATGTGTTTGAAGCATAGATTATTGTGTTTTCATGGATGATAAATTAGATGTTATCTTTAAAATGCATGCTATTGTGATTAAAATAATGATGAATTATTATGATACAAATATTTCAATTATTGATTATGGTTTTATGAGCTAACATATTGATGAGATATTGAGTGCAAATGAGTGTAGGAACAAGTTGAAGGTGAGAACATGGCTAAGGTAGAGATGACCTAGCCGATTGAAAATAGTTGACATGATGGAAATCCTACACAAACACTCACATAGTTGCATTCATCCTACATTAAGTATGATAATGTTTTGCACCATGTTATCATGTATACGTCATTGCCTATTTTGTGTTATGATTTAAATAATGACTATGTCTTATGGTTATTTTTTTTGTGAAAATTAATTTAATTGGGAAAATAAAATATTTTATTTTTAAATGTTTGATGATGATAAGTCATGCAATCCTAGCATGAGGAGAAAATTTAGTTCTAAAAATAAAGAGATAATCCAACTAGAGTTGAACACTTACATGGAAATATGAAAACCATGAAAAGAGAGCTCAACAAAGGAGAAAGGATGATTGTTTTGATATCATTACTGTAAACGACTAAGGAAGATTAACATCATAGTATTTGATCAGATTTGAGGAGTTAACACGTAGAGCAGGAGACTAGGTACTACCCTAGGGAATAACAAAGGGGAGTAGATTTTCTTTTCTAGGTCTACCTACTGTTTACAGTTTAATTTCTTTGGCTAAAGCTATGTGTACTATTGAAATAGATGGATGCTATTTTATTCTCTCTGCCATATCTTGATAGTAGGGCATAACATGTTCATATATGAAATACATGTGTATATATCAGGCTGTACTGGATTCCATCCCGTCAGTCATTTCTAGGTTGCTAGGCTTCTTATGTAGGATCGAGTATTCTTCACGTTAGGAAGAATTTCGGGGAAGCGTAAGCTTTGTGGTTGGGAAAAAAAGCGCCCGAGCCATGTTCTCATCTCTTGGTTTGCAGATGACCATTGAGGTTAGTGGTAGTCAAAGACGCTACTGATTATGTTTATTTTATATCTTTACTTTTATTGTTATGACCAACTGGGCATGAGAGCTTGAGTCATATTATTGCATAAATTATATATTGTACTCTATAATACTTGACTAGATAGTAATGTAAGAACAATTGCAGATCTGAAAAGGGATAAAAAGTGTCACATCTCAATTTTTCTTGCATGAACTTTGTTTGATATAATTACTAGTAGCGATTGAGGAGGATTAGCATCGCAGTATCTGAGTAGAGTTGAGGAGTTAGCATGTAGAGCAGGACACCAGGTATTACCCTATTATTTTTGTTTTTAACATGGCTTATAAATGCATGGTAAAGGCTTAAATAGAACCAAACCTTCTAGTTCAAATGATGAATGATATTATTATTGTATCATGGGGTTTGAAGGAAATTACTATTTTTATCATAGCATGTATTCAGTTCTTTGTATCAATCAGTATATGTAGTGTTCTGCTTGTTCATACAAATAAAACTTGTGCATTTATTATTACATATAATGCAAAAAGAATAGTTATGCATATCGATTTATATATATATATATATATACATATATATGGTATGAGTTTATTATACCCAAATTAATGAACAGTTCATGGCTGTAACCATATATGAATTCTTTGTTGTTGTTATAAAACCACTATGATATTTCGTAATATCAACATATATAAACAATAGTATATATAAATATAGTGTATTTTCCATGAAGTTAATACTAGTAAACATTTTATTTCTGTTGTGACGATTCCACAATAAAACTATAAAACTAAATATATGAAACTATCATTTAATTGTTATGGATCTAATTCTTTTATTTCCAATCAGTATATCAATGGTATAATTATAGTTATATATACACATATATATACATATAAATATAATGGTACAAATATGCATCATATGCTATGAACTAGTTTCTTATGGATTTAACCTGCATGCCATCAAAGATTAGTTAGCATTACATATACATTAAATATTGCATGAAATTGAGAAATATAATTAGTTAGAGATCAAATTGTATGTCAATTATGTATTTAACCATCATTATGCATGAACGGATTGAAATAACAAAATACCTTCATATAATCATTTTGCATGAAAAGAAAAGGGATGTTTATTTTTATGATCATTGGATATATGCATGTTAAATTGTCTTCATGAGGAAAATAGTTTTCTTTTATATGTGATTTGGCTTTACCTTCCAAGATAGGTGCTGAATAGGGACTAACAAAGGGGAGTAGATTTTCTTTTCCAAATCTACCTACCATTTACGATTTAATTGCTTTGGCCAAAGCTATGCGTACCATTGAAATAGATGGATGTTATTTTATTCTCTCTGCCATATCTTGATAGTAAGGCATTACATGTTCTATGTGAAATGAATGTAGATATACTAGCATATATATATTTTTAATAATATATATAGAAAATTTCAAGAGATATCCTTCTCGAGGCACCTATTTTTTAATCAAATTTTCAAATAAAAGTGCATAGGTACCTCAAGAAGGATATATCTCGATGTTTTTAATATATATTATTAAAAATATATATATGCTAGTATCATTTGCAACGTGAAATGGAAGATAAAATTATTAGGGTTAGGGTTACAATTAGTACTAGGAAGGCCCAATGCTTCACCTATGTGAGAATCACCTAGATGCAATGAGTGCTAAGTGGACCATTCACTATCATGAGAGATGGGTTCTTGTGAACCACTACTCATGAAACACGTGTCAATGAGTTTGACACACAAAACTACATAGTTGAATCTTGATAGTAATATCATAATTTGACATGTCGTGGAAATTACCTCCTACTTATCGATATAATTTTGTTCACGAGTTGGGCTAGGGTTTAAAATTATAGTTAGGTTTAAGATTTAGGATACGATTAGGGTTAGAGATAAAATTAGGATTAGGATTAGGGTCACAATTAATGTTAGCATTTAGATTAGGGTTACCATTAGAAATACAAGTATAATTAATGTTGGGGTTGGCATTAGAATTAGGATAGGGATAGGATTATAGATTGAATTAGGATCAAGGGTAGGGATAGGGTTAAGTTTAGGGTTAGGGTTAGAGATATAATTAAGGTTAGGGTTAAGATTAGGGATTCAATTAGGGTTAGAGATAAAATTATGATTAGGGTCAAGGGGTTAATGTTAAGTATTGGGATTAGGGTTAGGCTTAAAAATATAATTAGAGTTAGGGTTGGGCTTAGCATGAAAATTGTGATTAGGGTTAGGATTAGAGATAAAATTAAGATGAAGGGTAGGGTTAGGGTTAGGGTTAGGGTTAGAGATATAACTAGGGTTAGGGTTATGATTATGATTACAATGAAGAATAGAGTTATGGTTAGGATTAGGGTAATGGTTAAGATTAGGGTTATGGTTAGGATTAGGGTTATGCTTAACATTAGAATTAGGTTTATGGTTAGAGATAAAATTTGGATTAGGGTTGGGTTTAATGTTACTATTATGATTAGGGTTAGGGTTAGGTTAGAATTATAGATAGAATTGTGATTAGGGTTATGGTTAGAGATACAATTTGGATTAGGGTTGGGGTTAGTGTTACTATTAGGATTAGGGTTTGAGTTAGGGTTAGAGATAGATTAAGGAGTAGGGTTAGGGTTAGCATTAGCATTAGTATTTGAGTTAGGGTAAGGATAAGGGTTAGAGATACAATTAAAATTAGGGTTAGGGTTGGGATTAGACATAGAATTTGGATGAAGGGTAGGTTTAGGGTACTAAGATTAGAGATATAATTAGGATGAAGGGTAGGGTTAGGGTTAGAGATAAACATAGAATTAGGTTTAGGGTTAGGATCAAGATTATTATTAGGATTAAGGTTATAGTTAGGGTTAGACATACAATTAGAATTAGGGTTGGGAATAGTGTTGATATTAGTATTAGGGTTAGGGTTAGACATAAAATAAGGATAAGGGTTGGGGCTAATGTTAGTCTTGAGATTAGGGTTAGGGATAGAGTTAGGTTTAGTATGAGGGTTGGGATTAGCATAACTATTAGGATTATAACTAGGGTTAGTGTTAGTGATAGAATTAGAATTTGGGTTAGGTTTGATATATTATGAGGATTAGAGTTAGGATTAGGGTTATGGTTAATATTGGATTTATAGCTAGGATTAGGGTTATCATTGGTGTTAGGATTAGGCTTATGATTAGATATAGAATTAGGATTACAATTGGGATTAGTGTTATGGTTAGAGTTAGGGTTAGGGTCACAACGAAAAGTTTGTAGTATGAAAAAGGTTAGTACTTGATACAAAAGTGTGGGGGTTTGATTGTACAAAATTATGAGCTTAAAATCCAACAAAACTTGGTATTTGATATAGGGTAAATGCAAGAAAATGATTCCACTTCTCGTGGATGTTTTAGAATTAGCCAAAAACCCAAAATTAGGAAAAACGAAAATAGGATCCCATTATGCTTTGGGATCTCAAGCCTAAATTTAAAATGAGATCCCATTTCGTGGTGGGATCCCAAGCCAAGAATTATGAAATAGGATCTCATTTACCATGAAACGAGATCCCATTTACCACGAAATGGGATCTCGTTTACTATGAAACATGATCCTGTTTTGTAATAAACATGATCCCATTTCGTAAAGGTATTTAATTTTTTAAAAATGGCATGTAGAGCTCATTTTTATTAGTGAGCTCATTAGATAGAATGTGATCCCAAGTAGAAGACAATTTGATTTCTACCATCAAATAGTGTAGGTTGGTATTTTTTGTATTTTTGGTATTTTATTATTTTTATTTAGGTTTATTTTGTGTATTTTATTTAAATTAGGTTTTTTTATTTTTGGTTTTAAAATTCCTAAAAACATATAAACCCTACATTCAATTGAAACTAAAAAAATTACCATAGACAAAAAAAATCCTAAACTGAATTGAAACAAAAAAATTTCCCCTCAAACAAAAATATGAAAACTAAACTGAGATTCAATCACACCTACAAACCACTATTGAGTCATCGAAAAACAAGTTTTTGCTACCATATAATGGTAAATTGGTTGCCATTTAATAGTAAAATCTTCCAAAGTCTCATTTATCACATAAAAGCCAGATAAATATTGATTTTCCAACTCGATGGGAACATAGAACTATTTCCATTTTCAATGTTTTTTGTCAATTTGATAGAAACTTTATTTTTTCATTTTCATTCCTTTATGTTTTAAATTTGTATGAAAATATTTCAAAATCAGATAATACTTAATTTCTTTGAGAAAAAATCTAGATTTGTCTAAGTTTATTTCATTCCATTATTTAGCACTTATTGTTAATTGTTTAATCTAGCCACATACAACTATAATTTGCAGCACATGGCAACCATATGTACTCATGCACACACACCTACTCTCTAACATTTTAACATACATATAGTTTTCTATTGGCGTAATCCTTGAACCTCCTTTAGGTGCAAGTGCTAGTATATATTCTTTTTTTATAATCATAATCCTTATGAGTTTTCTAGATATGTTGAATTATGAATAAGATATAAATTATTCAAACCTATAGACTAATTAATTAGTTTCACATTAAAATATAAAATTAGAATCACACATTGTCATAATTTTTTCATTCCCTACATATACCCAGTCCATATCATTAGGATCACACATTAGATCTAATATAGAAGAATAAAATTGATAGAAACCATGCTCTTGGAATATATTATTAGCATGATCATATTGATTATGAAGCACATAATACTCCCTCCTAAAATATGATTGTTCATTGGGGTTATCCTCCTCAAATGGCTTAAGGGGATTAAATTTACCAAGAATGTTTCATATAATGTTCATGTGGGATATTTTATTTCATGTCATTAATGCAATATATCCATGTGGTTCAATTGGAATTATAGGAATAAAATTTTAATCCATGGCTAAAAAAATTTCATCCTAAATGAGCAACTATAATGTATTTATAAAAGTTGTATCCGCTCTAGGAATCATATCCTTTTAGACTTGAATATTTCTATCTATAATTGTAATTACTAGATAAGGAAACATTCATACTAAATATGTAACAACCAAAAAAATAATACTAGATATTAATAACTTTGAATAAGAGCAAACGTTCAAAATATAACTATCCTTGAAAAGAAATAAATGACTTTGACTAAGAGCAAATATTCAAAATATATCTATCCTCTTTGTAAAATCTAAATTGATTTGAGAGATTTATGGGAAAAAAAATGGATGAGCATGAGGTAAGTAAGAAAGACTAACCTTAATTTATATCTTCCCTCATCAAATAATCTCATGTTTAAAGAGTTTCTTAGGGTATATCTATACATTTAATTCTCATCATATAATTTATCTGATAGATATCTTCCCTAGTGTGTCTAATTCCTACCACTCAATCTATAAATTTAATTCTCATACTTGTGAGGACCTTGAGAGTTTGGATGATCCGAATAAGTATGTAAAATTAATTCATTCTAATATAGCTTATTATTTTTAAGCCTCAATGGTTCAAAATAAATGATCTAAAATGGCACTTCATTGAGAGTAATAGGATAAATGTGAAATTTTATATTTTAATGGAAATCAACTCCTTAATGATGGTCAATTTACTAAGGAGGTAGATGAAGGAATGTTTTAGATATGGGAATTATTCTAGATACAAATAGGTAGATTACGGGGGGAATAGAAATAAAGGATAAAATCAATAGCATTGAAGGACCTCTATGTGGCAAGGTATGCTAGAGTATAGGGAAGGAATTGAGAAACTTGAGTAGGAATTTAAAAGAATGCTAAGGAGGCTTTAAATTTGGTAGTGCATGTAAGTAGAGAATCATTTAGAATAGTTCTTTACGGCTATAGATATTAACAAATAAGTATCAATTTTTTTAAAATCTTTCTATAAAATTTATCAATAGGAGTTCATAGATAAGTATCAATAGAAACTAATTAATATTTCATAAAAATGGTAAGTTTATAATTATTCATTAACAATAGGAGGTCATCATATGTTATTAATTACCTCATAAATACATTTTAAAAATAGGATATGTAAAATGAAAGGTGTACTATCAATTAATTATTGTTAGAGGTTTGAAACAACTAATAATTAACCTAGAACAATAGTTCATCAAAATATGGCTAGAAAACTAGATTTCACATCACATTAACAATTATTTATTTTTAAAAGGTAGACAAACCACATCTCATTCTCAAGGGATGATCATAAAATTCATATCATGATCTCAAACCATATTTTCTCTTTACACACTTAGGTCACATAAGAGGGCTACACCAACATAGTCCACATTATTCACAATACACAAAAAACTTATGTATAGTAACTTTCATTTAATCAATTAGTTTGAGTGAGATTTTACATAAATATTTTATATATGAAACCGTTATCCATCTAAAAACCACAAAATAAATTTTATTATCATCATAACCACAAGCATAGTTTTATATAGTCATAGTTTTATCATCCAATGCGAGCATTGTGAAGATGGTTGAGGGGTGTTAAATTTTACACTAACATTGATGATGTAGTGTAAAATAAATAATAATAACTTTGAAATTTTCCCCTTACACATGGACCCATATACTTATTTTCCCCTTATACATGGATCCATATAAATATAGCCTCTTCATGCCATAGATTAAGAGGATTTAAGAAAATGGCTTAGGATAAAATCATTCCATTAGCATGGTTTATGGAACTAAGAAAGATGACATGGATTAAGGGGATTTAAGAAAATTTCTTAAGGCCCATCCTAAGAGTCATTGATCCCCTTAAGCCACTAATAATAGTCAAATTGATCATTCAAATTTGATCAATTTGTATAATATTGGATGCTTGAATTTTTTACACAATTATTAAAGATTTATATGTTAAACTTGGTCAATTAGGACAAAATAATTCCATTAGCATGGTTTATGGACCTAGGAAACATGACATATGGATTAAGGGGATTTAAGAAAATAGGATTTAAGGGGAAACTTCAATATTCCTTGTAAACACTTTAAAGTACATCAAGCCACAGGATTTTACATGCCATAGACATAAATTAGCCTTACATGTAACGCCCCGCCACACAACCCTAGAGGAAGTTGCAATTAACTACTTAAACATACTATTTTTTGTTTTATTTAAGTATAATTAACAAGCAAGCTCACTAACTAATGCCAACAACCTCTAAGGTTATGAAATAGAGGTTATATAGAACGTCAACAAAACATGAATATAAATCATGTCAATTAATTAATTAATAAATAAAGCACATGCATTCCAATTAGATAATTACATCAAGCATAAGAGATAACTTCAATTGCATTTTTTTCCAGCTTAAACAATATGATTATATCTCTCATTCCCCGAATGAGGCAAGTCCAATAAACATAATTACAATTACAACTTCCCACCTCAATAACAACTGAGGGGTAATAAATTACAAGAACGACTGAAAAGAAATGAAGCAAGAACTGCAACTGAATCCCACGAGCTCTCCAACTGGAAGTCTCATCCATAAGAACATGAAGAAGGCCCAATGGATTTAGGTACATGCCACCCAACCAAGTGGAACCCAAAGGCCCACCCCCCATGCTAGGAGATAGTAACAAGGAATCCTAACCAAGACCAACACCTCTAGACACAGGCTAAAACATAACTGAACCCACTAACACAACCAAACACATGTACAACACAAGTATAACTTATGTACCATGCAAGTAAAACACAAGTATAACTCTACATGGTCACACTACTTCCAGAATTAAAGCAAGTCAATTATGTTACGAGAAACATACACACAATAAACAAGTACCAACTGTTGTCCTAGAGAGAGTGTCATCACACAGCTCGTCATGGGTTTACCTTTGGGAATCTTCATAGGCTTTGGCCCCCACTAAGGGTTATCCTGGTGACCTCTACCGAATCTCGGCCCCCATACTCACTCATGCAGAATCAAATACCTTTCGTACAGACAAGATAGATGACCTTGCCATTCCAAGCCTTCCCGCTCATCCCAAGTCTAAACGAGCCCTTATTTCTATGAGCGAGGCAAAATTATCTTGATTAGTGAGAAGTTAGTCCTAATCTTCTAAGTATTGTTTTAGTTATCACTTGATTATACCACCTCCAAAGGTTATCCAGTTTTCCTCTTTGGGCTCTGGCCCCTACGGAAGCCACTCTTCTACTTGACAGCACACAAACAAACCAATTACCAAGGGAACCCAAGTGCACACACAAAAGGATATCACGACCACGCCTTTCACAAGAGGTGACATAAAATGAAACTCACTCCAACACTGGAGGAAACAAATCACATAACAAGGTCACTCCTTACAAGGAGATGCGGATCCCATAATCCACTCTTTTCACAGGAGACACAAAACATCCCCGTTCGTGGAAACCGGGTAAACATTGAATAGACACCATGCACTACCCAAGGAGCTCACAACAGGTTGACATCACAAAACGACAACCCAAATAAAATAAGATGCCTATCTGGAAGACTTATTAAACTCTATAACTCCATTCCTCAAAACAAGAACACGAAGGAAACGTTCACTGAAGGCAACTAAAAGAAACTACCTTTGGATATTCTAAATCCATTTTCCACATTATCATTCAATAATTTATTGCAGTAATTGAATTAAATTCGTCCTTTCAAACAAGAGAGAAATTAATACTAAATAACTTAATTTCCCTACTGGCATTTAATTAATGATAAATTAACCAGATAACCATATAAGACAAAATTCAATGAAGTAAAAATAATTATTGTCTCCTCACTTAATTGTAACCATTTGAAAACAATCAACTTGTTGAAAACACCTTGTTTAATATCAAAACTAACTCCCCTATAAGAATACGTTTTTAAAGGAAAAAACAATTTAATTAAAATCATCACGTTTTTAATTTGTTCGATTTGACTAAAATCATGCTTTTAAGAAAAACTTAATTTAATACATATATACATTTAAAAAAAAACCCAATCAAAATATATATAATAATATAATATTATATAATACAATATTAATTATTAATACATGTTATAAAATCATAACGTATATTAACATATTAATATTATAATATAATATTATAATATAATATTATATATTAATATATATCTTAAATATTATGACACAAGTTATAATAGTAAATATTATTTTATTTTCATAGGAGAAGAGCCAGTCGCGCGTCTCGGGCCGCGGTTGCCTTGGGATGCATGCTAAGGATGGCTGGGTGGATAGGGCACCGACCACGGTTTGCAGGCGGCGGTGACGGTTTTACTAGGGTGGTGGGTTGCAGGCGGCACCGGTGGCAGTGGTGGTTGCGTACACAGTCAACCACCACCTCCGGTGGTGCTGTGCACAACACAGCTAACCACCGACGGTGGTGGCAGTGGCTGTGTAAACAACCACCGTGCCAGGCTGAGGGCAACTGCGGGGGTCATGCTGGGCATGACTCCCTCCACGCGCCTCCCATGGGGGTGCAGTGGGGGTGAGCCCCCAACGCCCCCCCTGCCCCCCACAATGAATTTTTTCAAAATTTATTTATTTATTTTTTTAAATGAAAACAAAAAAGCTTCCCACCTGCGGATTTTCCCCAAAAAAATCTGTTTTTTAAAATAATAATAAAAACAGGGTTTTAAATCTTTAAAACAACCAATATGAAAAATATTAAATATATATATATATATATTTATATATTTACAAGAAATACACATAACTAATTGAGGAAATAATAATCAAAAGATCATTTCCAGCCAAGAACATTTTTTTCTTATTTTCTTGAGCAAACCCCAAATAAACAAACACAAGGTTTGTGTTTTGCCAACAAAATCCTCATGAAGTTTTCAACATAGTTCTGGTTTTTCCTTGAATTTTCCAACATGATTTTCAACAACAAAATATAAGTGAATACATTTTTTTAAAACAATCAAATTTACAAAGAATGAACTTGGTTTTTTTTGAGTTGAGAAGATCCAAAATGGTGCTCAGCTTCCAACCTTGCTGCCCACTTCAACTCCACCAATTTTCACAACTTAAATCCAAAACCCACAAAATTGAAAAATTCTTCCTCTTTCTGATTCAATCTTTTTCCAAAACTCCATGATCCAAAACTTGGGAAGAAAAAATTCAATCATAAGGAAAAAACCCTAAAAATTCCTACAACCACCCTCATCAATTTTAGAAAATAGAAATAGAAAATATCTCATTTTTCCAATTTTTGAATTCAAATTTTTCTAAGTTGACTTTTTAAAATATTTTCTTTAATTTTCAAATTCAAACCAAATATCCATGCATTTCCAAAAAGAATAATCTAATTCATTTCAACACAAATAATTTAATTTAACACAATCTAATTTAATTAATTAATAAAATAAATCTTAATCCAAGATTAAATCATTTTATTAATCAAATTAAATTAATTAATAAATTAAACAACGTCTCTAACGTTATAACCCAATTAATTTAATCAATAACTTTAAATACATAAAGCAATTAATTACCATTTTCTAACTTGGAATTAAACTGAAACAATGCAAATTGAACAATATTAAAATAACTTAACCCAACTCACACTAGACGACACACTATGACTAGGGTGACGACTTGGCATGGAAAACCTAGCTACTATCTCCCAATCGAATACCATTGGGCATTGGACACGCTTAAACCTGTGAAACCAGGTGGAGTCGATGTCATGTACCTGTCAACCTGCGAACAAAGAGTATATCCACATACATAAACATGTCATAATTAAAACACATCGTGAAGAGGAAATCTCGGAATCGCAGGGTGCTCGCAAGTGAGTGATGCGATACCGTCCCCTTCACCAATATAATGTAACTAACTAACAATTCTAACATATTAATATAATCCAAAGCATAAACATCATTAATTTGAATATCCATTTATGTTAATTCAAAACATGACATAAAGATAACATCATATTAAAATACCATCACATCAAAAGATAACATTAATGTCGCTTTATAGGTAGCGATCAAATAGCAGCCGGGTACCATAGTCAAGGTACTAATAGAAAATACAACATAATAAAGTATCTGAATATCCAGAAACACATCAAAGCAACATAAGAAAACAAGGACACACTGTCCAATCTAGAAGGCAAAACGGAGGGGTATTACATTACATATTTTTTCATTTGTATCATTAGGTCATTTATATCATGGATTAAGGGGATATTAAGAAAATGACTTAAGCTGATAAAATTTGCCTAGAAATTTAACTTTTTTTGTGTATGTTTTAAGCTTATTTTTTTAGTATGTATATGCATTAAAATTACATAGTTATATCTTAAATTCTAAAATTTGTATGTATGCTCAAGTTGAATGATGTATGCATCCTAATTTTTCTTTTAAAAAATCATGTACATTTAATTTGAATATATCTTGTAATTTCTCAAAATGTATAATATCTAGTTATTAATATGTTTATTTATAATTTATATATAAATTCTTGAAATTTAATTTTGTACTTGTTTGTATATTTATATATGTAGATTCACTAAATTATCATAAAAAACTTTGATATTGAGGATGTTGTCAATCTCCCACCTCCACCCCTTCACCTCAACACCCTCCACCTCCACCTCCACCTCCACCTCCACCTCCACCTCCACCTCCACCTCCACCCCCTCCACCCCAAAGCCCCCCACCTCCATCCTAGGATCCGATGAGGCTCACTTGTGAGTGTGGATAAATGACAATATTAGATCCATAGAAGAAAAAATTAATGCAATTCAAAATGAAGCATTCATTTCATCCCACTTGATGCGTTTTGCATCTTTGATGCAAAACATTGTAGATGTTGTCAGGTCCATTGATGTGGACTTAGAAAACTATTGAGTATGGAGAAAGAGGAGAGGTGATGATTTTTTTCCAATGACCTCTCCTATAGGGAGATCCTTGACCTCAAAATAACAAAAGCCCATTTAGCTTCATATTTTATCAACCTCGTCAATAATCAACCAATTCTTGCAAAAAAAAAATCTATTAGGTGGTGTAGACATCCATAGATGGCTGTTAATTTTTGGGATCGGTGGTGGATGGTATTTGATCATCCACCACATGATAGTTGTGAGGTTCCTCTCTATTTTTTGAGAAAATTATTTGTAGAGTTTTTTTTGGGTAGGAAACCCAATTATTTTGATTTTAGATAATTCCAGGGTGTTGGTGGCGACATGCCACAATAGAGGTTAGGGGCACGGGTTGATCCCCAATGACCCATGACTTCTTAATCTCTTGTCGACCCTCCTTTTGTTGTCATTCTCTAGCACCGTGTTATGGTATCTTCACTAGGAGCATTGAGTGCACTTTTGGCTAACCTCAATGAGCAGACTTCTGAGATGGCAGTTGGGGTTAATGGGCGAGATCATGGAGGAGCTGATGATGGAGTTGGTCATAGTACCAATCGACCTACATTGACACCTCATTTATGTATGATTTTTAATCAATTATGTTATGGACCTGATCAGGTTGCATACTCTTCAGTTGCATGTGGAGCATCTAATGATATCGGTTTATTTGTTGATTTTCTATGTGCTGATGATCACCCTACAAATTATTCGATACAAGTATATATATGTATGTGTTAAATTTATAACAATTTTAAGCACGTGCTTTTAATGAAAATACATCAAAAAATTATAATATTTTAACAATCAAATTGTTTGGTGTAGATGATGGCCACAAGGATATCATCTTTTGATCGATTTTGTTTTGCATCGACACTTGTGCAAGTTGACCACCCATTTGAGGTATTTTGATTGATTTTTTAAATATATATTAAATATATTAACTTGATTTTAATTTGTAATTCAGTCTTGAATATTTGCTATTTATATTTATGCTGGTTCAAGGAAGTCATCTGACTTCCACGTTGGATCCACTACAAGGTGTGTTGAGTGCTCCTCCATTGTTGGGCCTCTTGCATGAGCCACTTGTATGTATATTGTTTTAAAAATCTATACTTAGAATTTTGTATTTTAAATTCACTATATCAAACATTTGTGTACTTATATTAAAATATATGCCTATGTAGGTTGACATGACCACGAGGATGGGTATTGTACACCCGATTGATCCAAGCCAATTTCAAGAGTTAGCTAAATTTTAGGTTGTTTAAAAAAATTCTATGTGTGCACAGTTTGTAGGTATTTTAAATAGATTAAAAAAATTGGGTACACAAGTGAATATATATGTTTTAACCTAATTTGTACACATGTGCTTTATTTGACCTTGTAGCGCCTTGTTAGTGATATTTTTCATCCCGATGATGCCATACCACCTACAACAACACATGCAGAGCATGATGATGAAAGAGATGAGCAGCCTCATATGGTAATATAAAATTTTGATATTATTTAAATCAATTGTATTATACATTGTGAATGACTTGAAGTAAATTTCAATTAAATATATGTTCATGTGTTAAATTCTTTTTCTTCTATAGCATGAGATAGGTCTTGTAACAAAGCACACAAAAGAGGTTGTCACAAGAGATGAGTAGCCTCATACGATAATTTAACGAATTTATAAATTAAATGAATTAAATTAGTTTTAAATATTTTAAATTTTATTTCAAGTTTCTTTCTCTTGTACAGACTGATTCAGATCATCTTATTCTACATGGAGTGAAGAGGTCTCTTGATTATAGGGACGATAGGAGTTAGATATATATATATATTTAGTACATTTCATGTTTTAATATATTCCACAAACTCTATATATTTTTCAATACATTACATGTACTCTTTGTACATGCTTCAGTATTTTAATATTTCATGGACTAGATCTATATATGTTTCAGTATTTCATGAACTCTAAATGTAGATGTTTCAGTATTTCATGGACTAGATCTATATATATGTTTCAGTATTTTCATGGAATTTATATATTGTTTCATGGAATTTATTCATTTTAATATTTTATGGACTTTTATTGTTTTAGTAATTTACACATGTACATTTATACATTTTAACTTGAAAAAATTTGTTATCCTCATGAGACCGCATTTTATCACTAAATTTTAATATTTTCATACATTATAAATTAGGAGTTAAAAAATAATTTTACACTAATGTTGCCTAAGATCACCACCCTATTCATTTTCAATAAGATTCTTATAGTTATATTTATGAAATTTAATTACTTATAGTAATGATAATAATAATAAAATATTCACAAGTTTGCAAAAACATAAGCATTTCAAATATTTTTAATTTACATTTGGTTCATAGTCAAAAAATTCGATAGTATTAGAATAGGATTAGGGAATTATACAAATGTGAAGCACATTATATATCATTACTTTTGATTCTATACATATATGTGCAAGTATATAAACCATTCATGAGACCAAAAACTAACCAAAACCATTCAAGATCATGATAATAAACAATATATAAGAATTCAAAATTGGCTTAAGTGGATCAAAGAATTCAAAGTATGTCTCATATTCAATCACAATTGATATAATTAATTAGGATATATATGAATTAAGGGGTCCTAGAAGAAATGATGGATTAAGGGGTCCTAATAGGATGTCTTAAGGGGATCAAAGAATTCAAAGTATGTCTCATGTTCAATCATAATAGATATAATTAATTAGGATATATATGAATTAAGGGGTCCTAAGAGAAATGATGGATTAAGGAGTCCTCGTAGGATGGCTTAAGGGGTCCTAATAGGATGCCTTAAGGGGATCAAAGAATTCAAAATTTTCTTAAGGGGATCAAATAATTCAAAGTATATCTCATGTTCAATCACAATAGATATAATCAATTAGGAATATATGAATTAAGGGGTCCTAGGAGAGATGATGGATTAAGGGGTCCTCGTAGGATGAATTAAGGGGTCCTAATAGGATTCCTTAAGGGGA
This sequence comes from Sequoiadendron giganteum, assembly GCA_007115665.2. NCBI lineage: Eukaryota > Viridiplantae > Streptophyta > Pinopsida > Cupressales > Cupressaceae > Sequoiadendron > Sequoiadendron giganteum. Next base: position 350,049,725 of record CM021106.1, on the reverse strand, counting down.
TCCAATAATTCAAAAATTGATTAAGGGGATCAAATAATTTAAAGTATGTCTTATGCTCAATCACAATATATATAATTAATTAGGACATATATAAATTAAGGGGTCCTAGGAGAAATGATGGCTTAAGGGGTCCTTGTAGGATGGCTTAAGGGGTCATAATAGAATGACTTAAGGGAATCAAATAATTCAAAGTATGTCTCATGTTCAATCACAATAGATATAATTAATTAGGATATACATGAATTAAGGGGTCGTAATAGGATGGAATAAGGGGATCTATGAATTAAGGTCCTAGGAAAAATGATGGCTTAAGGGGATCAATTTTGGTGAACTTTCCCAAGGAAACCACATTCAACAATAATATACATGACAAAGTGATTATACATTCAAATATTAAGTTTCGAAGTAGGAAAACATGCACATAACGAACAAAATATATCAAATATCAATTTTTATATATAAAACTGTACAATAATTATGTATGTACATATACAAATTTGGTATATATGCCAAATCAAAATAATATTTAAAAAATATGGCTATGCCATCTCAAAGAAATCCAAAACTTGTGGTGGATCTTCAAAATGTAGCCTCTTCATGCCACCTGATATCAAAATGAAAATAAATCAATTTTAACTATGTATATAAGCAATATCAATATATCATCAAAACATGTATTTAAAATAATATAAAACTATATATATACTTACCTGTATATACAAGTATTCCATGTTGTAGGTTGAATCTCCATCCTCTCTTTTTTGTGTCAAAGTATGTGATGAATGTGATGATGGCTTAAGCATACAAAATGACAATAAATAAATTTTAACTGTGTATATAAGAAATATCAATTTATCATAAAAAATGTATTTATATATATATATATATATATATAACTATATATGTGCTTACCTATATTTATGAGTATCCATTGTAGGTCATCTACATCCTCTCTTTTTTTGTCTCAAAGTATGTGATGAATGTGATGATGGCTTAAGGATAAAAAATGATAATAAATCAATTTTAACTGTGTATATAACCAATATCAATTTATCATCAAAACATGCATTTAAACATATAAAACTATATATATATATATACTTACCTATATTTAAAAGTATTCCATTTTGTAGGTTGAATTTGCATCCTCTCTTTTTTGTCTCAAAGTATGTGATGAATCTGATGATGGCTTAAGGATACAAAATGACAATAAATAAATTTTAATTGTGTATATAAGCAATATCAATTTATCATCAAAACATGCATTTAAATATATAAACTATATATATACTTACCCATTTTTACAAGTATTCCATGTTGTAGGTTGAATCTACACCCTCTCTTTTTATCTCAAAGTATGTGATGAATGTGATGATGACTTAAGGATACAAAATGAAAATAAATAAATTTTAATTGTTTATATAAGCAATATAAATTTATCATAAAAACATGTATTTAAATATATAAAACTATACATATACCTACCTATTTTTACAAGTATTCCATGTTGTAGGTTGAATCTGCATCCTCTCTTTTTTGTCTCAAAGTATGTGATGAATGTGGTGATGGATTAAGGATACCAGATTAAAATGAATAAATTTTAACTATGTACATAAGAAATATCAATATATCATCAAAACATATAATTAAATATATAAAACTATATTTATTTACCTGTATTTACTTATTCTGTTATACCATCTACATCCTCTCTTTTTTGCAATGCATATATTATTGTCTCATGCTCTTCCATAGAAATTGTCCATAACTCTTTATTAGCAAGTCTTCCATGATACCTCACTAGTTTTATATTTTTTGCCACCACCAAATATGAGTAGTGCATAATCTTCTTATGTGTTTCATAACATTTGAATGCAGGTAAATCATTCTTCCTTATTAGTTAATTTTATAGCCAAGTGTCAACAACCACCATCAAACCTATTGGATAATGATAACCATCATCATATTCTTGAGGTGCTATTAAATTATGTTTAGTCTCCACACATCGAGCCAACCGATATTCTATTTCCTTTTCATTCTCCTCAGGTGCAACAACAACATACACATGCCATGCAAACAAAATTTAATTCAATAACTTGTGTGACATATAATTTGACCAATCTACATACATTCATTCATACATATTTAAATATCTTAAAAATAGTAATAAATTGGAATAAAATAAAATAAATTGAATTAAATTACCTTCTTGTACAAGGTTTGAAACACGATCATAGTCATACGATGCAAACACTTGATCATTGTCTTCAATTGTTGTTTCATATTGATCGTGTGTTTGTGTAGGTGTCAATGATCTTTGCTTCCACTCTTCAACCCATTTTGTATTCTCACATGCTTCCCAATCTCCTAAAATACAAAACTAAAAAAACCATGCAAGATCCCTTGTCCAAATAGTCCATGTGCTTGCATTCAAACTCTTAAATGAATGCCATTTAGTAGATCCACTAATTGTCTCACAATCAAGTCTAGGTAGAATGTTCTCTTCTTCAACCAACCAAAATAATCGCTGAACTGTAGAGCACTCGCTTGATCCTATAGATAATTTTGTATTGCATCAATCCACAATCATTAAATTTTATTGCATCCTCAAATTTCAATTGCTCTCTAGCAAGAATTCTCTTAACACATGTACCAAATCCATAATGTTCTCCTTTACCATGTCCATCTTCAAAAGAATCCACATATGTTAGACATTATGTTCCTTGTGAACCCTACTTAACCAATAAAATATTCGAGCATTCTTGAACTATCCAGTACAATTATCTAACCATATGAGATGTTATGCCATTTGGATTCCTCTTTCTCTTAAATTTGTATACAATATATTGAATTTATATTAAAAAAAATCTGACAAGTGTAACCGATTGTCACTCAAATAGAAATTACATTCCCTAAAAAATTCTCTATCATCCTCTATACTATCATTTGCATGCTTATATACAATATGAACAAACATAGCCACCTACACTGAATTGTAATACTGTGATTAGATTTTCTCTTATGGAGCAAGAGTATAGTTTTTTGCAAAATCAATCACTAATAGTATAGTTCCAACTAGAAATGTGTTTCTACATGTGTGAAATTTTCCATCAAGACATCAAGCATGTTGAGAGTGTTTAACATATTTTGGTACAATCTTACTCTTAAATTCCGATATGAATGCATGTACACAAATTTTTTCTTTGATTAAATCACAACACTTTCCAATTTTTCAATCCTTTAAAGAATACTCAATATTCTTAAATATTTTAACATCTACTAATTGTTGTCTAAAATAATTTTCAACACTTTCATGCATACAAACTACTAAGAATGAAATATTTCCACAACTAGTACATTGTCCAAAAATACATGAACTTACCATTAGATCTTTCACAAAACAAACCTGCTATAAAATCCTTGATTGTTTTAGGTGGCATATTAATACCAGATTCTTGCATAAACATGTTAGTATGTAAAGTACAACATGTATATCTATAGTGTAGTAAATTTTACTCCTTTCTAAGTGATAGTACAATTTAACACTTAGTTTGAACCTATTTTAGTGACCTCAATTTTATGCATTTTATCCTTCAAAAAATAGGCCCCTAAACCCCTTTACTATGCATCCCAAGGCCTATTTTTACCAAATTATGACATTACAACATGCATTGAATAAATAAATTTAATTAATTTAATGCCCCAAAATTTATTAATCCTAGCAATTTAGGTTAGGACCCATTCACCCTTGGGCGAATGGGTCCCATTTAAGTTGAAAATTCAAATTTTAAACATGTGTTTTTTCCAAAATTTTAAGGTCCTAAAGTACAATTTCAAATGTCAGCTTTTGGGATTTAATAATCAAGAAATTAGAAAGGAAGCCTATAAAGCCAGTCTTTTGATTATTCTACACTAGGTTGAGAAAGAAATTAAGGATATATTCACAATATTTGCATTCAAGAGCAAGGAGCACATTCAAGCAAGAAAATTTGAGGTCTTGGAGCAGCATTTCAATTTTTTTTGTAGGTCTTCAAGCTCATTTTGTGAAGATTGATCAAGCATTTTTAATGATTGAAGATTTATGCCTATGGTGGATCATGACAGATTCTAGGTTTTGGGACATGCAACTAGCCATTTACCTTGATCTAATGGCTTATTTCATAGTGATCCCATCTTCTATATTCATTCTACTAGTTGCCTAAATAAAGGTATAATAATATTTTTGATCTATTAGGGGATTTGACTTCTCCCTAACTAGGTATTGTGTTCATCATTCAAGTTCATTTAGGGATCTTATTCTAACTCACTTGATTAATATTTCTTTGCATGTTAGCTCTTAATAATCTTAGACACACTTAAGATTAGGTATCACACACACTTTCAAGTTTTAGATTTTTATTTTTCATCAAGGTTTAATTAACAAACTTGGGGTTTGACCGAGGCAAACCCCCATACAAGAAACCGATTTTTATTTTTTGTGGCAGGTCCAAATTTGGGAGTGAAGGTTGAAAGATACAAGCAAAAAGTGCAAGTTAAGGGCTATAGATCAAAATTTTTAATTTCTAGAAAGGTATAGCAAGACCCATTCACCCTAGGGTGAATGAATATTAGAAGGACACTTAGTAGAGGATTTTTGTCACAGGTGCATAAAATCATAACCTTCCCAAATCTGCTGAAACTTTCCATGTTTTGTTAGTTAAAGGTTTTAAATTGATGTTCCAAGTATTGCATTGCATAATTGGGTTTGTTTACTATTTTTAATCTTTCTCCCAAAAGTGTTGTTTTGGTTGATTTACCCCATCTTAGGTCAAAAAGGAAAACAACAAGATCTCTCACAAGGTTGACTCACCCAAGGGTTGAAAGTCAACCTTGCCCTAGGAGATCTCTTTTTCCTAATGAAATGAGGAAAGTGTAGGTGCATCATACTCCCCATTCCACATATTGATCCTCCATCACACTTTTCAAATGTTTCATATTGATGTAAGAAGACCACACTTTTCATATTAAAGTCCATACACATCCTAATATGATTATCAGGTTTTTCCACCACCACAATGTTGGAGATCCATGGGGAATAATCAATAGGACAAATGAAGCCAATGTCTAAGAATTTTTCTATTTCAACCTTAACCAGTAAAGCTATTTTAGAGTTCATCTTGTTCTATGCCCTTAATATTGGTGTGCATCGAGTAATGAATAGTTGGCTTGTGACTATCTTAACTCTTAATTAAGTCATATTATCATTATTATATTGTTATTTAGTTATTTAGGTCAGCCTAAGGCTTATATAAGGCTATCTAAGTCATCCTGGGTGATATCCCAGGCATAAATAGGTATATCTAGGAGGTAGTGAGTCTTATTTCATTATCATATTATGAATTGTGTTCTCATTAGAGATATTTGGAGGTTTTCCCCCTCAAAGTGGCTTTTCATTCTTAGTTTTTGATTAGGGGTAAAACATGTTTTGATGGGACTCAAAACCCATTATAGAGTGGTTTTGAAGGGATTCAAAACCCTGTCACACTAAAGAATGCTCCAAACAAGATAATCTGCAAACCAACAACAACAACAAAAAATATAAAAAACAATACTACACAAGCTGCAACATAAAGGTTTTGAAGGGACCTTGAACCTTTTACAACTAGGAAAAATCGAGACCTAGAACCCTTAGGTAAAAAAAGATATTTCCTGCATCATCCATACATCAACAAATAGGTCGCTCAAGAAGAACACCACTGAGCCAAGAAAGATATTGAGCTTAATAGTGTAAAACACCATCATACCCATAATCAACAACACTAGAAACTCCAAAATCCCTACCTCAATAGGCGAGTTAGAGAGAGCAATTAAACACTGAATCACATCAAGCTTCTTGTCATTCAACCTGATCCGCCAACCCCAAATCCACCTCACTACGAGAGAGCTCCCCTCTATAGAAGAGAAAGTTATGAGATACCAAACCTCTAAATCTTTCACTCTTCAATCTACGCAAGCTCCACCTCCATAGGAGTAGATAGTAGAGAAAAGTACTTCCCACCAAATCTACAACAACCCACTCCACCTCAATAGGAGAGGACTCTACCTCAATGGGAGAAATATCCACCTCCATAAAAGACACCCATTGTAGACCCAGGTAGGAAAAAAAAACTCCAGAAGGAAGGGTAGTCACAACCTCTCTTGGCATAACAAGGGACTAAATCAAGGAAGAAGGGAAACACACCTCAACCATCAACATTTAAAATAAAAAATTATGAGCCTTAATAATATATATTTGTAATAGCTCAACTCATGAGAACCCCTTTATCAACAACAAAAAAGAGGCAAGAAAACCCACAATCCCCAAAGAGAGCATAGACTCCAGCTGCAACACAACCTTCAAGGTCCAATACAAAACCCATTGTAGAGCCCAAAACTTGGAAGGCCTAGATCCTTTAGCCCTGTAACAACACACCACAGAGCCAAAGCCAAGGCCCAAACAACTCATCCAAGCAACTCCGGGGAGACCAAGACCCACATAGAGAGACATCACAAGGAAGAAAAAACACAAAACAACAACCTTCAGAAAGAAATAAAATAAAAGGAAACAAGGTTGCTCCATAAAGAGAGACCACAAAGGCTAAGAGGAACAAGGGTGAAAAATTTGCACCACAACCTCATGAACAACACCCAATAATGAGACCAAGCCCACACATCTGAACAAGAACAAGCCCAAGGTATTCAATAAAGAGCAGGGGCTAGACTTCAAGCTCCAAAAAAACCACACCACCCCCATCAGCTAGGGGGACTTCCATACAATGGAAGGCATAATCCCACCTCCAACATGATTTCCCAAGGAGCCAACAACCACCAAGAAATGAGGTGAGATTTCCCCAAGACTGAAACCACCCAAGATCACCATAGCCTGAAATTCCACTCCAACCGTAGCAACACCAAAAGGAATAAAGTGAAACGCCTCTACCAGAACAACATCAGGCTCATTCACAAGAAAAAAGAGAGGAACACTAGATCCCCACCACTAGCCACAAAAACCTGCCAAGCAACCAAAACACACCAACATCCATGGTGCAAGAACAAAGGACTTAAAGAAGGCCAAAGAAGCACCATCCCTAGAGTAGCAAACACTCGACACCAAAAGCCTCTGCAACCAAAAGGGAGCCACAAAATGCACAAGCCCAACGAGAGGAAAAAAGGAAAAGTAACTGCTCCACCCAAAGACAAGAAGAACTTCAAAATGAAGGTAATGCATGAAAAATACACGTTTCACAAAAAAGACTTGGAGGATTGTAAAACAAACTAGCCATCTGCCTCAAATGCCACTTGAGAAAAAGGATCCACAGAAAAAAGAAGGCAACACATCTTAAGAAGGGAAATAGTCGCAACTAAAATTTCTCACAAGCCCACAAGAACCAAGATCCAGCCAATAGGTAAAGCTTGGAGACCACTGCACAATCTATCAACCCCTGCTGCATCATTGTCATCTTCAGAGGTGCTATCATCCTCTCCATCGCTGCATTTCAAACCTCCAGCAATCCCGCTCATAGCTTTCTCGCCCACACTCGCCATCTTAAAAATGTATATAATGCTTGTCATTCTTAGTTATTATCAAGTATTTGTAGCATATTTTCTATCATGTTCTTCTATTATGTAAGTAATTTCATTACAAGTAGTATCAGAGCATGATCTTGGGACTGTAGAGGCAAGGCGTCTTCTTAATATTGGAGGTCATTTTGGAAGGCGCGTATCTTTCAGATTTTTGTGTATTTTTTTTAAATTTAAAGGGTTTTTGAGGACCATATTAAAGAAGCTATATTCCAAATTTCAGAGGAATTGGAGCATGATTGAGTGAATTATTGTAGAATTAGGGTTTTTATACAATTTATTTGGAAGCTGCATATCTCTCACATATTTCTGAATTGGAGATTGATTTTTATTGGGTTTTTGAAAACATAATAGAGGAGTCTACAATCCAAAATTTATAGAAATTGAAGTATAAATAAGTGAGTTATTGTAGAATTAGGGTTTCCAACAAATTCACTCTCAAGGTTGCAAATCTACTAATTTCTTGGAGTTCTTTTTTTGGGTAAGTGGTATCTTGGCCCTAGTAAGTTATAGTAAAAATTTTAGAGCATTTAAGTTTCATTTGTGTGATTTATTGCAAAATTATTGGTTTCCATCATGACAAGGCCTACAACAAGGGAAAAAAAGAATTGGAGATTGATTTTTATTGGGTTTTTTAAGACATAATAGAGGAGTCTACAATGCAAAATTTATAGAAATTGAAGTATAAATAAGTGAGTTATTGCAAAATTAGGGTTTCCAACAAATTCCCTCTCAAGGTTGCACATCTACTAATTTCTCGGAGTTCTTTTTTTGGGTAAGTGGTATCTTGGCCCTAGTAAGTTATAGTAAAAATTTCAGAGCATTTAAGTTTCATTTGTGTGATTTATTGCAAAATTATTGGTTTCCATCATGACAAGGCCTACAACAAGGGGAAAAAAGAATGTTGTCACACTAGGAAAATCACTTGATAAGGATGAGGTAACAATAGAGGATATTAATCCCAATAAGGAAATAATAAAGATCAAGGAAGACATTTCCTCAGCGAAGATGGAGATGTGTGGTGTAAGAGGAGATATATCAAACATACGAAGCATGTTAAGCACATATATGAATGAACCAAGAAATGAGGTCTCAAGAAACCAAGGTGAATCTTCTAGGTCAGCTACTTTGGACCCAAATGTTAATACTCCTATGGGATCTAGGAATTTCATACCAAAGGTGGATATGCACAAGTTTGATGGAAAGGATCCTCTAACATGGATAAATCAAATGAATATTTTTTTTGAAGTCCATCAAGTCCCAAATGGAAAAAAGGTCATGATGGCTTCCCTATATCTAGAACCAAATCAATTCATTTGGTATAATTGGCTATTTACTCATTGAAAGAAAAAGGGTTTCACTGTCTCATGGTTGGTCTTTACGAAAGAAATCCAAGAACAATATAGCAATAGTTTGATAGACAACTTCTTCATCCAACTAGCTAAATTTCAAAAAATAGGATTAGTTAAGGATTATTTTCAATAATTCCAAAATCTATCCTTAAGAGTTGATATAATTACTGTGTCGCAAAAAAATGTATCCTTGACATTTTCGCTCATTTGGGCCTTTCCTATGATTTTGGCCTGATTTTGCCTATTGATGTTGTAATGTGGCCAACACATTCAAATTAGGCCTTGAACGCTTGCAAATCAATGATGTATTACAAAGGTGTTGTGAAGTGTTGTAACCCACTTTCACACTTTTCTAGGACCTTTCTATTATAATTCACCTAAACAACCTCTTTTTATCACTTACCAAGCCTTATTTCAAAGTGTTGTAAGGAGTTGTAACAAACTCACACTTTCCTAGGCTTTTCACCAATAATTTGACCCTTTCTTATGTTTAAATGGCATCTTTATGCACTTATAGGTCATACTTAAGTGTGTTTTAGAGGACAATCCTGTTAAAAACATTAATCACACTTTAATTCCCAATAATTAGCAAATTTTCCCTAGTGGGACCAAGTCGCCACCTTGGGCAACTTAGTCCAATTAGGCATAAAAAATCAAAATTATTTTAATATTCTAGCGGGATATTGTCCTCTAAACCCTAAGGTCAGCCTGTGATGAGGTATTTTGGAAAATTAGGGCACATCATGTATAAATAAAGGGTTTTCCCCTCATTTTCATCCTCCTCCTACTTCTTAATCAAGCAATCAAGCATTCTAGACATTATCAAGCATTCATCCATTGGAGCTAATTACTTGCATATATTAAGACTTCTACATCAAGGGTTTGGTGAGTTGTTGCACTTGCATGTTGTTCAATCATCTTTTCTTTTCCATTCCATTTCATTATCTAGGGTTTGATTACCAAAATGGGGTATGACTAAGGAAAACCCCTATTCTCCAACCCTAACCCTTTTTTCCCTCTTTGCATGTGTGTTTTGTGGGTCTTGTATGTAGATTTGTCAAGAGTAAGGTGCTAAAAGGTGTCAACATCCCATAAACATCATTCAAAGTCAAAAAAACCCTAAAAGGAGCTTGAAGACAACCTATAGGCCAAAGTCTGCAGATTCGGATCTGATTTTCTATCAGGAGCAAAAGTACAAGTTGAAAGCTACAAATTTCAACCTCAAGATTCCTGAAAGCTACAGGTGGACTAAGTCAGCATCATTGGTGAATTAGTCCCACTGCCAGGCCTGAAAATTGATGTAATGTCCCCAAATTAGAGACATAAAATGCACAAATTAAAATTTTGAATTTTAAAGATCGTTTGATAAAGAGCAATGAAAGATTGATGGAATAAGATAAATGAAGTGCATTGTTATCAACTAGTGCATAGCTAACATAATATGATATGAATTATTACTCTTGATCAAAATAGATCTTCACCTTGTTTCCATCCCTAACCTTGTGGGATGGTAGATTTACTGTGCCAAGGGTGCGTGCACCATCTCGAGTTGGACACCCTCAAGGATTAGTTACCTGTCTTGGGCTTCATCCAACATTGGGTGGATTTACCCTCCTTTCCCTTCCACACACTCCCTATCCTCATCAAGCATTACGACAGAGTTTTCGATCGAGATCTATCTTTCAAGATAAAAACCATAATTGTTTGTTGAGACACAATAATTGCTGCAAGCATCATTATTGGATAATCAAACATAATATATATATACATATTAATGTTCTTTATTCACATGCCTAATGTATACATAAAATATCCTTATTTAGATATATTTATCAACCATCGGTTACATATTCATCAATCCTAATATATTTAAATATATTTGTCAATCATAATATATTTAAATATGTTTATAAAGCATCAACTGTTATTTAAATTATATTTGACCCTCATTAATAACTAAATTCATAATTGTATTTAATAGTTCTTATTTCCTACATAAATAGTTATCAACCTGTTTAATGTAAACTTATGATAATACTTACCTTAGCCTGTTGCTCTTTATTCGTGATCAGATTTCAGAGAATATAATTCCCTTAGTCTATTGCTCTTTGATAGAATATATTATTTCTTTTCCTCTTCGATTAGAATAGGTTTCCCTCTTCTTATATCCACAAAAGGCTGTCAGACATACCCCTTCATCATACTCATTCCTCCAAGAGGCATGTCCATTTGTTAATGATCACAACTAATATTATCTTCTAATCAATAATATTACCCCTTAATAAGATTGCTGATCTGCCTTTGAGTCTTTTCCTTTATTGTTAATGTATTGCTGCTACCCTCCAAAGATATTAGACTTTCTTACTTATTCAATTCTCTATTCTATGGTGTTTCCTTTCTAAGTGTTGATCCCTCTCCCCTCCTTTGTCTTGTTCTGATTTTTGTCCTATATATATTTTTTCTTGTTCCTTTGAGGTGGACATTCAAATGGTCATGTCTTTTATTTAACCTCAATATTATTTGATTATTGATTGCTGACTTCTTTTAATAAGTGCTCTCCCTAATAACTTAAATTTGTCTTTTATTAACCACTGCCTAATATCTTCTTTTCTCCACCCCAAATCGATGCTGATGTGTTTTGGACTTATCTTCTTTTATAATATGATTTTCCAATAGTCATAACCTTATTGCATCGTTTATTCTTTGAGGGACATGCTCTTTTATATCTATCGTATTTCCTCCCTAATCATGGCTTGTTGCTTATGAATTCAAAATTGATGCCAATGCTCTATGATATTTATTTATTTAATTAAGGCATAATCGTATTTAGTAGTTTATTGTGAATAGTTTTATTATTTTAATAATTACAATTAGTAATATTAATTGTTCTGTTTTGAATTATAATAATATAATTATAATATGATTTGTGATAATTAAAATTATAATAATCTTTAAATTGTGATTATTTATTTTCATATCTTTGATATTTATTTTATTAGTTATTTGTATTTTAATATTTGATTTGTTATTTAACTTTAGTATTTATAGACTACAATGATTGTAATTATAATGATATTCAATATCCATCTTGTATTATCAATTTTATATTTATAATTATAATATTATATTTCAATTGTAATTACTTATATTTACATTTTTATATTTATTGGACTTTTTTATTCAATGTTTCATATTTGGTGTTACAATTCCGAGGACATGATAGTCCACCCTAGCCAAGATTGCTTGTCCTCAAGAAATTATTACTTTAAACCAATTTTGAGGTGAGAATGATCCTAGGGTTAGTGGGTTATGGGTCCATGATTTAACTTATACTTATGTAATCAATTTTGTTAAAACTTGATTCGTATCAAATTTATTCAAGGTACCTAACATTGAAGTCCCTTCACACATCAACCTGATTTGCAAATAAACTAAGGTTCTATTGGATTCTACTATTGAAATGCTCTCTTTAATATCACAAATTTGAGGGAGCCACACCTTTTTACTTCAATAGTCACAACTTTTTATTATTGCATAATTCAATTTTTAGATAAGTTAATTTGTTAGTGCCTCCCGACCCCCATAAGCATTTTGATAGAAAGCATTAAAATTTTCATAGTTTAAGCATGAAGTAAACACAATGATGACCTCCACATGAATCATAAGTTAAAGCAGACAACCCAGTAGCTCAACTAAGCAACAAATAGCTCAAGCAAGCAAGTGAGTAGCTCAAGCACACAAGCAAGTAGCTCAAGCAAGCAAACAACTAGCTCAAGCACACAAGCAAGTAGCTCAAGCACACATGTAAGTAGCTCAAGCACATAGGAAACCCACTCAAGTATGCAAGTAGGTAGCTCAAGCACACAAGCAACTAGCTCAAGCAAGTAGGCAACCAACTCAAGTAGGCAAGCAGGTAGCTCAAGCACGCAAGCAACTAGCTCAAGCAAGTAGGAACCTAGCTCAAGTAGGCAAGAGATCAGCTCAAGCATGCAAGTAACTAGCTCAAGCAAGTAGGCACTCAGCTCAAGCACACAAGAAACTAGCTCAAGAAAGTAGGCAACTAGCTCAAGTAGGCAAGCATGTAGCTCAAGCATGCAAGAAACTAGCTCAAGAAAGTAGGCATCTAGCTCAAGCATGCAACTAAGTAGATCAAGCACACAACCAGGTAGCTTAAGCACACAACCAAGTAGCTTAAGCAATTTGACATACAACCTTTTTAACATTTTCATAGTCTTTAAGCATAAAGCAATTAAAAGAACACATCTTGTTGAAGACACATGAAGTAACACATAGATATAGGTCATACGTAATATATAAATATGAGGCACGAATACATGTGATAAAAAGAGTATATACAAGAAGCATGAAGAATATATGTGAATAATACATGAAGCATACACATGGGTACATGAAGTCACAAGTATTTATATGAATACATGTAAAGTATACCCCTTAAATATGTAAGTCACATGAATACATGTATACACACAAGCCACAAGGCATGTATTTTGCAAAAAATACACTTGAATACATTGGAATACACATAAGCCACAAAGTATGCACTTGAATACACACGTTGCAAGGTATACACTTGAATACCCTCGAATGCACATAAGCCAGAAAGTATACAATCAAATACACATAAGCCACAAGGATACACTTGAATACACATAAGCCACAAGGTATACACTTGAATACACATAAGTCACATGGTATACACTTGAATACACATAGGTCACAAGGTATACACTTGAATACACTTGAATACACTTGAATACACATAAGTCACATGGTATACACTTGAATACACATAAGTCACATGGCATACACTTGAATACACTTGTATACACATAAGCCACAAAGTATACACTGGAATACACATGAGCTGCCAAGTATACACTTGAATACAAGTCACAACAAATACAAGGTCATAGAGTACACACTTGAATACATCGTCATGAATTACACGCTTGAATTCAAGGTCACAAGGTATACAAGTACATCATGGAGTATACACTCGGATACATATACAAGTTATAGAGTATACACTCAAATACAATTACAATCATGGAGTACACACTTGAATACAACTGGAAGGTCATAGAGTATGCAATCAAATACAATTACGAGACATAGAGTATACACTCAAGTACGAATACAATCGAATGAAGTATACCATCAGATAGTGGGGAAGGGGTTTCAATGCATCCCATACACCGCTGTCCCATCCACCATCCCAAGGTCATTAAGTTTACACATGAGTATGAAACATATACGAGAATACACATAATACACAAAATATTCACATGAACCTATGTTACAAAGAATACATATAAGTATTGAATACACTCGAATACAATTACATTATTTCAAAGTACACACTGGAATACATGTAAGGCACACACAGTATACAAAGGATGGAAAGAACATGCTCTGATACCACTTGCAATGTCCCCAAATTAGAGACATAAAATGCATAGATTAAAATTTTGAATTTTAAAGATCGTTTGATAAAGAGCAATGAAAGATTGATGGAATAAGATAAATGAAGTGCATTTTTATCAACTAGTGCTTACTAACATAATCTTATATGACTTATTACTCTTGATCGAAATAGATCTTCGCCTTGTTTCCCTCCCTAACCTTGTGGGATGGTAGATTTACTGTGCCAAGGGTGCATGCACCATCTCGAGTTGGACACCCTCAAGGATTAGTTACCTATCTTGGGCTTCATCCAACATTGGGTGGATTTACCCGCCTTTCCCTTCCACACACTCCCTATCCTCATCAAGCGTTATGGTAGAGTTTTCGGTTGAGATCTATCTTTCAAGATAAAAACCATAATCATTTGTTGAGACACAATAATTGTTGCAAGCATAATTATTGGATAATCAAACATAATATATATATACATATTAATGTTCGTTATTCACATGCCTAATGTACGTATGAAATATCCTTATTTAGATATATTTATCAACCATCGGTTACATATTCATCAATCCTAATATATTTAAATATATTTGTCAATCATAATATATTTAAATATGTCTATAAAGGCAATAATTGTTATTTAAATTATATCTGACCCTCATTAATAACTAAATTCATAATTGTAATTAATAGTTCTTATTTCCTACATAAATAGTTATCAACCTGTTTAATGCAAACTTATGATAATACTTACCTTAGCCTCCTACTCTTTATTCGTGATCAGATTTCAGAGAATATAATTCCCTTAGTCTGCTGCTCTCTGATAGAATATATTCTTTCTTTTCCTCTTCTATTAGAATAGGTTTCCCTCTTCTTATATCCACAAAAGGCTGTGAGACATACCCCTTCTCGCAACTAATATTATCTTCTAATCAATAATATTACCCCTTAATATGATTGTTGATTTGCCTTTGAGTCTTTTCCTTTATTGTTAATGTATTGCTGCTGCCCTCCAAAGATATTAGAATTTCTTACTTATTCGATTCTCTATTCTATGGTGTTTCCTCTCTAAGTGTTGATCCTTCTCCCCTCCTTTGTCTTGTTCTGATTTTTGTCCTATATATATTTTGTCTTGTTCCTTTGAGGTGGCCATTCGAATGGTCATGTCTTTTATTTAACCTCACCATTGTTTGATTATTGATCGCTGAATTCTTTTAATAAATGCTCTCCTTAATAACTTAAATATGTCTTTTATTAACCATTGCCTAATATCTTCTTTTCTCCACCCCAAATCGATGCTGATGTGTTTTGGACTTATTTTCTTTTATAATCTGATTTGCCAACAATCATAACCTTATTGCATGGTTTATTCTTTGAGGGACATGCTCTTTTATAATTATCGTATTTATTCCTTAATCATGGTTTGTTGCTTATGAATTCAGAATTGATGCCAATGCTCTATGATATTTATTTATTTAATTAAGACATAATCGTATTTAGTAGTTTCTTGTGAATAGTTTTATTATTATAATAATTACAATTAGTAATATTAATTGTTCTATTTTGAATTATAATAATATAATTATAATATGATTTGTGATAATTAAAATTATAATAATCTTTAAATTGTGATTATTTATTTTCATATCTTTGATATTTATTTTATTAGTTATTTGTATTTTAATATTTGATTTGCTATTTAACTTTAGTATTTATAGATTACAATGATTGTAATTATAATGATATTCAATATCCATCTTGTATTATCAATTTTATATTTATAATTATAATATTATATTTCAATTGTAATTACATATATTTGCATTTTGATATTTATTGGACTTTGTTATTCAATGTTTCATATTTGGTGTTACAATTCCGGGGACATGATAAGTGATCTCCACAGTTCTGGATAGCTATTTCCTCGAAACCTATTCCGACAAAGTCTCCCTGAAGCAGGACTAAGTCGCCTAGCTTGGCGTAAGCATCCCAGTTGGCCTCAACAGTAGAATCTGGAATATTTCAGAACTCCTCTTCATCGCACTTCAGTTTCTAGGTGCACCTCTCCAACCTTCTTCATTTCTGTTATAGTTTGCATACATTCTTAGGTCATTTTACATAGTGTTTTCAATACTTTTGCATTTCAATAGTTAGTTTCATTTATCATATTATTGCATTTAGATACATTCCAAATCACACACATTCCACACACATTATCTCTAATCTTGAATGAACCTCCCATATTTTGGGTGTGAAAAACATCTCTCCTTTTAGGCGAAAAACCCTAGAAGTGCTAGAGACCCCCTTTTCCCCCAAAATTTGTGGTTCAATTACAAAGGATAACTTGAATGATTTTTTCTTGGGTGGTCTCAAGGATCACATTCAACATGAGGTATACATGTTTAGTCCTAGCTCTATCTTTGAGTGTTTCGTTTTAGCAAGGAGGGTAGAGGAAATGTATTCAATTCCTAGAAAGAAAGGGACTAATGTGATCAGAGACAAAGGATATTCAACACCTTCACTTCCTCAACCTACTAGGTTA
Organism: Sequoiadendron giganteum; assembly: GCA_007115665.2. Taxonomy (NCBI): domain Eukaryota; kingdom Viridiplantae; phylum Streptophyta; class Pinopsida; order Cupressales; family Cupressaceae; genus Sequoiadendron; species Sequoiadendron giganteum. Next base: position 350,032,799 of record CM021106.1, on the reverse strand, counting down.
ACCCCACAATAGATTGAGGAGAAGAGAGAAAAATGGTTATGCTTCAATTGTGATGGAAAATATAGTCGGGGACATAAATGTAGTGAAAATAAATTATTCTATATTGAAGGTCTGAGTGAGGAAGATGAGGAGGAACCACTAATAGAAGGTGAAAGGGAGTCAAAAGAGGAATCACATGATTTGAAACCAATCATTTCTTGTCATGCACTTTCAAGTTTTAGTGCTCCTCAAACTCTCAAAGTAGTTGGTTACTTAGAGAAGCAAAAAGTAGCAATGTTGATTAATTCAGGTAGTACTCATAATTTCATCAACAAAAAGTTGGCTACTCGTTTAAATTATTTTATTTATCCAGCTCTAGAGTTTTAGGTATTGATTATATATGGTGGTAATATTAGTTGCTCTAGAAAATTCCATAGCATTAAGCTATCAATGGGATATTATCACCTTGATAGCCCAATGTATGATATCTCCATGGGTGCAACAAATATTGTTTTGGGTACTACATTGGGAACAATTGAAATGAACTACCAAGAACTATGCATGAGACTTCAATTAGAAGGAAAGGTAGTAGAGCTAAGGGGATTGAAGTAAAAGTCCCCACAGATGGTAAGCTCTCATCAAATGCAAAAGTTTCTTAAGAGAGGAGTTGATGGATTTGTAGCCCAGTTATGTTCATTAGAAGTCTCTCAATCTAATGCTCCTTCTCATCCATATTTACAAGCAATAATTGATCATCACTCAGTGGTTCTTGGAGATATTCCTAAAGTAATACCTCCTAAGAGGGATCATGATCATTCCATACAACTAGTTCCAGGGAGCCAACCACTAAACATTAGGCCTTATAGGTACCCACATATACAAAAAAGAGATAGAAAAAAATGTTGAGGAGATGCTCGAGGCAGGAATTATCAGCCATAGCCAAAGTGCTTACTCCTTGCTTGTGGTGATGGCACGTAAGAAGGATGAAACTTGGTGCATGTGTCTTGACTATAGAGTGCTCTACATGTACACCATTAAAGATAAGTTTCTTATTCTAGTCATTGATAATTTTCTAGATGAATTGAATGGAGATATGTATTTTACCAAGTTAGATCTTAGATTTGGTTATCACCAAATTTGGATTAAGGAAGAAGATATTTGTAGACAATATTTCATACTCATGAGGGTCATTATGAATTTTTTGTGATGCCATTCGGTCTTACCAATGCACCATCTACATTCCAAATTTTGATGAATTCCATTTTTAAGAAATTATTGAGGAAGTTTGTTTTAGTGTTCTTTGATAATATATTGATTTATAGCAAGACTTGAGAAGAAAACTTGCAACATGTAGATCAAGCATTGCAAATACTCAAAGATCATCAACTCTATGCTAAGCTATTCAAGTGTGCTTTTGGTCTTAATGAGGTGGAGTATTTGGGACACATAGTTTCACATGAAAGAGTAAAGGTGGACCCTAACAAAATTAAGGCTATCATGGAATGGCCTATTCCAAAAACCATTAAGAAATTGAGGGTTTTTTGGGATTGACGAGATACTATAGAATATTTGTGAAGAATTATGGCTGTATATCAGCACCTCTCAAATTTATTGAAGAACGATTATGTTCATTGGAATGAGTCCGCTAATGCATTATTTGAGAGATTGAAGGAGTCTACGTGTAAAAATCCAATACTTTCCACTCCAAACTTCATTAAGGACTTTATTATGGAATGTGATGCTTCAAGAAATGATATAGGAGTAGTACTCATGTAGGAGGGTCAAAAAATTACTTTTGAGAGTCATCAATTAAAGGGTGAGAATCAACTCAAACCTATTTATGAGAAGGAAATGCTAATGATTCTTCATGCAGTTAAATAATGGGTGCCTTATGTAAAGGGTAGAAATTTCAAGGTTAAGATAGATCATGATAGCCTAAAATATTTTTTGGAACAAAGACTATCTTTTGAAGAGCAACAAAAATGGGTCACTAAGATGTTTGGATATGACTTTGAGATTGTATATAAGAAAGGAAAGGAAAATATTGTGGTAGATGCACTTTCTAGGAAGGATAAGAACGATGAAGCTTTATTGTGTGCCCTTTCAATATTACAAGAAAATTGGGTGGAAGAAGCCAAAGCAAAGTGGCAAAATGATGTTGTGACAAGTAATCTCATCCAATAATTAAAGAGTGATCCTAGTAGTTCAGACAAGTTTTGTTCGAAGGGAGATAATCTTTGGTATAAAGAGCATTTATATCTTTTCAAGAATTCCTCTCTTAAACACAAGATTCTCACATAACTGCATGCATCTCTAGTTGGTGGTCATTCAAGATTTTTGAAGACATATCATTGGGTCAAGCAAATTGTTTTTGGGAAGGGATAAAAGGTGATGTTTAAAAATTTGTGGCTAAATGTTTGGTTTCTCAAAGAAATAAAGGGGAGACTATTAAGACACTAGGTCTCTCGCAGCCTTTATCTATTCCTAGACAACATTGGGAAGAGGTATCCATGGAATTTATCACAAGGCTTCCCAAATATAAAGGTCATAATTTTATCCTGGTAGTAGTTGATAGCCTCACTAAATATGTGCATTTCATTGCATTAACACATCCTTTTACAACAAGTGTGTAGTGGCATAATTGTTTTTAGAGAATATACAAAAGCTACATGGTACACCTAAGTTTATTGTCAGTGATCATGATCCTATCTTCACTAGTCACTTTTGGAAAGATTTATTCTCATGTTTGGGTACTCAATTGGTTCATAGCTCTTCATACTACTGTCAATCAAATGGGAAAAATGAGGTTGTTAATAAGTGTTTGGAAGTATATATACATTTTTTCACTTCAGAGAAACAGTCTCAATGAGTAGATTGGCTACCACTAGCAGAATGGTGGTATAACACTTATTTTATAGCTCATAAAAAATGCCTCAATTTTTTGCACTACATGGATATCATCCTCCTTCCATGACATCATCATTGAAGGTGTCACCAATATTTTAGGCAATGGAGGACCACTTGCTTCATCAAAAAAAGGTACTCTTTAGACTCAAGGATAATTTAGCCATGAAACAAAATTGAATGAAGTAGCAGGCAAACCAACATCATAGCGAAAGAAGTTTTGAAGTTGGGGATTGGGTCTTCTTGAGATTGTAGCCTTATAAGAAAATATCATTGAAGCAATAGAAAAAGAATAATAAGTTGTCTCCAAGGTATTATGGACCATACCAAATCATGCATAAGATCGGTAGTGTTTCCTACAAGGTAGTGTTGCCACCAACAACAAAGATACATCCAATTTTTCATGTTTCCTATTTGAAAAAGGTGATTGGGAATAATATTCCAACTGAAATAGTACTACTAGAGCTCGATGAAGAAGGAAGAATCATTTTGGAACTAAAGTGCATTCGTCAAACACACACAAAGAAGCTAAGAATAGAACTCTCATTGAGTATCTCATCCAATGGAAGAATTTACCAGTTGAAGATGCCACATGGGAGGATGAGGAGTTCATTCAAAAGAATCCACACTTGATTAGCATTGAGGACAATGCTTCTTTGAAGAGGGGGCATGCTACACCCTTAATATTGGTGTACAACAGGTTATGAAAAGTCAGTTTGTTGCTATCTTAAATCTTAATTAAGTTATATTATCATTATTATATTGTTATTTAGTTATTTAGGTTGGCTTAAGGCTTATATAGGGATATATAAGTCATCTTGGGTGATATCCTAGCCATAAATAATTATATCTAGGAGGTAGTGAGTCTTATTTCACCATCATATTGTGAATTTTGTTCTCATTGGAGATATTAAGAGGTTTTTCCCCTCGAAGTGGCTTGTCATTCTTAGTTATTATCAAGTATTTATAGAATATTTTCTATCATGTTCTTCTATTATGCAAGTTATTTCATATCTTGCATATCTTTTGTCTTACTACTTTAGCATCTTACACAAGGACTATGTTGTGCATAACTATCTTAGCATCAATACCCGACATATCTGAATAAGTCCAAGCAAAAAGTTCATGAAATTCATGTAGTAATGTTGCAGGGTCTTCTTGTTCATCCTCATCAAGGCACTTTCCTATTTGAATCACTCTCTTCGTTAGATGTATCCATCGGTATGTTAATTTTATCCATCATAGGTAATGCACTTTGACTTGGAATTTTAGGGACATGTTCTTCTTTGTCTTGTTTACATCACTTGTTTTCTTTTCTTCATCAACATATTTTTTACTAACTACAACACAAGTGAATCTTCACATATGAAACATATGAAAAGTGTGATGGTGGATCAATATGTGGAATGGGGGGTATGATGCACCTACACTTTCCTTAGTTCAATAGGAAAAAGAGATCCCCTAGGAAGGGTTGAATTTCAACCCTTGGGTGAGTCAACCTTGTGAAAGATCTTGTTGTTTTCCTTTTTGACCTAGGACAGGGTAAATTAGCCAGAACAACACTTTTGGGAGAAAGACTAGAAAATATTAAACAAACCGAATTATGCAATACAACACTTGGAACATCAATTTAAAACCTTTAACTAGCAAAACATGAAAATTTTCAATAGATTTGGGAAGGTTATGATTTTATGCACCTGTGACAAAAAGCCTCTACTGAGTGTCCTTTTAAGACTCATTCGCTCTAGGGAAAATGGGTCTTTTCTATGCTTTTCTAGAAATTCCAAATTTTAATTTGTAGCCCTTAACCTGCACTTTCTTCTTGTATCTTTCAACCTTCACTCCCAAATTTGGACCTGCAATAAAAAATGAAAAATTGGTTTGTTTGTATGGGGGTTTGCCTTGATCAAACCCAAAGTTTGGTAATTAAACCTTGATGAAGAATATAGATCTGAAACTTGAAAGTATGTTTAAACCCTAATCTTAAGTGTGTCTAAGATTGTTAAGAGCTAACATACAAATAAATCTTATTCAAGTGTGTTAGAATAAGATCCCTAAATGAACTAGAATGATAAACACAATACCTAGTTAAGGAGAAGTCAAATCCCCTAATAGATCAAAAATATGATTGTATCTTGCTTTAGGCAGCTAGTAGAATAACGATAGAATATGGGATAACTAGAAAACAAGTCACTAGATCATGGGAAATGGCTAGTTGCATATCCCAAAACCTAGAATCCATCATGATCCACCATAGGCATAAATCTTCAAATATGAACAATTCTTGATCAATCTTCAAAAATTAAGCTTAAAGACCTACAAAAAAATTGAAATTCTACTCCAAGACTTCAACTTTGCTTGCTTGAATGTTTTCCTAGCTCTTGAATGCAAACCTTGTGAATATCTCCTTAATTTATTTCTCAACCTAGTGTATAATGATGAAAAGACTAGGCTTTATAGGCTTCCCTTCTAATTTCCTGATTATTAAATCTCAAAAGTTGACATTTGAAATTGGATTGTAGGACCTTAAAATGCTGCCAAAAACATGTTTAAAATTTGAATTTACAACTTAAAGGGGACCCATTCGCCCAAGGACGAATGTGTCTTGACCTAAATTGCCAAGGTTAATAAATTTCAGGGCATTAAATTAATTAAATGCATTTATGCAATGCGTGTTGTAATGTTGGAATTTGATAAAAATAGGCCTTGGGATGCATAATAAAGGGTTTTAGGGGCCTAATTTTGAGTGATAAAATGCATAAAATTAAGGTCACTAAACTAAGTCCAAATTAAGTATGAAATTGTACTCACTTAGAGAGGAGTACAATTTACTACTTTTAACCCCCACTTTAGTGGCCACATGACACTACGTGCATATGCAAGCTAAAGGACTTAGAACATACGATAAAAAGGATAATCATATGGATATTTCATAAATAGGGATAATGAAGCCCCCACAGTAGTCATCTGCAAAACCGCAATGTTAGGAACCACATCCTACAAAACTATGTTATTTGTCCAAAATCAAACTTCTACAGAGAATTGAATTTGAGGGTAGATGTATGCCCCTTGATTTCACTTGCTTTATGGAGGTGGAATCAGGGTAGCAATCTAACTACATTATATTACTTTTCTTGATGATGTGAATGCCTGCAATAAGCTATTGAGTCTACAACACCATATATTGATAAAAATTGAATAAGATCAAGGATAGAACCACAAATCCACTACAGCAATCAACATTGAAAACATACTTCTCTAGCCCCCAATATGCTGATTTGAGTGACATGCACTTAGAATAAAATATGATTTCTTTAATAGATTTAAGTATATATGAATGAAAATGACATTTTTAACTATCATTTTAACATTTACCTTTTGAGAATTTACCTTGTTACAGAGAGAAAAATAGTTGAGCAGACGAGCATACATGCCTCCTAGACTGACTAGTTTTAGGGATGAGGTGGCATATGGTGTGATATGAGATACAACGAGTCCATTGTTCTATGCTTTATCTTCATATTTTTACTTTTATATATTTTTTTTCGTATTTTTAGGAGGTTTTAGGATCCTGTCCAAAATTGTTGCAAAGTGTCTTTTTTGCAAAGCATCCCAAAATGGATAAGTGTCTAGGATCCCCCATCCAAAATTGGCCCAAGTGTCCTCTAGAAACTTTAATTTATTGATGATTATTTTTATGCCTATTTTTGATAAATTCTTTCTTCTTCTCCAAGTTCCACCTCATGCATGATAACAGTTGGGAGGCAGGCTGTTCACATTTCTTTGGGAGAAAGTTACCTGGCTAACCACAGAGGAGATAGATACTTTGTGTGAGACTAGATTGTTCTAGATTTATACCATGTTTCCAATGAGATACCATGCTAATGGTATTAGTGGATAGATGGGACACAAATACTTCTACATTCAATCTGCTATTTGAAGAAATGATGATGACACTTGAGGATATTCATCATATCTTCAGACTAACCATCTTGGGTGAGACCATCCACATTTAGAATGACCGCTCACACATGTAGATGCATTGAGATATCGAGTAATACACTAGTTTTCTCATTATGCTAGTGAAGATCGAGCCACGTGTGCAGCTTTAGTGGCTCCTACACACCCACTCACCATTGATGCAATAGATTACGGTTGTTACCATGGCACTAGATCTTATTCTTGATGGGTGAGGAACACACCTAGATGGTGGCATTGTTCACACTATTCGCAAGATGGAATGCAATCAAACCATTTATTCATGGGGTTGCAGTATGCTAGCTCATCTTTATTATGATCTTGAGTGGTTTGCATATGGAGAGTTGGACAATATAGTACACTATACACTCCTAGAGGTGTAGGCCTTTGAGCATATCACATGTACGAGACCTACAAGCTATCCTAAAGTAGGGACTATCGAGTATCCATGAGATTTCAACTATACCTTGAGATGAGCTTGAGAGTCTGAAGACTTGCAATACTAGCAGATTCAACTTGATTATCTAGAGGAGGAGGAGGTAGTATGGAGGCCTTATCTCACCATATCCTAGTAGCCAGATCATAGACATTTGCTTTTCAAGATGAAATAGGATAGGCTCCTACTGGGTCATCATGATTATATAGTGATGCCATTTTACTATTATCAGGTTATGAGACAGTTTGGACAAGTCCAGGTACCACCAAGACCGTGACCCACATACTTGAGATCAACATAGAGTGCTCTAGACCTAGAGAAATTTGATGTTCGATAGTGAATGATGTGGATTTCAGTGAATTAGATGAAAGGATCATGATGTGGCCCTAGCATCAAACCTAGATGGCATAGGCACCACAATAGCCTGAGTGTTGGTGGGTGAGAGCTCAACTGATACACATATTCCCTTACAATCATCCAACAAGCAATGTTGGACCTCTTCTAGGTCGAGGAGATGAGAGAGAGGAGGTGGTCAATGGAGATGTAGTGGAGGACATAACACATGAGCTAGGGGATGAGGATGAGGATGAGGAGGATCTAGAGATGATGAGAGATGATTCTGATGAGCTGGTTGAGGCCATAGATGCCCCCAAGGAGAGACATGTATCTCATTCACGAGTCACCCGAGCATAGTTGACACCTATGAGAGGCATCAACATTCATAAGCATGGAGAGGCTAGTGGCACTACACCTTCCATAATTCTTGCATATGAGGGGCCCATTGTCCCATAGCAAGACCTTGACTAGTGGGTTGGAGATCCAGGTAATGATATGATGTTATATTTTTACTATTGTTTTTAAGTTTACATATATTTTTATTTATATATCATGGCATTTTTTGATGTTATTTATTATTTTCTTCATGTAGTGTGCACGCGAGAGTGGAAAGATCTCTTTCATCAGGTCATTGTTGAGATGGCCCCTTCCTTGCCCCCACATCTAGATGTACAAGAAAAGCATATGCCACCACCTAGCATAGGGTGACATGTTGACCTATTCGAGCCCTTAGCGAGGTGGAGGACTGCATATGAGGTGGGCATGAGGTGTGTTGATCTAGCCACCACTAGGGATGAGCTAGCTAGAGGCGAGCTTGCATAGCTACAAACTGCATATGAGGAGCTTCGAGCTTCTTGTGTTCTAGATAATAGCAAGGCATGTGAATTTATGTAGTCGAAAGTCATTAGGCTATGGGGAGAGATCACTAGATTGCATTCTAAGAGATATCACATCGATCAAGAGCCTGTGGCAGCCATGGTATGGGAGGGATTGCATTAGGTGAAGCACAAGGCCTAAAAGAGCAGATGAGTTGTATGACTAGATCATGATCCACCATCTTGTGATGGGCAACACCACTAGACCTTGAAGAGTCTAGGAGCATCAACCTCACTAGTATTGTTGTATCTAATATTTTATACATATGAACTTTTCATGATATGTATATGAGTATTTTGCGTTTGTTTGCTTTTATTTAGATTACAATGTGATCTATGAAATAATCTTTTGTAAGAGTATTTAATAAATATCTCCATGATCTAAATTTAATGTGATCTAAGCTAAACATGTAAGTTTATATTAGATACTACATTTTGGTTAAGTGTTATTTGTTAAACTAAAATGCATTTTTGATCTAATTAAGAAATTAAATTCATGTAATGATCTAATTTAACACAACACACATGAGATTTGAATATTATACAATAATAAAGTAATATTTCAACACAATGAACACAAACTCTACATAATTCAAGACACACAAGGAATATTTTTCAATAATGAAGTAATGCGAGATAAAATAGAAAACTATCTACTAAATCTAACAACATGCTTTAATACACATAATATTCAAAGGAAATGCTAAATGTAACATCTGCGTAGATACATAATGTTGATTGAATCTTTGAGAGGTGTTCCATCTATTTTCGTTAATGTATATGTACTATACCCATAGTTTTCATCTATTACATAGGGTCCTAATCAATTTCAACTAAATTTTCCTTTTTCACCTGGGGTGGCATTAACATTTCATTGTTTCTCATATAACACCAAATCACCCTTGCTAAATGAGTAGGGAATGGCATTAGTATTGTAACTACATTACATTCTTTTGGAATGGGCTTGAAGGTGCTCAAGAGCATTGATGCGCTATTCATCAAGCATTTCAAGTTGGTGTAATCATTTTTCTTTGTACATAGTGTCATCAATAAGCCCTCTAAGAGAAATCCTTAGTGAAGGGATTTCTAACTCTAGGGGCATTATTACATCAACACCATAAACAAGGTTATAAGGTGTGTTTCCTATAGGTGTTCGAATACTAGTGTGATAAGCCCATAATGAACAAGACAACTGAGTGTGCTAGTCCTTATTGTGTTTACTTATTGTTTTTCTCAAGATTTGTTCTAGAATTTTATTAGTCGATTTTGCTTGACAATTAAATTATGGGTAGTACGGTGTTGAGAAACAGTGTTGAATTTGTAATGTTTCCTAAAATTTCTTCACATCAATGTTCTTAAATGGTGTTCCATTTTCTAAAACTAATATGGAAGGAAGGCCAAAGTGAGCATTAAAGTGTTCCAATATGAAACAAAAAATTGCATTAGATGATGTGGAGTGAAGAGGGATAGATTCTACCCATTTTGTGAAATAATCTATTATAGTAATTATGAACATGTGTCCAGAAGAAGAGGGAGGAGATATCTTTCCAATAAGATCCAAACCCCAAACCAAAAATGGCCAAATAGGAACTTGAGCATGAAGTTCGAAAGCAAGAGCATGAATCAAATTGTTCTGTTCTTGAAATTTGTGACATTTCTTAACATATGTGAAATAATATTGTTCCATATGTCTCCAATAATATCCCATCTCGATTAATTTTTGAACTAATGATCTTCCTCCAAAATGTCCCCCGCAAGCACCAACATGAGCTTCCTCAAGGGCTATAGGGATTTTTGATTTTTTAAGACATATAAGAAAAAGACCACCAAAGAATCGTTTATATAAAATATTTGCTAGGATGAAATATTGAGTAGCAAGTTTTTGAATATGAGCTCTAGTGTTATTAGTGGTTGGTTCAAGAAAGGTACCCTCTTTTAAGTAGTTAAATATTTGTGTGTACCATTTGTGAGAGGCTTCAATATTGGTCACTAGTGATTTTTTCACTTTGTCATTTATTGATGGTTTTGGAATCATGTGGGAAATAAACGTAAAATCCCTATAAGGATCCTCGAGAAATAAAAGGGAAGTTGCACTTACCATTGCATTTGCATGTTGATTATCCTTTTGAGGAATATTTTCAATGGTATACGATTCAAAGTGTTCCCACAATGTCATCGTGAGGTTTTTATATTGAACTAGTTTGCCTTGTTTTGATTGATAGGATCCATTTATTTTTTTAATGACTAGTTGAGAGTCACCAAATATGGAAATGTGTTGAACACCTAAGGATAACACTGCATGTATTCTAGTAATTAAGGCTTCATACTCTGGAGTGTTATTTGTACATAGGAAGTTTAGACAGTAAGATAAAGGAATAGGCTTCCCTGAAGGCAAAATTATGATAACCCCTACTCCAGAGCCAATTCGACATTTAGAACCATCAAAGTATAATTCCCATGTTTCCTTTTCGATTTTTAACACACTTTCATCAAGAAATGTGTCCATATTAGGTAATGTTAATGGGGAAGGAACACTAGCTAAGTGTTTGGTCAAGGCTTGTCCTTTGATTTCCTTTTGAGAGAAAAATTTAAGATCAAACTCAATTAACAACATAACCCATTTAACTAGACGTCCTAATAAGTCTATTTTAGCAAAGAGATGTTTTAAAGGATCAAAATTTGTAACCACATGAATTGTTGCATTTAATAAATAATGTCTCAATTTACTAGTATAAAACATAAGAGCCAAACATTGTTTTTCTATTGTTGTGTATCGAGTTTCATAATCAATTAGAGTTCAACTATTGTAATAAACAAGATGTTCTTTACCATTATCATCTTGTTGAGCTAACAATACTACTAAAGCATGGGATGAAGCTCATATATAGAGGATAAATTTTTTTTCTTGCATGGCGGGTTGTAAAATAGAAGGGTTAGTGAGTTACTCTTTAAATTTTTCAAAATCTTGTTTACAATCCTCATTCCATTTAAATTGTGATTCCTTCTTAAGAAGTTGTGTAAAGTGAAAGGTCGGATCCACCAAAGATGCGACAAAATGGTAGATAGATTGAATTATTCCTTGTAATGTATGCAACTAAGAAATGTTCTTCGGAGGTGGCGTGTTAATGATAGCATGAATTTTATTTGTTTCCACTTCAATGCCTCTATGGTATAATATAAAACTTAAGAGTTTTCCACTATCCACACCAAAGACACACTTTTTCAAATTCAATCTCATGTACTTGCACATCCTTTCAAAGATCTTTAAAAGGATTTTAACATAGGAAAAGTGTGATGGTGGATCAATATGTGGAATGGTGGGTATGACGCACCTAAAATTTCCTTAGTTCATTAGGAAAAAGAGATCCCTTAGGGAAAGGTTGACTTTCTACCCTTGGGTGAGTTAACCTTGTGAGAGATCTTGTTGTTTTCCTTTTTGACCTAGGACGGAGTAAATAAGCCATAACAAAAAATTTGGGAGATTTGATAGAATCTAGAAACCAAATGTAGATCTGAGAAGGGCTTGATTTTATGCACCTGTCACAAAATGATTGTGCTAAGTGTCCTCCTGGGACTCATTCGCCCAAGGTCGAATGGGTCTTGCTATAGGGGTTGAAAATCTGCTTTCACAATCCTCTGGTCCTTGGTCTACACCCCCGATTCCTCTGGGTTTCATAGTAAAAATAGAATTAAACTTTGAAAGTGACTTTCCATGGATTGAAGATAATATTGACAAGTTTGCAACTTTGACAAATTTTGCAATTTTTCTCCTTTGATAGATCTTCAATCCTTCAACCTAAGATCTAGAAAACACACAAGAGGGAATTTTTTTTTTTTTGGTGAATGAGGGTTTACCTTGGTCAAACCCTATTTTGGTAATTAAACCTTGAATCTAAACATGAAAGGAATGATGAATGAATAATTTCTATGTTGCAACTCACCAAACCCTTGAATGATATGGCTTGATTGATGATGTGATCTTGATGCTTGAAATTTGACTTGAATTCTTGAAACCTACATCACAATGTTAGCTCCAAAAACATGCATGAATGATGATAACTTTGGCATGATACTTGAGATCTTGGATTTTGCAACAAATTCTTGAGAAACTTTCTCTTAAACACCTTTGAAAAATAATCTTAGCTCTTGAGAAATTTTCCTTAATTCTAGATGTCTTGAATTGATAAAATAACTATGTATTTATAGGTTACTTTCTAATTTATCAAAAATTAAACATTACAAGATGACATTTGAAATTGGAATTGATATCATAAAAAGGCCACCAAAAGAATATTTTAAATTTGAATTTAGCAACTAAAGGGGACCCGTTCACCCAAGGGTGAATGGTTCCTAACCTAAATTTCTAGGACCTATTCATTTTGAGGTGTTAAAAATGATAATTGCATTAATTAAATTATGATTACCTTTCAAAAATCATAATTAATTAGGCTTGTAGATGCAAAATTGGGCCAATTAGAGGCTTAATTAAGTACAATTAAATTAGGGGACCCAAACATAGCATGAAAATGTAAAGGTGTACATTTTCCTACACTACATTTAGCCCCCACTTTAGTGAGAGGATGAGCCCTACACTCAAACTCACACTAAAGTAGTCAAACAAGCGTCAGGAGAGGTCTAATTGTACAAATATTATAAAGATAATAAACCAAAGGTAAAGGAGGATGATCAAACCCCCAAAATCTAAGATCTCATGGAAAACCAACAAAGTCACAAAGAGACACATGCCTATGTTAAATATGCAGCAACAAGACAAGATACACAAGCATACAATGCAAAAATTAGAGAAGGAGAGAGAGAGGATGGATGGATAAAGCCTTGACTATTTGTCCAATCGGTATGGATCAAGCCTTAGCTATTTTTCCAAAAATGTTTACAAGTGGAAACCTATTGTCCACTATGCAAACAAAATTTACTCACACAGGCTAGTGAAATCCATTGTCCACTAGGTGAGCCCCAAAAAGTGGCTAATGGGATGTCATGCAAGGTATAGGCTCCCATTTTACTAACCATACCAAAGTTATAGCTCCTAATAAATTTTACAAGGTACCACAGAAATGGTCACAAGGCTAGCAAGCTGCATTATGCTAAGAACTCATGAAAAAGGCTCCACTAGCAAGCAAGTTGTGTTATGCTCGGTGGCCTTGAAAAATATAAAGGATCCATTGGCAAGCAAGTTTTGTTATACTTAGTGGCCTCGATACATGAAATAGGATATTCAAAGGGGTTTTTCTTAGTTCATGAAAGGTCTCACCTTATGGAACATCATGCCTAATGTCTCCAAGAGAGGACTAGTCAAGGATAAAAGATTCACAACTTAGGGAATGCAATCCTTAGCATTACCACTAAGAGGAATGCCATATTCCAAGAAAGGTCACACTCATGAAGGACATCAAACCCAATGACACCACCAAGAAGAAACATCACGTGAAGTAAGAAGACCGCACTTTGAAGCAAAACAATGAGTGAGGACACATATGCCCCCACTTTAAAGAAATTGCTAAACACCACGTTGTGAGAAATTACTTTAAAGTAGAACATAATAAATGCCAATACATGAGAGATTTATTCAGAAAGCCCTATGTAAACATATGTTTTTGAATAGATCTATGTCATCTAGAGGAGGTTTTCCCCCCATATGTAATCCTAAGATAACACATAAGGGATCCATGGATCTAGGGTCAACGTTTGTCATTGCTGCAGTGATTTAATCGAGCTTGGAACCATCATCATTCCCCAAATGACTCATGGAACATGAGCACAAAGGAAGAATGACACATAGAGAGAAGCCAAAGGAGAAGATTTTGGGTCAACATGGAAGAGACCAAGATGTCTCGATGCCTTGTGTCATCCCCAAAAGGAAAACAAAAGACAACAGTTTATGACATATAGAAGAATAGAGATACAAATAGAAGAATGACACAATAGATTCACTTCATTTGTATCCTTGCACCAATAGAGTGACAAGGGTCATCCAAAGTAGCCTCAAAAACATATAAAGACATGCTAAGAAGCACTATATGGGGGATCACATTACGCACATGCAATCAAAAAGAACATAAGGAGAAGACAATGCTAGTATGGCACATGCAAGTCAACCTATATCAAGTCATTCACATCCCAATCTTGTTCACCATATACAAAAGGAAATAACTAGCCAAAGGGACAATGAAAAGTATTGTACTAGGAGCATCACTAGGCTCAACATGTGGTGAGTCACTCTTGTTAGGAGGATCATCACAATTGTTATCATTTAAGCTCATGGAAGAGGAAAACAATAAATTCAACTCATTATGCACTTCCTCGTCAATCTTAGTAATCTCATTATCATTATCCAAATTAATCACAACAGAAGGCCTAATGACAATGTTCATAGAAGTTTCTTGTTGTTTTTGTTATGGCGAAGGTGGATAATCATCAAACTTTGTTTCAATTGGTATTTTATCTTGATTTTCTATTTTATTTTGTTCTTTTAATCTATGAGCAATATCACGATGTCTATGCCTATTCTCTTTAGCATTTCTATTTCTTTTTATATGATTTTCAAGTTGTGATTGTGTAGGAGTGGTTTATCAACCATTGGTTTCTTTTCTTCCTACAAGGGAGGAAGGGAAGTAACCATGGAAGATTGTTTAACCACTTTCTCTTTAACTTGTTTAATCTTAGGAGGAACAATAGGAATCATTTGGTTATCTCTTGGTATTTTATAGGAGATAGGTGAAGGATTCATCATGGATTGGTCTTGGTTACTTAGAAGGTCTTTTGGTTCAATAATTGTTTTGTCAACGATAGGAGGCTCAATCATGGGTTGAGTCATGTTGCTAAGGGATAATTTTGATATGCGCTTTGCCTTAAAATTTTGATAAGATTTTAAAAACGAGCCTTCATGAGGCCTAATAGGTTCCATAAGTTTGGGACAAAAGAAATCCAATGATAAATTCCCATGAGAAGACATAGGATTAAAGCCACTATGATGCACAATAAATATATCATTTTTAAATGTAAACTTTAAGCATTTATGCACTACTGACGAGATGAAATCCATAGAGCGTAGCCATGGATAACCAAGCTTCAAATGAAATTGGTCAGAAGATGAGACAATGGAGAATGAGACATTCATTTTTTTTGGTCCAACTTTTAAAGGAAGAGTGATTGAACCAATCGTAGGGAAAGAAAAACCATTATACATTTTGATCCATCCTTTTTGTTGTTCATAAGAATCTTGATAAAGTTCACGCACAAATAATAATTCCTCGGTGATCACATTCTCTACACACATGAGATCAATTAATATCCCATTAGTAGGCTTGCCATTGATTGTTCCAGTGATACAAAGAGGACCATCAGGTGCTCGTCTAGCTGTCATTTTGTGAGAAAGCAATGCCAAGGGGAATTTTGGCTTGGCCCTTATGAGGTTACACATCAATGAAGTTGAACATACATTGTAAGTCTTCTTCATTTTCATTCATATTTTCATTATTCTCATCTTGGATTTTTTTAACATTCATCACATCATTGTTGGCATCAATAGCTTTCACAAAAGAGATACTATAATTTGGCATGGATTAGTAGAGATTTACAAATTTTGGTTGGGTGGGGCAATAGACTTGTTTCCTTGATCATTAACACCGCCAATTTGGATGTGATTAAAATCAATGAGGTCTTGAATAATATGTTTAAGATGCTTACATTGTTTTGTATCGTGTCCATTTTGTTGGTGATAATGGAAAAAGGAATTTGAGTTAAAGTTTGGAGGTAAGGGTTTAGTGGTATCAATGGCTCTAACAAGAGGTAAGGTGATCAAGTTCTTACTCAAAATTTGCGACATGATAGAGTGAAGGGTATCGAGTAAAGGGGTAAATTGTCTACTCCTCTCCCTAAATGGGTATGGATTTATTGTTTTTATAGAAAATACTTGGGAGTTAACATGTTGACTTGTTTGAGGTGTGTTTATTTGTAAAAATCCCTTATTTTATTTCTTATAAGTTTGGAAATTGTTTTGGGGCATGACTTTAGATTTATCAGGATGGTTAGATGGATTTTTTTCTTCATGATGAATAACTAAATTTTGATAGTCACAAAGGGTCATGCACAAGTGTGTGAAGGAGGGAAACTTCAAAATATCAAGTTTAGCTTGAATATTGGTTTGCAAATTTGCAATGAAAATTCTTTGAATATCAGCATTAGGAATCTTAATGTTGATTTGTGAGTAAAGAAATTGGTATCATGCTATGAAATCAATGAACTTTTCATTATTTTTTTGTTCATTTCATTAAATTAGCTAAGGTCATCTTGGGATCCATGTGCACTTGGAAATGGTTAAGAAAGGCATCAAAAATTTCATTGAATGAATTGATTGAGTTATTCAGTAAAGAACAAAGCCATTCCAAGGTAGTGTCTTTCAAGGATCTAGGGAAAAGTTTAGCCAAGATTTTATCCTCAAAAATAAAGTCACTATATAAGGCTATGTATGTTGAGACATGGTTAGTAGGGTCTCTTTTACCACCATATTTCTCAAATCTAGGAATATCTATGCCTTGTGGCATTTGTACTCTCAATATCTCTAGGAATAAAGGGTATTTTTGACATATTGTGAAGGTTGGACATTTTGAATTTGGTTCAATGTGTTAATTTTTTGTTGGAGTGATGAAACATTTTTCAAGAGTTGGTTAAGGATGTGATCATTGTTTGTGTTATGGGATTAAGGTGAATAAGGTGGAGGTGTATATGTATTTAGAGGACATGTGAATTGCAAAAAATTGAGGGGAGATGGACTAAGAGATATGATATTTGAATGCACAAAGATAAAGGGATTCCCAGTGGAAATGCCTAAGGTAGTATTGGAATTTCTAGTAGGTTGTTTAGTTGTTATAACAATTGGATTGGTGTATGTAGGAATAGAGGTCATATATGTGGAAGGAGGAATTAGATTTCCACCTTGAATTTGAGTGTACCCAAAGTTTTGAGCATAACTAGATTTTGTAGGGACTTGTTTATCAATAATGTGATCTAGGATATGCACAATATCTATTCCTTGTTCATTATCAAGTATTTTCCTCATGTTATCTATGACTAGGATTGCAGTACCAACAATGTATTCAAAACTCACAAAGTTTTGTAATTTCTCTAAGTCTTCATCCATTTGTCTCAATTATTCTTGAGGGACATTATCAACCATTGTTTCAACATAAATCACATTAGTTGCGGGTAGGGTAGTCATGAGAAATGAGGTATCAAAGCGATGGTCCATAGTGGGTTGACTAGTATCAACACTATGAGTGAAAGAGTTGACTAGTAGCATGGGATGACATGAGTCTCAAACTATGTCTCATGATAGTATTGGTAATAGGACACTAGGTGGTGAAGCTCATAAAATTTTCACCAAACAAAAGGTGTACCCAAAATGGAGAATAGGCACTAGATAAATGTAACAAACACCCAAAAATAGAAAGTGCAATGAACGTATGTAAAAATAAATAGAAATTTTTAGATTTTAAACAAGATAATTTATTGATTATACTATGCAAAAAGCTAAAAATGATGTCTTTTAATACCAGTTTTGATTTTCAAACAATGCACTCAATTTGACCAATTAAACATAATGTAAATAATGACAATTTTTTCTGATTTCTGAAACTGAAACCTAGATTTAACAACAGATCAAAATGAAGCAAATCAAGACAAATCACTACCCAAAAAATTGAAACAACACCTGTACAAGGAAAAATTCACCCAAGGACGAATGGGTCTTAGCACAAGGGTTTCAAAAATTTAAATATGAGTCTAAGGTTCAATGTTAGGATTTCCTATTTCAGATTATAAACTGTGGTTTTAGTGACTGATTTTTCTAGATTTTTGATGACCTAATGCAAGTAAATTTAGTGACAAATGATGTACAATATGAAAAATTTTGAAATGAAAATTTGACTTAATTTTTGAATTTGAATGATTGAACATACACTAATATGCAAATATAATGCAAAATTAATGTACTATGCATGCAAATTTTTGAATTTTTCAAATTTTAAACAATGAAAAATGCAAAACTAAAACCCTAAATGAGATGAAAAATTAATGAAATATTAACAACCCTAAATGAAATGCAAACTAATGCAAATCCTAGACCTAGGGTTTGAATGGACTCTTAATTTTATAATTTTGGATGTACAATGTTGGGTTCATCAAAATGAACCATAGGAAAAGTGTGATGGTGGATCAATATGTTGAATGGGGGGTATGATGCACCTACACTTTCCTTAGTTCATTAGGAAAAAGAGATCCCCCAGGGAAAGGTTGAATTTCAACCCTTGGGTGAGTCAACGTTATAAGAGATCTTGCTATTTTCCTTTTTGACCTAGGATGGGGTAAATCAATTAGAACAACACTTTTGGGACATGAATGAAAAATACTAAATGAATGAAATTATTGAATGCAACACATGAAACCTATAAATGAAACCTTAATCTAACCGAATCTGGAAACCAACATAGATCTAACAAGGGCCTGATTTTATGCACTTGTCACAAAAAGAATGTGCTAAGTGTCCTTCCAGGACTCATTTTCCCAAGGGTGAATGGGTCTTAATACAAGGGTTGAAAATATGCTTTCACAGTCCTCTGGTCCTTGGTTTGCAGTCCCGAGTCATTCGAGTTTCATAGTCAAAAATTAAGAATTAGATTCTGAAAGTGACTTTTTTTGGCTTGATGACAATATTGACAACTTTTACAATTTTTCTCTTTTGATAGATCTTCAATCCTTCTTCAACCTAAGATCTGAAAAACACACAAGAGGGAAAAATTGTTTGTTTTTGGTGAATGGGAGTTTGCCTTGGTCAAAACCCTGTTTTAAACCTTGAATTGAAACAATGAAACATGAAAGGAATGATAAACGAACAATTGCTATGTTGCAACTCACCAAACCCTTGATTTGAAACCCTTGAAGGATTGAAAATTTATATCTCCAAGGTCTTGATCTTGCATGAAATGGCTTGATTGATGATGTGATCTTGATGCTTGAAATTTGACTTGAATGCTTGAAACCTACATCACAATGTTAGCTCCAAAAACATGCATGGATGATGATAAATTTGATATGATGCTTGAGATATTGAATGATGCAAAAAATACTTGACAAATATGCTCTTGAACACCTTTTACAATAATCTTAGCTCTTGTGAAATTTTCCTTAATGCTAGATGTCTTCAATTGATAAAATAACTATGTATTTATAGGTGATTTTCTAATTTCTCAAAAATTAAACATTACAAACCAAAATTTGAAATTGGAATTGGGATTATAAAAAGGCTACCGAAAACATATTTTAAATTTGAATTTAGCAACTAAAGGGGACCCATTCGCCCAAGGGTGAATGCGTCTTGACCTAAATTTCCAGGACCTATTCATTTTGGGGTGTTCAAATGATAATTGCATTAATTAAATTATGATTCCCCTTTCAGGAATTGCAATTTGTTGAATATTCAAGATACTAAGAGGGGGGGGGGTGTGAATCAATATCTTCTAAACTTATTGAACAAACACTTTTAATTAATTAACTGCATAGAACATAGAAGATCAAGAATAAAACATGAAATTCCATAACACAAGAGCACTAGATTTTTACGTGGAAAACCCAATGAGGGAAAAACCATGGTGAAGATAAGCTCACAATATATATAGTTATTTCAATACCAGTTACAAAAGAGGCTCACTGCTAGATACAAAAGCTCACTGCTTACAAGGACTCATTGTCTAGACCTGGAGGCTCACTGCCTACATAAATTATAGAAACAAAATGGCTTATAGCCAGAATATGAATTGATGGAATTACACCGCTAGTGCAAATTCAATTCCTTTGATGCTCAAAGTATTCGCTTGCATAAAAACAAACTAATCTTCACCCTTCTATTTGCACACTTCGCTTATCAACACATACTTACTATTGATTTCTCCTTTTCTCTCACAACTATCTCTTGTTCTATTCATCTCCAAACCAACTTGTATATATACCTGATATATCCACACACATCAATTAGGTCAGCCTAATTGGATGCAATACATATTTACAAAAAGATAACTTTTTGGCTTCCAAAATTAATTCAACCATGTCACACAATATTATGTCGACTGCGACCAAAGCTAGGTCACACATATAACCGTAATTCATGTTGAGCCATTAACTGATTATTAGGTCTATCATGATTAACCTAATAACAAAATACAATCACCAAAACCGATGCCAACACATCATCCAATCATATGATCATCTGAGAACACATACATACACACTTCTAGTGATCATAAGCCTTTTCTCAAAATCTTAAATCACACTGATTACCGAAGAGAAACTGTAGACAAAAATACCAGATCAAATACTGGATGAAGTAAACCTGTTCTGCATGCTAGTTTAGGGTAACAAACCAACATGGTGACATCAATGACAATATAAGCCTAATATTCTCCGTACTTCCAACAATCTCCCCTTTTGGCATTGATGGAAACATGTGCAAAAATTTGATTCAAAAACTCTCCTCCAATCTCTCCAAATCTATCCCTAAATTTTCCATATCTCTCCCCCTTTAACATCAATGGAAAAGGGTGCCAAAAAAATGTAAACATGGTGACATTCAAAATTTCAAAACTTCAAAACTTTCAAATATACAATCTTTCAGGTAAGAATTACACTTTTCACCTTAAATACCTTTTTGTACCTTTCTTTGATAACAAGATATATTTTCTTCCATTCAAGTACCATAGAATCCATTCTCATGCATATGCTTTCCAATAGAGCCAACAGTGTGAAAGAAGATGACCAATCTATAGATGATAATTATCTTTCACAATCTTCTGCATCAGTGAGTATTCCAGAAAGATGGTCTAATCGGACCTCAACTATCTCCTTAAGAAGCCAAAAAGTTTTTACTATATCATCTCTTTTTCTTTGTACAATGATCACCTCAGCTTGTAATTCACCAAATCTCATTCTTTTTTTTCCTTCTTTGTCTTCAAAAATATCAAAGCTCTTTTTGATGTTGTTTACCTCATATTCAATTGCTTCAATCCTACTTCTGAAATTATCAACCGCAACAGGCCACTAGAGGCAATACTTGTAAATATCCGACATTTATTTTATGCATTTCTTTGACTCATTCATTTGTTTTACTAACCTCTTCTTGGATTTAGTACATCTCTTTTAAACCAAGGCTTCCAACTTGCATCCTTCCAGACCTTCAAGCAATATTCTTTCTTCAACTACCTCAAATAAATTTTTCGGCAAGGAATCAAAAATGATTGATACATCAATACCTTTTCAAAGAAGATACTCAACTAGAGCATCATCAATCTTGAGTCTGTCAACAAGAGAGGCCATATTCTATAACTCACCAATTTTCTCCATTTTCCCTTTAACTAACATAGACCGGATGTCTTCTGGATCAAAAGATTTGGATCTAGGCAAAGATTATTCTTCTTCTTCTTTCTCTTCTAGAATAACAATGATGTCTTCAGTGATAAATTTTCTTTTCTTCAATTCTAAAGGGGAATCACTAATGACAACTTCCAATTCTTTTGTTATGGAGGAAGAACCTTCCTAAGATCGACTAGATATAACCAAACCGGAGCTCATATCTTTTTGCAAAGACAAGAAAAAGGTTTTACACAAACTTGCTTTATCTTCCAAGCCATCCAAGTATTTGTATTTGTATTGTCATGGGAATCCCAGATTCCCACTTAATATCTTTCTTTCCTAGTAATGAGTCCAAAAAATAGAGTACCAAACATGTAATAAAGACCCAAAATGGAAAGGGTATCCTTCTACCAATGACATTCATATGTTTTCAATAATATTTTCAAGAATCAATCTACACATACCAAACTACTTATTTTATTTCACAATTTTATGCGCTAGATACACAACAATGGTCGATGTAGAGCCATCTCAATTTCTGAAATAAACTTTATAGGAAATTCCATACACAACATACCTAACTAAGGAATCGACAATGGTATCAATTATCAATGCTCGAGGATCTTTGTCAACTCTCGTCAGCTCTTCTACTTCCTTGTACTTTATGGTCTTCTTTTCGAGAAGGTCTTCAACACTGCATAACTCGGTGACAACTTCGATCAAATCCTTCGTAATGGGATAGGATTTATCCAAGATAATTCTACCATCCTTGAATTTTCTTAGAAGGAACACGATAAATTCTCTATCAATAATCCCAGGGAATCCTCCCCATAAATCCAAACCTAGGGTTTTTATATTCTGTAAGATGCTCGATTCTAACCCTAATTCCATCTTCTTTATTTTGTGATGATCAAATTCATCCAACTCGACTCCCTTTAACCTTAGAGGGATATTCCAACTTGATCCTCTATTAGATATTTCCATTATAGTACTTCTTCAAATTCAACAAATATTTCTTCTATTACCTTCCTGCACGATTACGAGAGAGAAACTTCTGTCACTTGTTTTCGAATGTCCACAAAGATCTCTCAGAGGTGCTCCAAAATGCTTCAAAATCACTCCAAGATAGTTCCAAGTCATTCTACAAATCCTTCGAATGCTTTAGATGATCAAAATGATTTGCAATATTTTTTTTATACACCATAATTTTTTCCTAAATCACATTAATTACAAAAAGCTGACAAAACTTTTCTTCCACTCTACTGAGAAACCCTAATTCACTCCGCAAAAGAACATGCTTGCTCTTTTTCTTCTAGTTTATTTTGAATTAGCTCTATCCAACCATTCCTTACAACATATCCACATGCCAACATCTGACACGCCATATTTCTGGGGGTTTAATTGTTTTTATGATAAAAATGCCCCCTAAGACCATGCTAGGTCTAATTCCTGAAGGAATCATCTGCACCGAATGAGGGTACAAACATATCGATAGTCTTTGGTTCTTCTTTCTTCTTCCATATCTTGCTCATTTCCTACTTAACCTCTTCTTTTTCAATATTTTTCATTGATTCATCATCTTTCACCGGAGCAAATTGCTTTCCCTTTTTACTTCTACACACGTTTAAAATATGTCCAGGTTTTTTTCAATTGTAGAAATCAATATTTCTCTGTCTTGTTTGATTTCCATCCATCCCTATTCTGAATTGATTCACTTTATGTCCAAACATGTTACAAGTATAGAAATAGCCATCAAAAGATTGATTTATCCTTCCTCCATTGAATCTGTTCATCATCACCCGACTAACCATCCTTACCTGAGATCTGTATTTAGTAGCTTTATGTACAATCTTATTGCATGTATACCATTGTCCAATGAAGAGACCAAAAAAATGATTCATCCTACTCCTACACTCAGTCGCCTTATGACCAAATTTATTACATGAAAAACAAACACCATTGAATGATGAGTACCTTTGTGCATTTGGTTGTCTGATAGGTTGTTTCCTTCCTAGATTTCTTTTCTACTTCCCTTTATCTTGAGTTTTCTAATTATTTATTGAATTTGAGTTTTGCATCTTTTCATTAGCTTCATTACCTAAGCCACCTTTGTCTTTAGAAGGTTTCTGTCCTGCTATTAATTCATCAAGCTTGGTGGAGTTTGTCTTGAAATCATCTTCATAGAGTTTTTATTTCTCTAGTTCTTCTTTCAAATTCATCACTTCCTGTTCAAGCCTAGATTCATCACTTCCTGTTCAAGCCTAGAGAAAACATCAGACTTTCTTTGTATCACTATTTTCAAACACTCTTCAACTCTCTTATTTTCATCCACTTCCATCTTTAGTTCGTTATTCTCATCATTTACTTGTTTCAGTTGCTCACTCACTTCTCTATGTATTTCTTTGAATTTATTTAATTACTCTTTCAATTTCTGGATGCATACATTTGCTTCATCAAGATTTTCTTTAAGATCCCTGTTTTCAATTTTAGCCTTGTCAAGATCTTCAAGGGCAGTTCGAAGCTCTTCCTTATCCATTTGTTCAACCTGTAGGATCTCCCTCAAGTTGTTAGACTTCTCTAGAGGAACCAGAGCTCTGATACCAATTGTTGAATATCAAGATAATTTGAGAGGTGAATCATCATCTTCTAAACTTATTGAACAAACACTTTTGTTTACTTTACTGCATAGAACAGAGAAGATCAAGAACAAAACATGAAATTCCACAACACAAGAACACCAAATTTTTACCTGGAAAACCGAATGAGGGAAAAACCATGGTGAGGATTAGCTCACAATATATATATTTATTTCAATACTGGTTATAAAAGAGGCTCACTGCTAGATACAAAAGCTCACTGCTTACAAGGACTCACTGTCTAGACTTGGAGGCTCACTTCCTACAAAAATTATAGAAACAAAATGTCTTACAACCAGAATATGAACTGATAGAATTACATTGCTAGAGTAGATTCAATTCCTTTTTGCTCAGAGTATTCACTCACATGAAAAATGACTAATCTTCACCCTTCTGTTCGCACACTTCTCACATCAACACATACTTACTATTGTTTTCTCCTTTTCTCTCACATTTCTCTCTTGTTTTATTCATCTCCAAACCAACCTTTATATATAATTGATATATCCACACACATCAATTAGGTCAGCCTAGATGGATGCAATAAATATTTACAAAAAGATAACTTGCCAGCTTCCAAAAAGTAATTCAACCATGTCATGCAATATTATGTCGACTAGGACCAAAGCTAGGTCACACATATAACCATAATTCATGTTGATCTATTAACTGATTATTAGGTCTGTTGTGATTAACCCAATAACAAAATACAATCACCAAAAATGATGCCAACACATCATCCAATCATATGTTCATCTGGGAACACATACATACACACTTCTAGTGATCATAAGCCTTTTCTCATAATCTTAAACCACACTGATTACCGAAGAGAATATGCAGACCAAAATATCCGATGAAGTAAACCTATTCTGCATGCTGGTTCAGGGTACTAGACCAACATGGTGACATCAATGACAACATAAGACTAATCTTCTCTGTACTTCCAACAATATCCCCTTTTGGCATTGATGGCAACATGTGCAAAAATTTGATTCAAAAACTCTCCTCCAATCTCTCCAAATCTCTCCCTAAATTTTCCATATCTCTCCCCCTTTGACATCAATGGCAAAGGGTGCCAAAAAAAATGTAAACATGGTGGCATTATAAATTTCAAAAAGGTTCCAATTCATCCAAAACTTCTAGAGTTTTCAAAATTTCAAAACTTCAAAACTTTCAAACATACAATCTTTCAGGTAAGAATTACACTTTTCACCTAAAATACCTTTTTGTACCTTTCTTTGATAACAAGATATAGTTTCTTCCATTCAAGTACCGTAGAATCCATTCTCATGCATATGATTTCCAATAGAGCCAATATTGTGAAAGAAGATGACCAATTTGTAGATGAGAATTGTTTTTCACAATGTTCTGCATCAGTGAGTATTCCAGAAAGATGGTCTAACCGGACCTCAACTATCTCCTTAAGAAGCCAAAAAGTTTTTTAATACATCATCTCTTTGTATTTGTACAACGATCACCTTAGCTTGTAATTCACCAACTCTCAATCTTTTTTTTCCTTCTTTGTCTTCAAAAATATCAACGTTGTTTCTGATGCTATTTACCTCAGATTCAATTGCTTCAATCCTGCTTCTAAAATTATCAACTACAACAGGCCATCAAAGCCAATACTTGTAAATATCTGACATTTATTTTATTCATTTCTTTGTCTCATTCATATGTTTGACTAACCACTTCTTGGCTTTTGTACATCTCTTTTCAATCAAGGCTTCCAACTTGTGTCCTTTCAGACCTTCAAGCAACATTCTTTCTTCAACTACCTCAACTAAATTTTCCAGCAAGGAATTAGAAATGATTGATACATCAATACCTTTTCAAAGAAGATACTCAACTAGAGCATCATCAATCTTGAGTCTGTCAACATGAGAGGCCGTACTCCATAACTCACCAATTTTCCTCATTTTCTCTTTAACTAACATAGACCAGATGTCTTCTGGATCAGAAGATTCAGCTCTAGGTAGAGATTCTTCTTCTTCTTCTTTCTCTTCTGGAATAACAATGCTGTCTTCAGTGATAACTTATTTTCTTCAATTCTAGAGGGGAATCACTAATGACAACTTCCAATTATTTTGTTATGGAGGAAGAACCTTCCTCAGATCGACTAGATATAACCAAACCAGAGCTCATATCTTTCTGCAAAGATAAGAAAAAGGTTTTACACACACTTGCTTTATCTTGCAATCCATCCAAGTATTTGTATATTTTTCTTGTCAAGGGAATCCCAGATTCCCACTTAACATCTTTCTTTCCCAATTTCGAGTCCAGAAAATAGATTACAAAACATGTAAGTAAAGACCCAAAATGGAAAGGGTATCCTTCTACCAATGACATTCGTATGTTTTCAATAATATTTTCAATAATCAATCCACACAAATCAAACTACTTATTTTCTTTCACCATTTTATGTGCCAGATACAAAACAATGGATGATGTAGAGCCATCTCAATTTCTGAAATAAACTTTATAGGAAATTCCATATGCAACATACCTAACCGAGGAATCGACAATAGTATCGATTATCAATGCTTGAGGATCTTTGTCAACTCTCGTCAACTCTTCTGCTTCCTTGTACTTTATGATCTTCTTTCCGGGAAGGTCTCCAACGCTGCATAACCCGATGACAACTTCGATCACATCCTTCGTAATGGGATAGGATTTATCCAATACAATGCTACCATCCTCAAATTTTCTTAGAAGGAACATGATAAATTCTCTGTCAGTAGTCCAAGGGAATTCTCCCCATAAATGCAAACCTAGGGTTTTTATATTCTGCACGACGCTCGATTCTAACCCTAATTCCATCTTCTTTATTTTGTGATGATCAAATTCATCCAACTCAACTCCCTTTAACCTTAGAGGGATATTCCCACTTGATCCTCTATTAGAGATTTCCATTATAGTACTTAACTTCTTCAAATTCAACAAAGATTTCTTCTATTACCTTCCTGCATGATTACGAGAGAGAAAACTATGTCATTTTTTTTTGAATGTCCACAAAGATCTCTCAAAGATGCACCAAAATGCTTCAAAATCACTCCAAGATAGTTCCAAGTCACTCTACAAATCCTTCAGATTCTTTAGATGATCAAAATGATTTGCAATATTTTCTTTATACACCATCATTTTTTCCTAAATCACATTAATTTCAAAAAGCTGAAATTTTTTTCCTTCCATTCTACTAAGAAACCCTAATTCACTCCGCAAAAGAACATGCTCACTCTTTTCTTCCAATTTCTTTTGAATTAGCTCTGTCCAACCACTCCTTACAACATATCCACATGCCAACATCCGACACACCATATTTCTGGGGGTTTAACTAATTTTCTGATAAAAATGCCCCCTAAGATCATGCTAGGTCTAATTCCCAGAGGAATCATCTGCACCGGATGAGGGTGCAGACATAATGATAGTCTCTGATTCTTCTTTCTTCTTCCATATCTTGCTCATTTCCTACTTAACCTCTTGTTTGTCAATCTTTTTAACCAACTCATCATCTTTCACCAGAGCAAACTGCTTTCCCTTTTTACTTCTGCACATGTTTGAAATATGTCCTAGTTTTTTTCAATTGTAGAAAACAACATTTCTCTGTCTTGTTTGATTTCCATCCATCCCTATTATGAATTGATTCACTTTATGTCCAAACATGTTACAGGTATAGAAATAGCCATCAAAATATTGATTTATCCTTCCTCCATTGAATCTGTTCATCATCACTGGACTAACCATCCTTACCTGAGATCTGCATTTAGTAGCTTTATGTACAATCTTATTGCATGTATAAAATTTTCCAAAGAAGAGACCAAAAAATTGATTCATCCTACTCCTACACTCAGTTGCCTTATCACCAAATTTATTACATGAAAAAAACACACCATTGAATGATGAGTACCTTTGTGCATATTGTTGTTTGATAGGTGGTTTCCTTCTTGGATTTATTTTCTACTTCCCTTTATCTTCAATTTTTTGATTATTTACTGGATCTGAGTTTTGCATCTTTTCATTAGCTTCATTACCTAAGCCACCTTTGTCTTCAAAAGGTTTATGTCCTGCTATCAATGCATCAAGCTTGGTGGAGCTTGTCTTGAAATCATCTTCACAGAGTTTTTCTTTCTCTAGTTCTTCTTTCAAATTCATCACTTCTTGTTCAAGCCTAGAGAAAACATCAGACTTTCTTTGTATCACTATTTTCAGACACTCTTCAAATCTCTTCTTTTCATCCACTTTCATCTTTAGTTCATTATTCTCATCATTTACTTGTTTCAGTTGCTCACTCACTTCTCTATGTATTTCTTTGAATTTCTTTAATTTCTCTTTCAATTTTTGGATGCATTCATTTGCTTCATCAAGATTTTCTTTCAAATCCCTATTTTTAATTTCAGCCTTGTCAAGATCTTCAAGGGCAGTCTAAAGCTCTTCCTTATCCATTTGTTCAACTTGCAAGATCTCCCTCAAGCTGTTAGACTTGTCTAGAGGAACCAAATCTTTGATACCAATTGTTGAATATTCAAGATACTGAGAGGGGGGGGGGGGTGAATTAGTATCTTCTAAACTTATTGAACAAACACTTTTAATTACTTTACTGCATAGAATAGAGAAGATCAAGAACAAAACATGAATTTCCACAACACAAGAACACCAAATTTTTATGTGGAAAACCCAATGAGGGAAAAACCACGGTGAGGATTATCTCACAATATATATATAGTTATTTCAGTACTGGTTATAAGAGAGGCTCACTACTAGATACAAAAGCTCACTGCTTACAAGGACTCACTGTCTAGACCTGGAGGCTCACTTCCTACAAAAATTATAGAAACAAAATGGCTTACAACCATAATATGAACTGATGGAATTACATCGCTAGTGTAGATTTAGTTCATTTGATGCTCAGAGTATTCAGTCGCATGACAATAGACTTATCTTCACCCTTCTATTTGCACACTTCGCTTATCAATACATACTTACTATTGCTTGCTCCTTTTCTCTCACATCTCTCTCTTGTCTTATTCATCTCCAAACCAACTTGTATATATACTTGATATACCCACATGCTTCAATTAGGTTGGCCTAATTGGATGCAATACATATTTACAAAAAAGATAACTTGTCGACTTCCAAAAGTAATTCAACGGTGTCATGCAATATTATGTTAGTTGGGACCAAAGCTAGGTCACACATATAACTGTAATTCATATTGAGCTATTAACTAATTATTAGGTCAACCGTGATTAATCTAATAATGAAATAGAATCACCGAAACTGATGCCAACATATCATCCAATCATATGATCATTCGGGAACACATGCATACACGCTTCTATTGATCATAAGCCTTTTCTCAAAATATTAAACCACACTGATTACTAGAGAGAATATGTAGACCAAAATACCAGAAATATCGGATCAAAGATCGGATGAAGTAAACCTATTATGCATGCTAGTTCAGGGTTCCAGACCAACATGGTGGCATCAATGACAACATAAGACTAATCTTCTCCGTACTCCCAACACATTTAATTAGGCATGTAGATGCAAAATTTGGCCAATTAGTGGCTTAATTAAGTCTAATTAAATTAGGGGACCCAAACATAGTGTGAAAATGTAATCGTGTACATTTTTTATGCTACATTTAGCCCCCACTTTAGTGAGAGGATGATCCCTACACTAAAACTCACACTAAAGTAGTTAAACAAGCATAAAGAGAGGTCTAATTATACAACTGTTGGAAAGGTAAGACAAAAAAGGTCAAGGAGGATTAAGCCCCAAGATCTAAGATCTCATGGAAAAACAACAAAGGCACAAAGACACACATGCCTATGTTAAATAAGTAGCAAAAAGACAAGATACACAAGAATACAATGTCAAAATTAATGGAAGGAGGAAAGAAAGATGGACTAGCAATTTGTATTATTCCACATCCATCAAATACTCATAAGGATGTAAAATCACTTATGAAACACATGGATCCATAGGAAAGAAAGTTGTGTTATGCTTAGTGGCCATGAAAAATATGCTCACAAGGGCTAGTAAAACCCAATGTCCACTAGGTGAGCCCCCAAGACAAGTGGTGATGGGAAAGTCATGCCAGGTCTACAGGATCCCATACATCAACTATACCAAAAGTTATACTCCCTTGTAACTTTGATAAGATGCCACAATATGATCAATATGCTATGCTAATGTTACACTAAGTTCAACTTCCATGAACAAAGTGAAGCAAGAAACTCACCTCAAGGGGTGGGAAATAGAACTCACCTCAAGGGGTTTAAATAAACAACACTACAATGAAATAATGCCAATGTAATGATCATACTTCCTAGGAGATGTATGATATCATCACTAAGAAGGGACATGGAAACAATGAATAGGGGAACATATGCCCCCCACTTAAAATGTTAACATACTTGCTATGTTGGTATTTTAAGTAGAGGAAGAGAGGATCCTTGGAAAGAATGTACACCTCCCAAAACTAGTTAACCTTGCCCCCAATCATAAAGACAAAGACAACCACCGAGAACTATAATGTTTTTCTGTGAGAGATGTGGTTGTACCTAATATTGTACCACCATGAATGACAATGATCAAGACACATAAAGCTACTAATTCCACATAGTGATGAGCAACATGAATGATGAAAATAATTATCAATTAGTGGAAATAGGTGCATCAACATAAGGAAGAGCACCACAGTCCTTAAGATATTGAATTTTATTGCTCAAGGCCTTACACTCATTAGTAGAATGACCATGAACTCTATGATATGCACAAAATGAACTTTGTTGTAAAAAAAAAATTGTGTTCTTGGAGGGAGAGATATCAAGCAGGCTTGGAGAAGACTCAACAAGGTATCCTCTTGATCAATAGTAGAAGATGTTCCTTTCTTCTATGGTAAATCTATCTCTTGCTTACTACAAGGTTTCATACATACATAAGAATCTTTAGATTGTGAGATTTTGTACTCTCCTTTAAAGGAGGGTGTAAAATATAATGAACCCCAATCATTACTAAGACATGTGTTTGAAGATGTCCTAGGAGTGTTTTGCATGATGAAATTGATATTAAGTGAAGGTTTCTTTGATGCTTTCATTTCTTTTGAAGGACAATAACCAAGACCACTAGTTGTTTCTTATGTGTTAGGCTCTATATGGACACAAATACCTTATTCTTTAGCACCACATCCTTTTCCATTATAGCGAAGTTGTTTCAAAAGTTCATAACCTCTTCTATAAATATTTTTTATTTCTTTTGGATTTGGTGGTTTCTCATGATCAAACTCGTCATATGTGGATGTATAATTTATGTTTTCCTCTTCTTTGCTAAAAGTTGTGGACTCACATGCTTTTTATGTCTCAACTTGTGTTGATATTATGTGTGTTTCTTTCTCTTTTCTTGGTTTGTGTGTAATATTGTATTCTCCCATGAATGTAGGTGTAAAATCTAATGAACCCCAAGCATCATTCAATAGCTTTATGAATTTTTCAATATTGTTCTCTTCTGCTTCTTGTATTGTTTCCACTTTTGTAGTTGGTGTCAATGTTGTAAGAGTATTTATCATTCCTTTTTCAGTTTGTAAATAACTCTCAAGCTTAGGATCAAATTTTATCATATAAACCTTGTTGTTATAAGTGTACTTCACTAGATGGTGTAACATGGAAGGAACCATATTCATTACATGAATCCATGGTCTACCTAAGAGAATATTATATGAAATATCACCAGACATGACATGGATAGGAGTTTATAATGTAACTTTTTCAACTCTCATAGGTAACGTTATCACACCAAGAGGTTGCTCTCCCACATTATCAAAACCACGTATAGATAAAGAGTTTGGTGGATCAATATGTTAAAATACTTCGAAAGATATTTGAAATAATGTGCAAGTACAAAATGAGATTGAATTCAAAAAAGTGTGTCTTTGGTGTGGATAGTGGAAAAATCTTATGTTTTATATTATCCCACAGGCATTGAGGTGGAAAGAAAGAAAATTGATGCTATCATTAACATACCACAAGTCTGAAGAACATTTCTCAGTTACATACGTTATAAGGAAGGATTCAAGCTATCTGCCATTTTGTCACATCTTTGGCAGATCACACCTTGCCCTTTACACAACTTCTTAAGAAGGAATCACAATTTAAATGGAATGAAGATTGTAAACAAGCTTTTGAAATTTTGAAAGAGTACCTCGCTACCCCTCTTATTTTACAATTCACCATGCAAGATAAACCACTTATCCTCTATATATCAGCATCAACCCATGCTTTAGTAGCATTGTTGGGTCAATAAGATGATAATGGTAAAGAACATCTGGTTTATTACATTAGCCAAACTCTAATTGATTATGAAAATCGATACACAACAATAGAAAAACAATGTTTGGGTATTGTGTTTTCTACTAGTAAATTGATAAATTATTTATTAAATGCGAAAATTCATGTGGTTACAAAGTTTGATCCTCTAAAACATCTCTTTTTTAAAATTGACTTATTAGGATGTCTAGCTAAATGGGTTATCTTTTAATTGAGTTTGATCTTAAATTCGTCTCTCAAAAGGAAATCAAAGGACAAGCCTTGACCGACCACTTAGCTGATTTTCCTTCCCCATTAACATTACCGAATATGGACACATTCCTTGATGAAAATGTGTTAACAATAAAAAAGGAAACATGGAAATTATACTTTGATGGTTCTAAATTTTGAACTAGCTTTGGATCAAGAGTTATCATAGTTTTGCCTTCAAGGAAGCCTATTCCTTTATCTTATCATCTAAACTTCTCATGTATAAATAGCACTGTAGAGTATGAAGCCTTAATTACTAGAATACGTGCAGTGTTATACTTAGGTGTTCAACACATTTCCATATTTGGTGACTCTCAATTGGTCATTAAACAAATAAATGGATCCTATCAAGAAAAAAAAGAAAAACTAGTTCAATATTTCAAAACCTCACAATGACATTGTTGGAACTCTTTGAATTGTATACCATTGACAATATTCCTCGAAAGAATAATTGACATGCAAATGCAATGGTAAGTGCAACTTCCCTTGTATCTCCTAAGGATCCTTCTAGGGATTTTATGTTTGTTATCCACACCATTCCAAAACCATCAATAGATGACAAAGTGAAAGAAGCGCTAGTGACCAATATTGAAGCCTCTCCCGAATGGTACACACAAATATTTAACTACTTAAAAGAGGGTACCTTTCTTGAACCAACCACTAAGAATGCTAGAGCTCATTTTTAGAAACTTGCTACTCGACAAGTCATCCTAGCAGATATTTTATATCGATGATACTTTGATGGTCTTTTGCTGAGATGTATTAAACAATCAAAAATACCTATAGCCCTCGAGGAAGCTCATGCTGGTGCTTGTGGCTGACATTTTGGAGGAAGATCATTATTTCAAAAATTAATCTACATGGGATATTATTGGAGATGTATGGAACAAGATTGTATTGTATATGTCAATAAATGTCACAAATATCAAGAACATAGAAATTTGATTCATGCTCCTACTTCTGAACTTTGTGCTCAAGTTCCTATTTGGCCATTTTTCGATTTGGTTTTTGGGTCTTATTGGAAAGATATCTCCTCCCTCTTCTTCTGGATAGATGAACATAATTAGCACAATAGATTATTTCATGAAATGGGTAGAAGCTATCCCTCTTCACTCCACAACAACCGATGCAATTTGTCATTTCATATTGGAACACATTATTGCTCTCTTTAGCCTTCCTTCCACATTAGTTTCAGACAATGGAACAACATTTAAGAACAATGATGTGGATAATTTTTTGGAAAAATTCCACATTTAACATCATTTCTCAACACCATACTACCCACAATCTAATGGTCAAGTAGAATCAACTAATAAAACTCTAGAACAAATCTTGATAAAAATAGTAAGTGAACACAATAAGGACTGGCACACTCAATTGTCTTATGCATTATGGGCTTATCACACCAGTATTCGAACACCTATAGGAAACACACTTATAACCTTTTTTATGGTTTTGATGCAATAATGCCCTTAGAGAACTAGAAATCCCTTCACTAAGGATTGCTCTTAGAGGGCTTATTGATGACACTACGCATAAAGAAAAATGATTACACCAAATTGAAATTCTTGCTGAACATTTCATCAATGCTCTTGAGTATCTTCAAGCCCTTTCCAAAAGAATGAAACATAGTTACAATACTAATGTCAGTATCCATTCATTTAGCAAGGGTGATTTGGTGATATATGAGAATCAATGAAATGTTAATGCTGCCCTAGGTGAAAATGGAAAATTTAGTCTGAATTGGTTAGGAACCTATGTAATAGATGAAAACTATGGGTCTGGTGCATATACATTAAAGAAAATAGATGGAACACCTCTCAAAGAGCCGATCAATGTTGTGCATCTACACAAAGATTACATTTAACATTTCCTTTGAATAGTATGTTTATTAAAGCATGTTGTTAGATTTAGTAGATAGTTTTCTATTTTATCTTGTATTGCTTCATTAGTGTATTTAATTTCTTAATTAGATCTTAAGTGCATTTTAGTTTAACACATAACACTTAATCAAAATGTAGTATCTAATATAAACTTAGATGTTTAGGTTAGATCAAATTAAATTTAGATCATAGATATATTTATTAAATACCCTCACAAAATATTATTTAATAGATTACATTGTAGTCTAAATAGAAGAAAACAAACACAAAATACTCATATATATATCTTGAAAAGTTCATATGCATAAAATCTCAGATACAACAATGCTAGTGAGGCTTATGGCTCATAGGCTCCTTAGGGTCTGGTGGCAGTGCCCATCGTGAGATGGTGAAAAATGATCTAGTCATATAACTCATCTACTCCCATAGGCCCCACTCTTCATCTAATGCAATCCCCTCCCGTACCATGGTTTCCACATGCTCCTGATTGATGCGATCTCTCTTAGACTACAATCTAGTGATCTCTCCCTATAACTTGATGAGTTTTGACTACATAAATGCTTGTGCCTTGCTGTCAGTTAGAACCTGGGAAGCTCAAAGCTCCTTGTATGCAGTCTATAGTTGTGCAAGCTTTCCTCTAGCTAGCTCCTCCGCAGTGGTGGCTAGATCAGCATGGCTTGTGGCTGCCTTGTACAATATCCTCCATCTCGCTAAGGGATTGAACAAGTCAGCATTTTACCCCATGCTAGGTGGTGGCATATGCTCCACCTATACATCTAGATGTGGGGCAAGGAAGGGGCCATATTTTCAGTGACTCGATGGAAGATATCTCACCACTCTCGTGTGCATACTGCATGAAGACAAAAATAAAGAACATCAAAACATGCCATGATATATGAATAAAAATATACGTAATCTTAAAACATAATATCATTTCATTACCTAGATCTCCAACCCACCACTCAGAGTATCACCATGGGAAAATGGCCCCCTCATGTGTAGGAACTTGTATGGAAGGTGTATTTCCACTGGCATCTCCATGCTCATGAATGTTGATACCTTTCATGACTGCTAACTATGCCTGGGTGACTTGTGAATGAGATACATGTCTCTTCTTGGGGGCATTTGTGGCCTCAACCACCTTATCAGAATCATCAGTCATCGACTCTAGATTCTTCTCATACTCATCCTCTAGCTCCTCTACATCTCCATCGACCACCTCCTCTCTCTCATCTCCTCAACCTGGAAGAGATCCAACATTGCCTGTGGGATGATCGTAAGGGAAGACATGTGTTGGTTGAGCTCTTTCCCACCAATGCGTGTAGGCTATAATGGTGCCTACATCATCTTGGTCTGATGCTAGGGGAACATCATGATCCTCATCATCCGAGTAATTGAAATCCACATCATTCACTATCAAACATTGAATGTCTCCAGGTCTGGAGCCACTTTGTGCTAATCTCAAGTATGTGGGCTGTGGCCTTGGTGATACCTAGACCTATCCAAACTGTCTCATAACCCAATCATAGTAAAATTGCATCACTATATAGTGATGCCAACCCAGTAGGAGCCTATCCTGTTGCATCCTAACAAGCTAATGTGTATGATTTGGCCACTGGGGTATGGCGAGGTAGGGCCTCCATAATACCTCCTCCTCCTTTAGATAATCAAACTGAATCCTCTAGTATAGCAAGTCTCTAGACTCCCAGGCTCATCTCAAGGTATAGCCAAAAGCTCATGGGTACCCCACGACTGCTACTATAGGATAGATTGAAGGTATCGTACATGTGATATGATCAAAGGCCCACACCTGTAGGAGTGTACAATGTACTATATTGTCAAAATCTCCATACACAAACCACCTGAGATCATAATAAAGATGAACTAGCATACCATGACCCCATGCATACATGCTCCAATGGTGCTCCATCTCATAGATAGTATGAACGAGGCCACAATATAGGTGTGTGTCTCACCCATCAAGAACAAGAGTTAGTGCCATGGTAACAACCATAATCCACCACATCAATGGTGAGTGGGAATGCAGGAGCCACTGAAGCTACACATGTGGCCCGATCTTCACTAGTGTAATGGGGAAACAAGTGTGGTACTCAATATCTTGATGCATTTGAGTGTGTGAGTGGTCATCCTCAATGTGGATGGTCTCACCTCGGATGGGTAGTCTGAAGATATGATGAATATCCTCAAGTGTCACCATCATCTCTCTAGATGACAGATGGAATGTAAAAGT
Organism: Sequoiadendron giganteum; assembly: GCA_007115665.2. Taxonomy (NCBI): domain Eukaryota; kingdom Viridiplantae; phylum Streptophyta; class Pinopsida; order Cupressales; family Cupressaceae; genus Sequoiadendron; species Sequoiadendron giganteum. The sequence continues at coordinate 349,995,520 of CM021106.1, read as the reverse complement.
ATATGCATCCCATCTCTCCATTAATGCCAATAGCATGGTATCATGGTATCTCATTGATAACATGGTATAAATCCAGAACAATCTGGTCTCACACAAAGTATCAATCTCCTCCACAGTTAGTTGGGTAGCCTGCTTCCAGAGAAATGTGAACAACCTACCTCACAACTATTGGTGTGCACGAGGTGGAACCTAGAGAAGAAGAAATAATTTATCAATAATAGTCATAAAAATAATCATTAATACATTAAAAATAAGTTAAAGTTTCTCTAGGACACTTGGGCCAATTTTGGATGGGGGTCCTGGACACTTTAGTCATTTTGGGATGCTTTGACAAAAAACAAAATGCTTTGTGACAATTTTGGACGGGGTGCCGAAACCTCCTAGAAATGCAAAAAAATAAATATAAAAGTAAAAATGTGAAGATAAAGCATAGAAAAATGGACTCACCATATCTCAGATCACACTAAATTCCACCTTGTCCCTCAAAATGGTCAGTCTAGGAGGCTTGTATGCTTAGTATTTTTGCTCACTCTGCAGCAAGGAAAAATCTCAAAAGGTAAATGTCAAAATGATAGTTAAAAATGTCATTTTCATTCATATATACTTAACTCTATTAAAGAAATCATATTTTATTCTAAATACATGTCACTCAAATAAACATATTGGGGGCTAGTGAACTCTTTTTTCATCGCCGTTTGTTGCATTGGATTCATGATTCCATCCCTAATCTCATTCCATGTTTATCACTATGTGGTGTTGTATTCTCAATACAATATTGTAGGCATTAACATCATCAAGAAAAGAAATTTGATGCGATTAGATTACTACCCCAGTTCCACCTCCATAAAGCAAGCATAATCAAGGGGGTGTACATCTACCCTTGAATTTGATTCTCTATAGAATTTTGATTTTGGACAACTAACAAATCAATTTTACAAGATGTGGTTCCTAACATTGTGGTTTTGCAGATGACTATAGTGGGGTATTCATTCTCCCTATTTGTGAAATATCTATATGAGTATCCTTTCTATAGTATGATCTAAGTCCTTTAGCTTGCATATGCAAGTAGTTTCATATGGATGCTAAAGTGGGGGCTAAATTTAGTGTAGTAAATTGTACTCCTTTCTAAGTGATAGTACAATTTCACACTTAATTTGGACCTATTTTAGTGACCTCAATTTTATGCATTTTATCCTTCAAAAAGTAGACCCCTAAACCCCTTTATTATGCATCCCAAGTCCTATTTTTATCAAATTCTAACATTACAACATGCATTGAATAAATGCATTTAATTAATTTAATGCCCCAAAATTTATTAATCCTAGCAATTTAGGTAAGGACCCACTCACCCTTGGGCAAATGGGTCCCCTTTAAGTTGCAAATTCAAATTTTAAACATGTTTTTGGAAATTTTTTAAGGTCCTAAAATCTAATTTCAAATGTCGGCTTTTGGGATTTAATAATCGAGAAATTAGAAAGGAAGCCTATAAAGCCTAGTCTTTTCATCATTCTACACTAGGTTGAGAAAGAAATTAAGGATATATTCACAAAATTTGCATTCAAGAGAAAGGATAACATTCAAGCAAGAAAATTTGAAGTCTTGGAGTTGAATTTCAATTGTTTTTGTAGGTCTTCAAGCTCATTTTGTGAAGATTGATCAAGCATTGTTCATTATTGAAGATTGAAGCCTATGGTGAATCATGATGGATTCGAGGTTTTGGTACATGCAACTAGTCATTTCCCTTGATCTAATGAATTGTTTCCCAGTGATCCCATCTTCTATCTTCATTCTAATATCTTACTAAAGCAAGGTATAATAATTTTTTTGATCTATTAGGGGATTTGACTTCTCCCTAACTAGGTCTTGTGTTCATCATTCAAATTCATTTAGGGATATTATTCTAACACACTTGAATAATATTTCTTTGCATGTTATCTCTTAAAAATCTTAGACACACTTGAGATTATGTCTCACACACACTTTCAAGTTTTAGATCTATATTTTTTATCAAGGTTTAATTACCAAACTTGGGGTTTGACCGAGGCAAACCCCCATACAAACAATCCAAAGTTTCATTTTTTGTTCTAGGTTCCATTAGTTAAAGGTTTTAAATTGATGTTCCAAGTGTTACATTGCATAATTGGGTTTGTTGACTATTTTTAGTCTTTCTCCCAAAAGTGTTGTTCCAACTGATTTGCCCCATCTTAGGTCAAAAAGGAAAACAACAAGATCTCTCACAAGGTTGACTCACCCAAGAGTTGAAATTCAACCTTTCCCCAGGTTACCTCTTTTTCCTAATGAACTAAGGAAAGTTTAGGTGCATCATACCCCCCATTCCATACATTAATCCACCATCACACTTTTCATATGTTTAAATATAAAAAAACATCATCATAATAACAAAATTGCACATGCATTTTACAACAAGAGATTCGTTGCTTATTAATTTGATATATCAAGGTTTAAATTTTCAAATGATATTTGAATTATCCTAATATTTATACGTAATATTGAGTCATCTAAATTTTTTCTATAAAATCTGGTTTGAGTTGTGTCTAATAGGTATTTTGAATGAGGATCACAAATTTTGGACCCTACTCTTAATTTTAAAACATATCTAGCATTAGATGATACCCTACTATTATCATGCCAATATTTTTCAGCCAAATATTTGATTTCAATATTTAATTTCATGTTAGAGCTTGGGAGTCGACCACTAAAGCTCCAAAATTGGTTGATTGGATCATTTTCTATAGTTTCTCTTCTCTTTGCTGCTATTACCAATGTTTTAGGATGCATGTTTAGAATTCCACTAATGTTGCTTGATATTCTTTTATCTAAAGTTGTTTAATTAACTATAGTCATTTTTATAGCTCATCGTGCCACATTCTTATATTTAGATTGACTCTTCTTTCTGATAGACTCAATGACACTAGTAATAGTAGATATAGCATGTTTAAATGATTCATCTTTTCTTTTTGGTTTCACAAAAATTCCCAAATTTTTCATCAATTTTCTCATTTTCCACATTCTCATCAATTGCATCATGAGTTGACATTGAAATGATAGTTTTTTCGATAAAAAAAATGGTTTGTATAATCTATTGGCATACATTCTTATTTGTCTCCAAGAAATATTACCTAGAAGATTATCCAAAACAATACTTTCATTTTTAAAAAAAAAAATTTCCTTTTCAACAACACAAGGTTTTTTATTTTCATCAACAAAAGGATTTCCATTTTCACCAAAGCAAGGATTTTCATTTTAAAAAATAAAAGGATTTTCATTTTCACCAACACAAGGGATTCCATTTTCAATATTCATTTCTAGAACTTTTCTAAAAATAGAATCAATCTCAACATTGTTATATCCAACTTCTTCTAAATGATCAATATGAATATCATCTAAAATAAAAATTTCCATATCATTCAAAGGTGGATTTGAAGATGTACCTAGATTCGTTCCTATTGTCACATCCTCCATAGCATTGAAAGGTGGATTTGAATACCTACTAGGATTAGTTTCTATAATCAAATTATCTTCCACATTCACCTCTTGCAAATTTGCATCATCTACATCCATGGTCTCTTCAATATTTTTATCTTCAATAGTCATGGAACCAGATGCTTCAACATTATTCATTTCTCGAATCCTCATTCTTCTATATCTTTATCATTTTGACTCCTCTCTCTTTGCTTGAATTTCTTCAAGGGTCAACCAATTCCTATATTTTCTCTTTTGATGATATTGTGATCAGATGATTACAAAATTCTAAAGTACAAATGAATTTCAATTCTAAAATTATTTCATTTTTATTTACCCTTCAAATGAGTAGAAAATGAACCTAATTCCATTCCAAAATTGCCCCAATGTTGCCTCCTTCCAAAATAAAAATGAAATTACAAGTTCAAGAGCATGTAGAAGACAAGATTTGATAAAAAAATTACAAAATTAGTCATTGTCGGTAGTACAATATCATAAGATGCAAGTTGTAGACTTGAGAGTAATTTTTTATCAATAAAAATAAAGAAAGGTCAAAAATGAAATGGGACCCCTATCCTAAACGAGATCCTATTTTGTTTGAAACTATTTGAAAAAATAAATAAAGCAAATCGGATCTCTTTTCTTAAAAAGTTGAATTATAGGCTTGGTTTTGGTTATGGCTTTCAGGTAGGTAAAAGGCTTGGGGACCCAACCCTTAGCTTTGGACCTGTTTTGACCTATAGCTTGAAGGTCATGACAATGTCACTAGAAAAGAATGACTTTGGACATATGTCTGAAGACGTTTTTTTGTAGTATTTTTGACGAAATTAAAACCCATTATAGATGAGATTGTGTAGATTCCAAATATGTAATTTTTTTTACAATTGGATTATTTTTTCTATTTTTCAATTTTTTTTGATGAAACTGGTTCATAAACTTGAAATATCAGATTTTCTTATTATTTTAATAACTTTTTATTAATTTTTTTAAAAAATAGTGTATGTGCACAATCTTCAGGCAATTATTTTCAATTTGAAAATAATAATAAAATGATAAGTTTAGGTCATCTTATGCATGATGTACATGAGGGATTTTCAAAACAACAATTGGGGCCAATAAAAAATTAATAAAAAAATATTTAAAAAACTACAAAAAATATCGTGCACAATATTTAGTGTGTTACAGATCTTTTTCGAAAAGGATTCAGAAAAATACAATTATTTAGGTCATCTTATGCATGATGTACATGTGAATGGTATGATAAAAAAAGGTTATGTTTAAATAGTGGTTTTTAGACATGCCTATTGAAAATCAATTTGTATCATCTGGGTATTAAAATAAATTATATATTTAAAAACTAGACTTTGAGTAATACATTTCATATTACTGAATTTTTAAAGATTCAATCTTTAAGTGCTTCAATTTTTTAAGTTAAATGTGACAAATTCTTAAAATTAGGGAAAACACTTCCACTTTTTGGTCAAAAAATGGACTCAACTTCTTGCACACACCCATAATAATATCAATATAGATTATGTAATATTTTCTTAATATTACACTTGGTATTCATGAGAGCCCTTCATTTCCCACTTTAGAGGGGAAAATAATTTTTGAGAAAAAAATAACATTGGTTGTTAAAGTTAAAATCATTTTTTTCACAAAAATGTTGAGTGATTTCCAGACGAAGTGGTGGAGTGGAAAAGTGGCACACAATTTGGGTGACTACAATAGTATTGTGAGGAAACCAACATACAATAATACTTTTCTTGGGGACCTCTCACAACCCCGCTTATGGGAATTCACAATTTTCAAGCAATAAGGCTTTGTTTGAACTATTTAATCAAATGTTTTTGAAAAGGTGTTGAGTCATTACCACATACAAAATAGTCTCAGATGCTTGATGTTTTGGCATATTATGGGAGATCCTATGCTAGTAATCATAGTGATAGATTGACAAACTTGTATTCCATAAACATTAAAGATGCAAGTCTTGACTATTTCGTGTTGAGTGAGATTGATTCTAGGCAAATACTTGATGAATAAGAGTGGTAGGGAAAAAGGTATGATCTTCCTACACGTTGGAAGTTCTAGCATTGACAATTGATGACATACAAGATGGTTCATAATCTTTAAGGTTGTATGGAAAAGGTTGCATGTAGTTTATTTTTGGTCCAAATAGTGGAGATGCTTCACATCCTTTCTCTTAATAAAAGGTTGAATGGGTATAAAAATAATTAAGTTTGATTAATGATAGTGTTTTATGGAATTGGTTTGGGATTTTAATTTTATTATAGAAAATTTTACAATTTTAAGAAAAAATAGTTATATGATTAAAATTAGTACATTTAAATGTCTTAGTAGATGGTTGATGGGTATAGATATTTATAATTTTGTTGGTCAAGTACTGCATATATATTTTTAGAGTCATCATATGTATTTCTTAGTAGACATAATTATATTATTTATATCTATCAACCATTTGATAAAACTTTTAAAAATATTTCAAGTATTTTAAAAATTTAACAAATATAACAATCTAATAGATTTCTGATGATTTTATAAGAAATAAAAACATTTGAATGTATTTTAATTCATTAATGTTGATTATTATTCCCATATATACCCAAGAATGTCACAATAAGTATTAACAATAATTACTTTATTAAATTTATAATTATATTTTTAAGTCATGTATCTTTTAGTAACACTATAGTTTTTTCATGAAACATTATGCAATATGAGATATAAAAATATATTAATCATAAATTAAAAATATCCATAGACTTGCCTATTTTTTGTGCTATGTACATTGTTGGTTATATCATCACTTATTGAATACATTTGAATGTTTAATGTTTTCTTAATATCACAATCTATTTTTATGCAAGTGCAATGTATTGTGTACACTACATATATTGGATACATAAAAATTGAGAAATAAATTTAAATAACACTTGTTATGAATGTGAATAAATATCATAATACTTATTAACATATCAAAATTTTACTTTGTGGAAGCTTCTGCAGCCTATCATGGTTTGAAATTGGCTTAGTCTAGAGGTTATAAGAAGGTCTAGATTGAGGGTGATTCCTTTAATATAATCAATAACCTAAAGAAGGATTTTCCCCCTTCATGGACAGTGGAATCCCTTATCCTTGATGCTTTAGATATCTTGGGTTCTTTCGATCAATGTTTTATTTCCCATGTCTATAGAGAGGAAAATAGTTTAGCTTATTTTTTTGCTAACTATGGTGTGAATGATCATTTGGTATGGGAAGAACACGATCCCCTCCCTATCGAATCTTGTTCAATTCTTCATCATGATTCACAAAGGGGATGAGGTGGGGGTTCCTTTTACTATGGGGATTTATCACATGTGTTTCTTTTTGTGGTATTTCCTACAAAGGTGTAATTTTTCCAGAGGCAAGGTTATGCAGTTTATTGATGGGACTAAGGCAAGAAAGAATAGACATTCAAGGTTCATTATTTCCTTCTATCACCTTGTCTTTTCCACATGAATTGTGGGTAATTGGAAAGAAAATTCCTTCTTGAGGTTTCTTTGTATTCTCTGTAAGTTTTCATTCTATTATGGTGCTTGTCTGTTGCAATGATGGGGGGTGAACGAGGTCGTGTAAGCCTATCTCTTGTGATACTGTTAAAAGAAACAATAAGTTTTAGGATTTGTTGGAGGCAGGGGGAGTGACTCTCTATATGGAGAAATTGAATGGTTATGATCTTAAGATGTCTCAGGGGTTCCTCAAAGGTTGGAAAAATAGAGTTTGGAATATTGGTGGCAAGGAGTTCAACATTACCGAGGATCTTATTGCAAAGATTACTAGTTTATCCACTGATGGTAGAAAATTTAATAGAGATAAAAATGAGTCTAGTGTGGCCCTAAAAACATTCTTCAAGGATGATGAGAGGCAGAAGTTAGAGTGGGATAAATGTAGGGGATATTATCACTCCTCTATCAAGGCTATATGGGGAGATGTTGCACACAAAGTTATGAGGTATTTCACCCTCGATGGGTGTTTATTTGTTCTGTTTGGGTATCACTTTGTCTTAATAATTTTAGGCACATAAAGAAGGTGTATTTTCCTTTTTATTTGTTGGTGTCTTTGAAACATGGTATTAGAGATCATAAGCGCAATCCCAAGAACCATGTTCTTCATGAGGGTTTAATTCTCTCAATATTTGAATTTGTTAATTCTTTTATCAAAACTAATCAACCCAAGATCTCCAAAGGTTGGAAGAAGAAGAAATATTCTGAGTATGATATGGGGTTTGAGGATGGGTTTGATGATGATGAATATGTCTCTAGATCATAGGCTTCCATGGAAGTCTATTCGAAATCTCTAGCCACCTTTGAGGGCAAGAGAAGAAAGAAGGGGAATCCCCCCAAAACCCCTAGGGCTGATGAGTATGATATGGGTAATGAGGAGGAGGAGGACTATACCTATGATATTCAAAATATTAAACTTCTGAAGGTGACAGGAGGTAAGAATCCGAAGGGTGTGGATTTGGGTAAAGCGAATAAGAAGGACATTGGTTCGAGGGACAAGCTAGAGGCTCCCCCTATTACTGGTTCAAAGAGGAAGGAGGTGCAAAAGAAGGGGACTCTTCTTAAGAAGTCTAAGAGGAAAGAGGGGAAAGATCAAGAGGAGAGTGCTCTTTCACCTATTTTTGGGAATTTGAAGGTTGTTGAGGATCAGATGATGAAGCAATTTCACAATGTGTTTGTTTCTGGTCAGAAAGGGAAGGAGACCCTTGATAAAGATAATATTAGCAGAGACTCTCAGGAGGAGTGGGCAGTCCACAGGGATGGTTTCAATTTCAAGAGGGAAGATTTTTTTGATTTTCTTGGCATGGCAAAAGAGGATTCCTTAACCCTGTTCAAGCTCTTTAAGTGGGTCTTCCATGAAATGAATTTTACCAATGTCAAGGTTAGAGTGATGGTTAAAAATTTTGAAGAGCCTTCTACCTCAAGGGATCCTAATGTTCAGGATCATGTTAGTAAGGTCTAGAGAGAGGTTAGTCATCTTCTTAAGACACTGAAAATGATTGCTGATGAGATGGTGAAGATGAAAAATTATTTTGAGCCAAGAATTGTTGCTCGAAGAGAAATGGATCATGTTTATCAAAAGTTGGAGAAGGTTCTTGAGGTGAGCAAGCATGCTATATGTAATGAAGCTGAAGGTTTGTGCCTTTTGAACAATAAATCCAGGAAGTGGCTGGGGGACAATTCTATTGTGAAAGATGTTATGGTTGGAGTTGGTGATCTCCCTAGAGTCTAGCAAAAAGTGGCATGTGAGATGGGTCCTTCTACTAGAATCTGAATTAAAACTAAGATGAATGCTAATGTTGGAATTCCTACTGAAGAGGTTGTTGAAGTTATGAATATGCATCAAAAGATCATCGACAATGATTTGGAAGTGACTGAAATCTTGAAGAATCTATAGTCGTGTGTTGTTTTTTGTGCCTCTTTTTGGTTGTTGCTTTGTTGGTTTTTGCCACTTGCTCTATTTTTGATTATTTGTTGAAGTAGAGTTTCATTTTGTAAATGGTTTCGAGGTCCCTTCAGAACATGTTTTACCTATAATAAAAAAAACATATCAAAATTTTAAAGATGTAGAATTTATCTACTTTCAAATTTGAGAAGTCTTAGAAGTCTTCTTCAATGTCCTTGTCCTTATCCTTTGAAATATTTTGGGTTTGTCTATTCCATAACTTGGAAGGAATAGTTTGCTATAACCCATAATCAACCTATTGGTAGGTAACATTTGTACATGACATGTTCAATCACATGTTCATCCACAATGCCAATAAATGATCGACCATAAACCTTTGAGTTGTATGCACAACAAAGCACAAGTTGTGGGTAACAATGAGGCTAGTAAAGTAGGATTAAATTTAGTAACTCCATTTGATTGTCACTCTCAAGCACATTAAACTACCATTTCCATGCTTCCATTTTGATTTTAATCCTCCCACTAATACAATTATCTATCTCAAATTGAACCCCCTATGCATACCAAAATGACTTATCATCCATAAAATTGAAAAGTGTTAATTCTTGACATACTATATTTGATTTTATGAATGCTTGTAATTCTTCATTTTGGTTAGTTGGAGTAGATAGAATTCTACATAGCCACAAAAAAAAAAGAGTTTTCTATTATTATACATTCTACATAATCATATAAATTATAGTTGAACTTGAATTAAAATAAATAAATACAAATTCACTTACCTTTCTCACTCAACTTCTGTGATAAACACCATTATTTCATTGGTTTTTTCCTTCTATTGCAGTTTTCTTATCTAACACTTTCTAATCATCAAGATCCCTAGAAGGCCAAGATGAGAGCATACAGTGTTAGATTAAAGGGTAACAATTTTTGTGCACAATTGTGATTAAATTTATCTTGGGACATTTCTTTCTAGATAAGAAACAAACATTTATATTAACATATAAGAAAAATACTTAGTTTCAAACTGAATGATGGTAGATAAAACATTAATATTTTGTATGCACAAGTTTAATTAAATCCATTTGGCTGCATGGCCTTACAAATAAAAAAGGAACATATTATATTATTCAACACTTTTGATCATCAAGATCCCTGAAACGGGAAGATGAGAGCATATGGTGTTAGATTAGAGGTTAACAATTTTCATGCACAATTATGATTAAATCCATTTTAATGATATTTTATTATTATAGTAAATTATTATTCTATTTTTATTTATACTATTATATTATATTACTATATAATATATTATATGATTTATTATATTATTATATTATTATATTTATTATATTATTATTTTCTTATATTTTTATATTATTATATTATATTATTTTTTATAAATTTAATAATACTATAAATCTATATAAGAATTTTATTAATTTCTATTTTAAAATTTTAATTTAATTTTTATATTGAGTGCATGTATAAATGATCTCCCAATATTTAATTGTATGTTTTCTCAAATTCTCTATAAATTGACCTAAAATAATGTCAACAAATACAATTGAAATAAATATCATATTTCTAAACCTACATATTCATTGTATAAATTAAATTTATAATGTCTATGTTGTGGTAGTTGGTAGATGTTGGTGTTTTTTCCAGTACACCTTAGGAAAACTCTAGAAGGTAGCCAACCTTCATCACCAAGAATCCTAAAGATGAATGACCAACTCAACGGGTAAAGGTTTTCAATCCTTTCACCCCTACACTTTAGGCTCTATGGAACCAGGGAGGGTATTTCCTTATTGTGTTCACAATGATTATATTAAAATGGAGAACACTTCTTCATAGATAAGTTCTTGTCTAATGCAAATAAACATCACTCATCAAAGGTTTGGCTGACCTTTACACAAATAACCATTCATTTGCTAGGAACAAGAGTACATTTCAGACTCACATCTCAGGATCGATAGAATTTGAATAAGCATTGTCATTATTGTGAATCCATGGCTAGGTATTTTAGTTAATGCATCAGATTACAAGAATTTATGACAAGTAGGCCAGTGCCTCATCAATTGGGTAAATGAAGTCTAATATGAAACAATCGGTAACACATGAATTGTTTAACCCTGAAATAGGCGGACTATTTTTATAATGCCTTACATTATAAAAACTCATAGTAACTAAAGCATTACTTTTGACAAAAATCCTGTGAAAATTCCTACATACCTACAACTCTCTTCAAGTATTTAATTAACCCTTTGAGTTAAAACAAGAATAGAGTCATACATTCAATCAAACCATTGAAGAAAATTGAAAAGACACTTGATATTTTCATTTATGATATGTAACAACTACATACAAGAGAGTATATACTTTAGTTTTGTAGATTTGCTTTGATATTAGTAATTCATGCAAAACTATTTAAGATTATCACATACAAAACTCATGCCCAAGACAATTTACGGGCATATCTATCAGGTGTTATGTATTACATTTTTTACTGTATTCTACCTAGGCCGTTCTGGAATCAAAATTCCCACCTTTGTAATGAGCCTTGAAATCTCTTTTATAACATAAGAGAGCAACAAGCATCGAGCTCCTTACAGTTACATTTCATGATAATTTCAAGATTAATTTCATTTTATTTGGTCCCGTCCCTAAACCATTACATTTAATAATTCATACACAATGGGAAAGCAAAAGGAAAAATGACAAAAAAGAGCACCAAACCATTTGTTGAAGATGCCACACAAGCCTTCCAAAAGGTGTTATCACCAAAATCTGCACGTCATCCAATACTGAGGAAAATCACCATCATCATCAACAACAAAAACCATCAAACCAACCACGTAGGAGTCAAATCACCAAAACACCCAAAAACTAGACACCAATAAGAGAGAACATGGGTGTTACCCAACCTTGTCAACCGCTGAGTAGACACCCTCACCAAACCCCCTAACAAAGAGTGGAGTCACAATGATTACCTCTGTTGAAATGTACAAGACAACTGAGGGGGGGTTAATTAGTTGTATCAAATTACTTCACTTCTAAACTTAATCAATTCCACTTTATGTTCAATCTATTATTAAGTTTGAACATGAAATGTAAATAACAAAAAGAAAACACTAGAGACACTTGATTTATGTGGAAAACCCAATGAGGGATAAACCACGACGAAGATTAACTCACAATATAGTAGAAATGCAATACCGGATACAAAGGCTCACTGCTAGAGGGCTCACTACCCAAATACAAAGGCTCACTATCCAGATTAAGGGCTCACTGCCTACAAAAAATAGAAAGAGATAGATAAAGATCCACCATAAAGGTTCCACACACTTCGCAACTTGATCAGAAGATTGTTGACACCATCAACTCACTCCTTTCAGGAATCAAATACAATAAAGAACTATTGCCTCAATTCACTCTTAAAAACTCTTCTTTTCACACTTTGTCGCACTCTTCTTTTGCTCGAATTGAATGATAGATGGATGGATGATCAATTCGCTACAACTTGGTTTGATTTTATACCATCTTCAACCTTAGAAACATTCTTCAAGGTTGGCTATACAATTTCATTTACAAATTCAAACTAGGCCGGCTACTCAATATTCTCGTAGTGGATAAAAATGAGAGAGGACCAATTACATATTTAATTTGGAACCCAAAAAAAATATTGGATTGAACAAACACTTCCTTAATTCAATGAACAAACTTAATGTAACATGTAGACACCAAGTCAACCAAACCTAATGCAAACACCAATGATCTTTTAAGTACACATATCTCCAACAAGATAATCACACATGGATCATTCAACATGCTTTACCAAACATATTTACATCTCTGAGAATGCCTCAGGCACATCCATAACAACTTCAACAAACTTCATTCACAAAAAACACTTCAACAATCTAACTAGAACAACTAGCAAAACACAAGAGCTCAGGAGTAGGTCTTCCTAAGTGCCAAACCACAAGCAAGTTTGTTAGAACAAAAAACCATAAGAAAGAATAACCTCTCAGATCTGAAACCAAATACTAGAAGACTGCAGAGCCAAAAAAATTATCCCAGTCCACAACCAGATAGTTCTACCAAACTAGTTCACACACCGGTGAACATAATTTTTACTCTCCATTGAACCAGAAGCTAAAACATAGGATATATTATCCATTAAATCTTATGAACACATCTACAGATCCTCATAGGCATAGGATCAACAAAACAAAAATGTAGAGAACAATATCGGAGCACACTCAGAACACGCTTCAACATTGCTTTCATTATTTCTCAAGTCAAAAACATAACTAAAAATTCATAAACATAGATCCATGTACTCTAAGATATTATACAGTATAAAAACCATCTACAATCAACCTGAACTGAGTTGACATCAATAAAAAAATTAATGAAACCACCACCAAAACACATCCATACTTGAAACAATCTGCCCCTTTTTTGTTGATGGCAACACATGATGTGAAAAACCATCAAAGACAACATACTTTATTTTCAAGAGCGACAACCTGCCAAGTATAAAATTTTCACATGATCTCTCTCCCCCTTTGACATCAATGGTAAAGGAAATTCTTGCCATATAAAGCTCTGTTCACTCCCCCTTAGGAGTACACCCACATCACATACCGCAACAATGCACTTCTCTACTCCCCCTAAGGAGTAGACCTCAATCATCAGTCCAAAAGAAAAGAGTATGTGAATCCACTGGACTGATGCACCTCCATGTGCACTTAGTTCAAAGAAAGAGGGGTAGCAACCCCTAACTTCCCTTTGAGATAATCAAAAATATACTTCAGAAGGGCCTTAGTGAATATGTCGACAATTTGTTGCTTGGCAGGTACATATTCAAGTCTAACTTCATTCTTCAATACCTTCTCCCTCAAGAAGGGATACTTGATAGATATGTTATTTTTTCTAGAATGCATCACTGGATTCTTCAAAATGTTTATAGCACTTGTATTGTCACAAAATATAGAGATAGGTTCATCACTCACCACAGCTATGTCCATCAAGGTTTGCTTCATCCAAAGTACCCGTGTACAATAGGATGCTACTACAATATACTCTACTTTTGTAGTGGATAAAGAAATTGTATCTTGTTTCTTGCTCAACCATGAAACTAATCTTCCTCCAAGGAAGAATGCACCACCACTTGTAATATTCTGGTCATCTACACAACCAGTCCAATCTACATTAGTGTAGGAATTCAATGTGAAATCATTATCCTTCAGATACCATAGCCCATAATCTGGAGTTCCTTTAAGATATCTGAATATAATCTTCATAGCTGTAACATGTGCTTCCTTAGGTTCTGCTTGAAATATTGCAACTAAACATATCGCATGCATGATGTCCGGTCTAGTAGCAGTAAGATACAACATTCCGCTAATCATGGATCTGTACATGCTCTGATCAACTTTAGCAAATTCATCATCCTTACTCAGCTTGCATCCGGTTACCATAGGGGTACAAACCGGTTTGGAATCATCCATTCCAAACTTCTTTAGCAATTCCTTAACATACTTATATTGTGAAATGAATATCCCTTTGTTAGTGTTATTTACTTGAAGTCCAAGGAAGAAATTCAATTCACCAATCATAGACATTTCAAATTCTTTTTGCATCTCTTCAGCAAACTTCTTACACATACCTTCATTTCCACCAAAAATGATGTCATCAACATATACCACAATTATCAACATCTTTTTTTTCTCAACCTTGAAGTAAAGATTGTTGTCTGCGGACCCTTTGCTGAATCCCTGATTTGTCAAGTATTTATCCAATCTAGCATACCAAGCTCTGGGAGCTTGCTTCAGACTATATAATACCTTTTTTAATTTACAAACCATGTCCGGTTTGTCTGATAGTTGAAAACCTTCTAGTTTCTCTATATATACTTCTTCTTCCAGTTCTCCATTCAAGAAATCAGATTTGACATCCATCTGATATACTTTGAAGTCTTTATGAGCTGAAAATGCCAAGAACATCCGAATGGCCTCCATTCTCATTATAGGTGCAAAATTTTCTTCAAAATCTATTCCTTCAACTTGTGAATACCCTTTGCATACAAGTCTTGCTTTATTCCTTACCACTTCACCATCTTCATTCAGTTTGTTTCTGAATACCCATTTTGAAACAATTACATTCTTGTTTGCAGGTCTAGGGACTAATTCCCATGTCTCATTCTTCTCTATCTGTTGTAGTTCCTCTTTCATTTCTCTAACCCAACTTTCATTATTACATGCTTCACTCACAATCTTTGATTCTATCTTAGAAATTAAACACAAGTTTACCTCAACCACTTTTCTTTTTGTCTTCACTCCTTCACTTATGTCTCCAATTATCTATTCCTCTGGATGATTTCTCTTTACATATTTAGGATTCTTAGGTGCAGGTTTTGGGATTTATTCTTCATCACTTTGTTCTTTCTCCTCCTTTTCCTTTTCCTTTTATTGTTCTTGTACTTGCCCACATATAGGATCATCAAGTTCAATTTCAGTTATTTCCATAGGTCTATGCATAGCTTCATCAACCTTTACATTAGCACTTTCAATGATTTTTCTCAATCTCTTATTAAAGCATCTATATGCCATGCTATTATTTGAATATCCAAGAAAAATTCCTTCATCACATCTCCCATCAAACTTTCCAAGATTATCTTCATCTCTTCTAATGTAACATCTACTACCAAATACCTTGAAGTATTTAACAATAGGAGTCTGACCAGTCCATAACTCATAAGGAGTCTTAGTGTTGTTACCTTTGATCTGAACTCTATTAAGAATGTAAACAGTAGTGTGTATAGCTTCTCTCCAATACACATCATGAAAATTTTATTCTTTCATCATAGTTCTAGCAGCCTCTTGAATAGTCTGGTTCTTCCTTTCCACAACTCCATTTTGCTGAGGGGTTCTAGGAGAAGATTAATGTCTCTTTATGCCATGCTCTTCATAGAATGCATTGAAATCACTAGATATAAATTCTCCACCTCTATCAAACCTTAAGCATTTAATTCTCAGGTTCACATCATTTTCTACTCTTGCCTTAAATACCTTGAATCTATCAAGAGCCTGAGCCTTTTCTCTAAGAAATGTAACCCATGCCATCCTAGAGTAATCATCAATTAAGAGCATAAAGTACATGTCACCATTCAGGATTCCTATTCTTGTAGGACCACAAAGGTCTGTATGGATTAATTCCAACATTTTGGTAGATGATTGATATTTTCCTTCGAAACCGTTCCTTGTTTGTTTTCCAAGTTGACATCTTCTACAAATTGAATGTGAAGGCTTTGTGATTCTAGGTAGATCTCTAAAAACTTCCCTAGAATTTATCCTGACTAGATTATCAAAATTCACATGCCCCATCCTTCGGTTCCAGAGCCAACTTTCATTTATCTGAGAAACAAAAAACTGACCATCACCACCTTTAAGTTGATAGATGTTTCCATGAGTTCTTCTTCCAGCTGCAACCATAGTTTTGGATCCTTTCTCGATCTCACAGGTGTTATCCTAAAACACAAGCTTAAAACCTTTGCTGCACATTTGTCCAACACTTATGAGATTATGCCTTAAACCCTTTACATAATAAACATCATTAGTATTATGTTTTCCATCAAAATTTGTTCCTTTACCAACAATCTTAGCACCAGAGTCATGTCCAAACATGACTATACCTCCATAATACTTCTCAAGTTTAGTGAACTTACTCTTCTCTTCAGTCATATGATTTGAACATTTGTTGTCAATTACCCAAAAGTCTTCATCTTGTCTAGCATGAAAAGAAGTCACCGGAGCACCTTCTGTTTCATCCTTCTTGTTCTCCGAACTAGATTCCTTTGCACATATTCCAAGGTTAGTAGATACAAATTTATTTTCCAGAGCTAGAAACAAGCATTCATCCTTATCTTCCTTAAATTCAGATTCATCATCTGAAATTACTGCATCTTCTTTGACATAATACAACTTCTTGAACTTCTTATCCTTCTTATCTTTGTAATTATTGTTATTGTCCTTTTTCTTCTTGTGTGTAGTTCTATTAGGACATCTTGATGCATAATGACCAATATTTCCACAACTGAAACACTTAAAAGGAAACTTACCTTTGTATTTACTAGTACCTTTCTTCAATCTCCTTGTGAAATTTTCTTCCAAATCTTTTGTATCATCTTCATACAAATCATATTTTATCTTCAATGCTTTAAAAGTAGTTCCAATCTTCTCCTTATCTCTTGAAAATTTTCTCATCTCGAATGAAATCAAGACACCAAATAGATTCTCCTTAGTAAATGTCTTTGGATCATATGATTCCTCAATAGAAAACACTTTGTCACTGTAATTGTTCAATAGGGTCATCAAGATCTTCTCAATTATATCTTCATCTAACATGGTACCACCTTGATTCTTGATTTCAGTTGCTATAGTTTCAACTCTCTGATAATAGCTTGCAATATCTTCTTCATCTTCCATTCTCAAGTTCTCAAATTTTCGCTTAGTAGTTAGTTTCCTTGACATATTTACTCTATCATTTCCTTCATAAATATCTTTCAATTTTTTCCATACTTCATGAGTAGTAGCTAGAGAAATAAATTTTTCTCTTTTTGTTTTAGATAAAGCACTAAAGATAACATACCTCACCCTTTCATTCTCTTCATAAGCTGCAATCTCATTAGCAGAGGAAGGACCAATGACTAGTTTAACATACTTTGTCTCCATAGCTAGCCAAGTCTTGAAACCAAGTGAAACCAAATATCTTCTCATCTTTTCTTTCCAGTCACTATACTCAACTCCATCAAAAATAGGAAGCTACAACTTGTGCACCATATGATTTACCTCAAGCGGTTAAGCTTTTCACCTAGGAACCAGAGCTTTGATACCAATTATTGAAATGCACAAGACAACTAAGAGGGGGGGTGAATTAGTTTTATCAAATTACTTCACTTCTAAAATTAATCAATTCCACTTTATGTTTAATATATTATTAAGTGTGAACATGAAATGCAAATAATAGAAAGCAAACACTAGAGACACCAAATTTACGTGGAAAACCCAATGAGGGAAAAACCACGGTGAGGATTAACTCACAATATAGTAGAAATGCAATACCGGATACAAAGGCTCACTGCCCAGATACACAAGCTCACTACCTAGATTAAGGGCTCACTACCTTAGGACTCATTGTCTAGAAAGAGAGGCTCACTGCCTACAAAAAATAGAAAGAGATAGATAAAGATCCACCATAAAGGTTCCACACACTTCACAACTTGATCAGAAGATTGTTGACACCATCAGGTCACTGCTTTCAGGATTCAAACACAATAAAAAACCATTGCCTCAATTCACTCTTACACACTCTACTTTTCACACTTGTTCACACTCTTCTCTTGCTCGAATCGAATGATAGATGGATGGATGATCAATTCGCTACAACTTGATTTGATTCTATACCATCTTCAACCTTAGAAAAATTCTTCAAGGTCACCTATACAATTTCATTTACAAATTCAAACTAGGTCAGCTACTCAACATTCCCACGGTGGATAAGAATGAGAGAGGACCAATTACATATTTAATTTGGAACCCAAATAACATCTTGGATTGAACAAACACTTCCTTAATTTGATGCACAAACTTAATGTAACATGTAGACACCAAGTCGGCCAAACCTAATGCAAGCACCAATGATATTTGAAGTACACACATAGATCCAACAAGATAATCATGCATGGATCATTCAACATGATTTAATAGACATATTTCCATCTCTTAGAATACCCCAGGCACATCCACAACAACTTCAACAAACTTCATTCATAGAAAACACTTCAACAGTCCAACCGAGACAACCAACAAAACACAGGAGCTCAAGAGCAGGTCTTCTAGAGTACCAAACCACAAGCAAGTTTGTCAAAACATAGAAACCACCAGAAAGAATAACCTCTCAGATCTGCAAGATCTGAAACCAAATATTAGAAGATTGCGGAGCCAAAACATTTCTCCCAGTCCATAACCAAATAGTTCTTCCAAACCAGTTCACACACCAATGAACATAAATTTTACTCTGCATCTAAGAAAAAGCTAAAACTCAAGATATATTATTCATTAAAGCTTATGAACAGATCTACAGATCCGCACAGGCATAGGATTAACACAGAAAAATGTAGAGCACAATATCAGAGCACACTTAGAACACGCTTCAACACTGCTTTCATTATTTCTCAAATTTTCTCAAAAGAACTTGTCAAAAACACAACTAAAACTTCATAAACATAGCTCAATGTACTCTAAGCACTTCTACAGTATAGAAACCATCTGCAACCAACCTGAATTGAGTTGACATCAATGATAACATTAATGACAACACCACCAAAACACATCCATACTTGTAACAACCTCATCGTCCGAGTCACTATATGGCACAAGAGAAATAGGGAAATGGCTAGCGCTAGGACCAGATCCTCCTTGCTCTCCTGAAGAACTATCAAAAATTATAACCAGAACATTGGGCTTTCCTAAACAAACCCTAGGACCTACACTTGTCCTTGTTAATTCTTTCACAAATGCAACAACCCCTTTCCCTTTAGGTTCAACCGATTCCCCCAAGTCAGTCCTACTTCTAAGAATGTAGGTGATTTTGACAGTAACTCTTTCAACCTTCTTGCGAACAGTCCTCCTAGCTTTTGGAATAATTGGAATCTTCACCAGCATGGGTTTTACTACGGGTACATACACCAATGGTTCCTACAAACTAAATCTTCTTAACCTACGGACTGGTGTAATAGGGGGACTTGGCTCACTCATTCCTACAACCAATACTTAACTAGAGCCAATTACACAAGGAAACACACTAGCTATAACCTCCAGAACACTCCCACGCATAGACAATGAAAACCCCACAAACACATGACACAAAAAAATTACCGAACTGCAACAAGAATACCACATACATATATATTTATGTACCAGTAGATATCAGACAACCACCTTCATGAAAAATATTCAAGCTCCCACAATTCACTCCTCCAACACCTGTGA
This sequence comes from Sequoiadendron giganteum, assembly GCA_007115665.2. NCBI lineage: Eukaryota > Viridiplantae > Streptophyta > Pinopsida > Cupressales > Cupressaceae > Sequoiadendron > Sequoiadendron giganteum. Next base: position 349,975,508 of record CM021106.1, on the reverse strand, counting down.
TAATTATTTATGGGCCTTGATAAATGCAAATGATTGAACAAACCACATAAAAACCCCATTAAATAGAGGAATTGAAAGAATGTTGCAATTAATGGCCATCTTGGTTCACTCACGTGAGCAAAAAAAAAAAAGCGTGTCGAATCTCAACCGTTGATTGCCCCAGATTTAAAACTCAATCAACGAGGCCCATTAAGGATCACCACTTGCTTTATTGATTGTACTTAGAAACAACGAGGAGATGCTTTAAATTCGCCACGTACCCATCTGCATCCTTACCCATCATCCTCAACACATGTGATGTCGATCCTGACAGTCGTGGGAAGATATGGGCCACAAACCAAATCACATCATCCATCACATCTTTATTTTTTGCCTTGGAGCCTCATTAAGCAATGGTAGTGAAGCCGACGATGAGATATTGACCATTGATTTCAATCATAGAAAGATCTTGATCAAAGGTTGCCATTTGCATCGCCCATCATGTATTTACACATGACCAAAAAAATCTAACCCGTGATAGACCGAGCCCATGTGATGGGGAGGAACTCCACCCATTGGCGGTCATGGGTTCCCTCCTGAAGAGTATGAGGCAACCAAAAACAGTGCAAAGATGAGTGATGGGTTAAAAACTCAACCACATCACTCATCGCGAGTTACCCTCCGGTGGTAGAAATGCTTCAAGCGAAGAGCGATGAACCTACTGGCGGTAGGGAAATACATTACATCACTTGTCACAGGATGGACATGGACAGTTTCAAAAGAACGTGCGACAGGTGATGGGCCAAAACAGTAAAAATGAAAGAAAGATCGCTCATCGCGGGTTGCACATGGGCCGATTGAAAGGAATGTGTGATGGGTGATAGACCACTCGGGGCTTGACTTACGATGCTTTAAAGCACATGGAACAAAATTTGTCTTAAAAGGGACCTCCTATCTACGACGGGGAATCTAATGAAGGGGTCGGTAAAACAATGAGACATGAGGCCATAAAAATATTATGAGGCAAGCGACAACCAAATACATTCGGTCAACACAAAATTAGAAGCTCGGGGAGTGAATGAGGTTATAAATGAATGCAGACCTTAAGACCCCAAACCCTAATGACAACAAGACTGTGACTACTAGGATTTAGTCATGAAATTCAGTGGAACCATGCAAATCTTTAGGGGTTCCACCAGTGGCTCCGATTGGGGTTGTATGCCTTTTGTAGGCATAAAAAGATCTCAGATCTTTGGTAGAAATAGACCAAATGCTAAATCCATTGTGCGCCCCCAAAATGCTCTTGTACACAACCCCCATTTTTTTTTTATTTGGTGGCCCCAAGCCACCAAATGGAAAGGAGAATCAATTCTTTCCTCTAAAAACCTTGTCCTATTTTACTTGTAATGGGTACACAAGTGTGTCGAGCACCTTAGGAAAATTAGCATCATTATGATTGACATCCTCAATCCCATCCAGTATGATGCTTCCCCTTTCATCAACCTCCTACACCTAGAGCCCATCATATTGAAATGGAACAATAAATAATTTATAGTCTGCCTGGTCACGAATTGGGACATCACATTCCACTTGCAGATTAAATTGGAAACCCTCATAAACACATTGTTGTAGACTAGACCCAACCTTTGAGGTGTCCAAGAGAAAAGATTTATATTCAGCAACAATGTCATTGCACTCGCCATGAGTACTATCCTCATTAGATGGGAGCAATTTTGTGATAAGATCAAAAAGATGGGTATTTGCAAAGAATTCAAGTACATATTCATATTGGTTAACACCATATTTCATGTTGTCCAGACCCCTTAGTTGCACTTCACCTAAGCCGAATAACCCTGCAATATCCACATAATCTGAGGGTTCATCAACATGTTCTTTCTTGCTAGCACATAGTAGGACCAGTTCAGGAGCCATAACTTGATCACCCAAAAGTGGACTTCTCCCTTTGCTAGGGTATGTATCATTTTCTTTAGTATGAAAGGTTAACAATTCAATCGCCGCTTCACTACAATTATCCTAAACCACATTGGCATAAATATATTCATCAATTCTTGCTTCACCATAATGGACATTCACTACCTTACCTTGGACATCTTCATCAATAGTGGTATTGCACCAGGTATAATCATCAAAAGAGATGACATTCTCAACTTCAGTCCATTCATCACACAAATCACCACCATGATCACTTGACAACATACCTAGATTACATTTTGGGAAATCATCAGGAACATCCTGCTTACTCACTTGTGAGCAAGTAACAATACCAACACTTTTATCACTGCATTCCTTCTGTGACTAGGAAGCTACAAAATCTAGGTCAATGTCTATGAGGATGGAATCAAAAAAATTGATATTAATCTGACCTTCATTTCCTATTGTATCATTTGCAATCTCCAATACTCTTGCAAGAAGTATTTGTCAAGAAATCATCAGAGTTTGCAACAAATAATGGGTTGCTCCTACACCAGTAAGGATCACTACTTATCACCTCACATGCTAGTGAAGGTTCATCATACAGGGGATTCTGCTATATCCTCATTGTAGTCACATTTATAGGTGCCTCTTTAGTACATAGATCATAGCCTTTAATGCATTGGAAATCATCATAATCCCTTGAAGAGAAAAAAGAAATACTCTCAGAGTCATCTTCATCATTTATACTCAAAATTATGGATCCACACTCTGAAAACGCTTCACATGAAGAAAATTGTTCATCCCCAATCAAATGTACCCTTTCAAGGCTATCAAAATATCCTCTACTCAAGGCCATAGATTCCATTTCCATGTCATAGGATGAGTTATAACCAACAAAAGACCGATCTAACTCGACTTCATCATCATGATCACCGGTTTGTGCAGCATGGTCTCTAATCAAACCAAAATATGGTGTTTCCCTCTACACCCCATGCATTTTCTCACAATACATAACATCCCAAGGGTAAAGATCATGCACTACCTCTTTATCTTCATATTGTGTATCTTTAGCTATGTTACTTGTAAAACAACAACAATCATCAATCAATTGTTCATGCTCTGACACATCATCTTGACCCAACTGTACAGACTCTTGAACCTCCTCATAATGGGTGCCATTGGTAACATTCTAAGGTGACACTTGTCTATTGTATTCATCATTAGTTCCCTCAACAACCCTTATCCAATCAATGACTTGGCTCAAGGTGTGAGGCTTCAATTCCTATGATAAAGTAATCAATCCAAATTGATACAATTCACAAAACAAATCAATACATACTGGAATATTAGGTCTAACATTTTTCAGGTATTTTTAACAAGGCATCCGTGAATCTATAGAATAGATGATCAGGTGATTCCCCTTTGTGCCTTTGCATATCATACAATCTTTTGATTGCAATTACTTGATTAGATTTACTATGCACATGCATATATTTCCTTTCAGGCTCATTATGATCCTCATGTTGTGTTAATGAATAACTTGGAACAACAAAAATCTCATCCCCTGCATTAATCCTCTATTGATTGATCTATTAACTATAGTAGCATGAGCAGTTCTAGGATAACCAACATGAATATTGAAGCATCCCTTCATCATTGAGTGCTTCAAATTATTCTCAATGTCTACAACAATGTGATATGCTTGTTGCAATGTTGTAGGCTCTTTATCTCTCAACATATAACTCATCTTCTTGTTGAATGCACCCAAGTATACCACTAAACATTCAACATCATTCTGTCCTATGATTGCAGGGATCTCTCTTATTACCTTTGAGAACCTGAGATTAAAAGAAGGGACTAACTCATTTTCTCCTTTCTGCATATCCATAAATTTTTACCTAACCAAGACTGGATCAATCCTTTCTCCAAATTGTTCCATAAATACTAGTTTAAAATCACTCCATGAATGTATGGAAGATGTTGGTAAGTAAGAGAGACAATATCTTACATCTCCCTTTAAGGACTGAACAAACAATTTCATAACTATGTCTTTAAAGACCACTTCATAATATCCCATCGTATCAACAAACTACTGTAGATGTTGGTTTGTTGATTCAATCTGTTCACCTCTAAATCTTGGTATCTTATCCCTAATCTTGTGTGGCATAATGTTTGGATAACCAAAAATGTTACTAAAATCTAGGGCATTCTACCTTTCACTATTAAAACCCCCTTGATGTGATAGGGGATACCCATTATTTAAATCTTCATTAGAAGGCATAATCTGAAAAGACATCTCATCATACCTTTGCAAGCCTTGTCAGATGTTTCACAAGGGACATTCAAATCCTTCTTACAAGTAAGATCTCAAGCCTTTTCACCACAAGATTTCTATCTAATTTGCTTAAGATCGAAAATACAACATGTTCCTTTTATAATAATCTATAATTTCACATTATTCCTTTAGAAACATGCAAAAATTTAACTAACCTTCCCCTAACTAGTGCTATTTCACTCAATTGGGAAACATGTACATCCTAAATCCAAGAGAATTCTCACAATTTTCTTACAAATATGATTGAATTTTCTTCAATAACATGAAAATACCTGGCTCTTTTGTAGCAGTCACCTAGCTTTGTCTTTAGGCCTATGGATCTGGAGCTTTATTGTATTCTTTATCAGGTTCTTTATTCAAAGTCACCACCTCCAATTGGGAGGAACAAACTTCAAATGAGATGAATTTTCTTGTAAAATAAAACACGTTCTGGGTCTGACTCAGCATCAGAGTCACTTTCAGATCATTTGAGTTTTACTGTAATAAGATCTTCGACCAAGCTCAAGAATTCTTCAAGGTATGAACAAAATTCTCATACTACTTACACCACTTGACTCTCTGATACAAGGATCTGCGTCTGGAGAATACAATTTGTCCCCAGTAGAGTCGCCATTTTGTTGGTGTTTTTTCCTGTGCACCTTAGGAAAACTCTAGAAGGTAGCCAACCTTCATACCAAGAATCCTAAAGATGAATGACCAACTCAACGGGTAAAGGTTTTCAATCCTTTCACCCCTACACTTTAGGCTCTGTGGAACCAAGGAGGGTATTTCTTGATTGTGTTCACAATGATTATATTAAAATGGAGAACACTTCTTCATAGATAAGTTCTTGTCTAATGCAAATAAACATCACTCATCAAAGGTTTGACCTTTACACAAATAACCATTCATTTGCTAGGAACAAGGGTACATTTCAGACTCACGTCTCAGGATCGATAGAATTTGAATAAGCATTGTCATTATTGTGAATCCATGGCTAGGTATTTTAGTTAATGCATCAGATTACAAGAATTTATGACAAGTAGGCTAGTGCCTCATCAATTGGGTAAATGAAGTCAAATATGAAACAATCGGTAACACATGAATTGTTTAACCCTGAAATAGGTGGACTATTTTTATAATGCCTTACATTATAAAAAATCACAGTAACTAAAGCATTACTTCTTACCAAAATCATGTGCAAGTTCTTACAAACCTACAACTCTCTTCAAGTATTTAATTAACCCTTTGAGGTAAAACAAGAATAGAGTCATACATTCAATCAAACCATTGAAGATAAATGAAAAGACACTTGATGTTTTCATTTATGATATGTAACAATTGCATACAAGAGAGTATATACTTTATTTATGTAGATTTCCTTCGATATTGGTAATTCATGCAAAACTATTTAAGATTATCACATACAAAACTCATGCCCAAGACAATTTACTAGCATATCTATTAGGCGTTTCGTATTACATTTGTTCACTGTATTCTACCTAGGTCGTTCTAGACTCAAAATTCCCAGCTCTATAATGAGCCTTGAAATCTCTTTTATAACATAAGAGAGCAACAAGCATCGAGCTCATTATAGTTACATTTCATGATAATTTCAAGATTAATTTCATTTTATTTGGTCCCATTCCTGAACCGTTACATTTAATCATTCATACATAATGGGAAAGAAAAAGGAAAAAAGGAAAAAAAGAGTGCCAAGCCATTTGTTGAAGATGCCATAAAAGCCTTCCAAAAGGTGCTATCACCAAAATCCGCATGTCATCTAATACTAGGGAAAATCACCATCATCATCAATGGCAAAAACCACTGAACTAGCCATGTAGGAGTCAAATCATGAAAACACCCAGAAATCAAACACCAATAAGAGAGAACATGGGTGTTACTCGGCCTTGTCAGTCGTCGAGTAGACACATTCACTAGGCTCCCTGATAGAGAGTGGAGTCATAATGTTTACCTCTTCGTCTGAGTCACTATATGGCACAAGAGAAATAGGGCAATGGCTAGTGCTAGGGCCATCTCCTCCTCCCTCTCCTGAAGAGATACCAAAAATTATAACCAGAGCACTGGGATTCCCTGAACAAACCCTAGGACCTACACTTGTACTCATTAATTATTTTGCAAATGAAACAACCCCTTTCCCTTTAGGTTCAACTAATTCCCCCAAGCCAATCCTACTTCTAAGATTGTAGGTGCTTTTGACAGTAACTCTTTAAACCTTCCTAAGAACAGTCCTCCTGGCTTTTGGAATAATTGGCGTCTCTGCCACCATGGGTTTTACTTTGGGTACATACACCAACGGTTCCTGCAAACTCAATCTTCTTGACCTATAGATTGGTGCAATAGGGGGACTTGGCTCGCTTATTATTATAATCAATACTTAACCAAAGCCAATAGCACAAGGAAACACAATAGCTATAACCTCCAGAACACTCCCACACACAGACAATGAAAACCCCACAAGCACCAAACATAGAAAAATTACCAAACTACAACAAGAATACCACATGCATATATATTTACGTACTAGTAGATATCATACAACCACCTTCATGAAAACTATTCAATCTCCCACAATTCACTCCTCCAGCATCTGCAATAATTATTTTTGGGCCTTGATAAATCCAGATGATCAAACAAACCACAAAAAATACTCGTTAAATAGAGGAATTGAAAACACACTATAATTAATGGCCATCTTGGTTCACTCATGTGAGCAAAAAAAATCAATTACTGGATGTCGAATCTCAGTTGTTGATCACCCTGGATTTAAAACTTGATCAACGAGGCCCATTAAGGATCGCCACTTGCTTTATTGATCATACTTAGAAACAATGAGGAGATGCTTTAAAGCAGCCACGTACCCATCCGTATCCTTACCCATCATCCTCAACATGCACGCCATCGATCCTGATAATTGTAGGAAGATACAGGCCACTAAATAAATCAAATCACCCATCGAGTCTTCATTTTCTTCCTTGTAGCCTCATCAAGAAATGGCAGTGAAGCCAATTATGAGACATTCACCGTTGATTTCAATCGTCGAAATATCTTGATAAAGGTTTCCATTCACATCGCTCATTGCATATTTACACATGACCGAACAACTCTAACCTGTGACAAATTGAGCCCGCACGATGGGGAGGAACTCCACCCATCGATGGTTGTGGGTTCCCTTTTGAAGAGTACGAAGCAACTAGAGACAATGCAAAGATGAGCGATGGGTTAAAAAATCAACCGCATCGCTCATCACGGGTTACCCTCCGATGGTAGAAATGCTTCAAGTGATGGGTGATGAACCTGCTGGTGGTAGGGAAATACATTACATCGCTCATCGCGGGATGGACATGGGCGGTTTTAAAAGAACACGTGATAGGCGATGGGGCCAAAATGGTAAAAAGGAAAGCAAGATCACTCATCACGGGTTGCACACGGGCCGATTGAAAGGAACATGTGATGGCGATAGACCACTTGGGGCTTGACTTACGACACTTTAAAGCACATGGAAAAAATGTTGTCTTAAAAGGGACCTCTTAGCCACGACGGGGAAACTAATGAAGGGGCCGGTAAAACAATGAGACATGAGGCCATGAAAATATTATGAGGTAACCGACAACCAAATATAGTAGATAAAAAAAAAATTAGAAGCTCAAGGAGTGAATGAGGGTATAAATGAATGGAGACCTTAAAACCCCAAACCCTAATGACAACAAGATTGTGGCTACTAGGATTTAGTCATGAAATTCAGTGGAACCATGAAAATATTTAGGGGTTCCACGAGTAGAAATTAGAAATTGACTGACCTTGGACCATTCTACAATCCCCTCTTGTGCTTCAAATTGAAGAAGAAGTTGGCTCCCTCAAAATAGACTATAAATCCTCCACAACCTTAACCATAAAAAAACTATCAATGTTAATAATCTAAAAATTTAAAGTACTATTTTTTTTATAATTATCATTTAAATAATACTTTGAAATAAAAAATTATTCTTACAATAAACTAAAAAATTCTAAATACAAATTAATTAAATTTAATGTGTTCTATGTGCAAGAGATCGTTCCCTATTGTTCGTATTTTTAACCAAAAATAAGAAAAACAATAGTGATTGAAGAAGACAAAATGTGTACTTGATAAGATTTTTTTAGCTTTTCGCAATATAGTCCATCAACTCATATTTATATTTGAAAATCAAGATCAACAACTCAAATTAATATAATTAGAAAGAAACAACTCAATTAATATTTTACAACTCATTTATATATTTGGAAATCACTCCACAATGACTCAAATTTTAATTAATTATTATTTAATTAAATAACCTTCCATTATCCTAAATTATATATATGGTTTATTGAATTTTTAGGTAGGCAACATGTGTTGTGTTTGTGCAACGTATAAGCCAACATGGAGATAGCACAACTATTGGAGTTTGTAAGGCTTAATGGCGGCAGGAGTAGTGGGGTTGTGATAACCATTGCTCTAGTAGAAATAGTATTCACATGAGTAATATATCAGAGTCTAATAAGAATGTGTAGCTACTTCTGGGGCATGTACAACTAGAATTTTTTTGCCAAATTTCAATAAACAACTAAATATTAATAAAACACAAAATTTGAATCAGCCCTATTTATGCTTTCTATCCCAAACAACCATAAAAATAAAATCGATAATTTTAACTGCACATGGATAATTCAAAAGGTAGAAAGTAATGGACATGACTAATCTCCTAACAAAACACACCTATGTACATACACAATCATAAAAAACATACATAGAAACATACATAACATGATGAGACGATGTAGTGAGGGGCCCACCAAATGGATGATAAAAGTGATGAAACCAACAGACGAGAGGAAATGTCACAGTGAGGAAAGTGAGGAGATAATGACGATGTTAGCTCATTTTTCCAATTGCTTTGAATTACGTCAGTGTTTTTTCCCTTGCGTGAGAAGCTATCTATTCACCATGAGTGAGAAGCAGTGCTAACGTGATTAAGACATGTGTTTTAAACTATAACAAGTACTATTATTGGAAAACACTCTGTGTTGTGGGTTTTCTAACTCTATAGGTTGAAAACGAAAGGTTGGAGAGCAAGGGGGTGGATTTGTAGGTGGGGGAGATGACCAACTGAATTGAGGTTAGGGGTTTATAACTGATTGGGTTGTTACTTGTAAAGGGTTTGAATGGGTTGTTGTTTTTAAAGGTTTTTAAAACATTAAAAGGGTTATAGGTTTTGTAAATCTCAATATTTTTCAACCTGGAATTTTAGAAAATAGTATGAATTTCTTGAAAATATTTTATCATTAAGACCGTAGGAATGTAATGAAATGCAACATTTTATAAACACCCAGTGTTTTCCAACAACCATTAACACTTTATGTTGTCAGATTTTTCATTTTGTAGGTTGGAGAGCGGAGTTGTAGGTGGGGAAGAAGTAAAAATAATAGAAGTGAGGTAAGGTGTTTGTAACTGATTGGGTTGTTACTTCTAAAAGGTTTTAAAACATTATGTGGGTTGTAATTTGTAAAGGGTTTTCAAACATTAAGTGGGTTGCAGGTTTCAAAAAACCTAGTGTTTTGTGACCTAGAATTTTATAAAATAATATGAACATCTTGAAAAGCTTTTGTTATTTAGATCATAGGAATGTAATGATAGACAAAATTTTGTAAACAATCAGTGTTTTCCAACAACCATTAACACTGTGTTTTGTCGGATTTTTAATTTTGTAAGTTGAAAGTGAAAGGTTAGAGAGCAGGGGGAGACAAAAAAATTTGAAGTGAGGTGAGGGGTTTCTAATCGTTTGGGTTGTTAGTTGTAAAGGGTTTTAAAACATTATGAGGGTTGTTGTTTGTAAAGGGTTTTCAAACATTAAGTGGGTTGTAGGTTTCGTAAAACCTAGTGTTTTGCATCTTAGGATTTTACAAAATAGTATAAATGTCTTGAAAAGCTTTTGTTATTTAGACCTTAGGAATGTAATGAAAGGCACCATTTTATAAACACCTAGTTTTTTCTAACAACCATTAACACTTTTTGTTTCACCACTTTCTATAGACATAGAAAATATACAGATTGATCCTACACACCTAATCCCGATCTTACTAACATCGTTTCTTCCTAAATCATCCCCTTTATTAATCAATTTAATTGAATAATCTTTATTTGATTAAATTCATCATATTTCCTCCCTTAATTAAATAAATCAAATTTATTTGATTTAATCTAACATCATCCCCCTTTCATTAGATAAATCAAACTTTTATTTAATTAAATCTAAATCCATTATTCCTCTCAACTTTGATTTATTTAATCCTAAAATCTAAGTCAAATTGTCAAATCAGCTAAACCCCTTCTTAATTAATCAAATAATGATTAATCCTAATCCTAAGCACTCCAATCCTCTAGATTTCACAACTTGCACGATAAATCAATTTAATTGATTTATTAATTCCTCTATTTTCCCTCAACTTGGCATCAAAAGGGAATATTCTTTAAATTTGAAAAATCCCTCCAAAAGGGATGAGTATGTCCAACAAGGCATTAAAGGCTCTTAAATTCCATTTTCATTGAGCCAAGTGACATTAACTTAATTTCTTCCTCCCTCCAACAAGCCAACTTTCAAATTTCAAATTTGAATCTAATAGCATTTATATGCACATTCATCAAAATGTGCTCATTCCTCCTCCAATCACATGTGGACAAGTGGAATTCTCTCATTGGTTGGTCTTTTGTCCCACATTCATCCAAATCCTTCAATATTCTATTCTTCAAATCTATAAATAGAGGCCTCCTCTATTGAATTTGATCATCCACAATTCATGCAAGCTTACTATACTTCATTTCATACACAACTTCATCCATTGCATCTTGAATTTCATATTTTTGTATCAATTTTATCAAGGTTATCATCACATTGCATGAAGGAATCAAGAATCTTCATTAAATCACACTAAGGAGTTGGGAAAGGGCCATTTAATACAAATAAATGGCACCAATTCCCCCATGGGATTGAAATTTTTCTCATTAGAATAGGATTTCAGTGCTTTTTATTGTGTTGTTCTTCATTTTATTCCTATTTTGATGTATCAATCTAATTTCATGGGGAATGTGGCTTCTTACTTGCATTTGAATCTAACTTTGTGTGTGTTATTTGTATTTTTTCAGGTATAGAAACTCCATTCACATTTTGGCGCTAGAGGGAGGGCGAATCTAGAGAAATTCATCACATTTTTTTAAAAATTCTATGGTTTTTTGAAATTTTTTGTGTCTACATGAAAATTGTGCCGCTATCAGTCCAGCGGCACCAAAATACACCGCTATTAGTCCAGTGGAGCTATATTGTGCTGATCCAAACTCTAAACTATGTCGTTGGAGTATTCCCGCCCAAAAAATTCAAATTCCAAACACCGTCGCAATCGTGGTCACTGTTTCTATGCAGAGTGTCGCTCTCAGTCATCAGCGGTGCTATATTGCGCCGATGACCTTCTCAAACTGTGTCGCACCCATGAATTGCATTGTTGGAGTTTGGTAAAAACAATATCTCAGTTTATTTTCAACATATGCTTTTTTCACTTTGGTTGTTTTTGACTTCTAAGTGGTTTTTGGCCTCTATTTTTACAATATTAACCAGTTTTTGTGATGCAGGGACTTTTGAAGGTCATAACTTTTGATTCAAATGTCCGTTTGGGCTGAAATTTTACAGGTGGATTCATTATGAGGTGACATGTGGATTTCCAAAAAACCTTGAGTTATTTGGTGGCCATTTTGGCACTTTTTTGGGCTTTCATCTTGGCCCTCAAAATGACAATTTAGTGTTTTTTTCTAGTTTTTTAAAGTCTTTTTTGTTAATAACTCAAAACCCATGTTTCAAATTTAGGATGTTAGTTGCAAATTCATCCTATCTTAGTTTTAATAAGTTTTTGGGAAAAAATAGGACTCTCAAAGTTATGGATGCGAAATTACCAAAAATGGCAAAATCTAACAATTGTTGAAAACTGCCAAAAAAAGGTTGCCTTGATCGAAAGTGAAGGAAGGGAAACAAAGACCAAGGGTTCTTTATGACCTCATTATCTAATTGTATCAAGTGTTTTTAAACACTTTAGGGAGAAATTATAATCCCACTTCTAAGGATTTTCTATATTCTTGCTCTTAGGATTTACTAAATTTTGTTTGGGCTTAAAAAGAACAAAACAAAGGGATTTAAAAAGAACAGTAGGAAAATTTCCTAGATTTTGTTTTGGGACTTAACAAATGAACAAAAAAATCTCACATTTTAAAATTAGTGCTTAAAAAGAATTCATATCATTGCTTTGTGGTTAAAATGAACATGTGTATTCTTTGTTTTGCAATCCCTTATCCAAGTTAATATCATCTAAAAGGACTATGCACTTCTCTCGCATTTTATAACGATCTTGAGAATCAAAATTCCTTTTTGTGATAATAATTTATATAAGTGATTACCTCCACATTTCAAATTGGGTTCCTAAAATTGAACAAATCTTCTGAGTGTGATTTGAGTGCATCGCGAGTGTTCTCTCTTTGTTTCTCAACAAAGATCGATCAAACTACAGATGTACTTGCTTACTTTTGTTTATCCATAGAGGGCTTGAATTGGTGGGAAAAAGTACTCACCCCAAGGGAACGACCCGACTAGTAACACGCTAAAATCCAAGTGACTTCTAGCTAGTATATAAGTGTGCGTACTCGAAGAAAGTTCGAGTATCACGAGGATCATTCCGAAAAGAAGGGAAATAATGGTCTCTTGCCGCATGGATGGTCCCCCATGAATGGAATGCCTGCATTAAAACCCCTTGTTTAGAAATCCCAAAACCCTTATCTATTTGTTGGTGCAAGAACGGTCGTTCTAAAGTGAACCCACATTCTTATGGCTTTTAGTAGAGATGAGAAGCATGCCATGGGAGATTCATGGGTATTGATACTTGGCTAACCCGAGAAGCAAGTGCACTATAAGGGGGATCCTGTGTGGTCAAGAATTTAATCATCAACAAAGATTAAGAATATCTGGATTTATCCAAGTGGGAACCCAACAAATATTGTCTTTTTATCGATAGGGTTGTGCATATTCTTGGAATCGAAAACACTTTGCTTGGATCCAAAACATTTGAAAACAAACATTCATAAAATCTTCAAAATTTCAAACCCTTTAGGGGGAGAAAATACCTTTGATGAATCCAAGTGATCATGCTTGCCCTAGGGATTTCATCCTTAGAGGCTTCTAAGTATTTGGATTTACATCTTAATTTTCTCTCACTAAAGTCAACATTAAGAAACTATTACCTTGATTTCCTTGATTCCCACATAATGGACTTTGTAGGATGATAAGAAGTTAGGACATTAGAAATTTAGTTTGAAAAGATAATCAAGAGAGTGTTTGTGGTAAAAATAACTCATTAAGAAAAGTTAAGAACAATTGAACCCCACACATGTTCTTGGTATCTTTTGGTCATATGGTTTTCCATGCAAACATTGGTCTTTTGGGTTGAACTACTCTTAGGGAAAAACATGTTCTTCACTACCTTGGTTTTGTAAACAAAATCCTCTTAGGTCCATCTAAGATCAAATCAAACACTTCATCCATCCAAACATTTATCATCTCCATCTCACAAAAAACTTTTGAACCATTGGAAAAATCATTCATACTAGACTTTGGGTAAAATAATTCAAATCAACATCAAAATAACTTTGTTTGGCTAAGTGCGTGTGGATGAATCTTTCCTAACACACCTAGTTAAATTATCATCCTTGTGGAAAATTTTATTCCAAGATAGCATCCAACATATTGGGGTTTATAAGTCCATTATCCAAATCAAATCAAACCAAATCAAAATCAAAATCCAAAATTCCTAAAGTCTAGCATTGATCCAAAATTCCTAAAAGTTCAAACACCCATATCATTCACCCCTTTCATCCTCCATCTCATCATTGGTCCTAAATCCCTTAGAGGTTCACTTTTTCAAAAAGGTCAAAACACAAGAAAAACAAGGAATATAAGCTCAATTCATACATCATGAGTAATCCAAGTCAACCAAACTATCAAAGCCAATACTCACATTTGTACAATCCATACATGGGATTTTTATCTCCTCCAAATTTCAATAATACAACAAATTTGACTTTTCCCAACCTGAATTTAGGAACACAAAACCTCAATGGTATAACAAATGTGAGTTTTACCAACCTAAATTTTGGAACACCTTTTTCTATGGTAGATATAAATCAAAGCCAAAACTTACAAATCTATCAACCAAAAAATCAAGGCATGAGTCTTCCAAACAATATTATACCACCAAATCTATACATGCCAAATGTGATTGTACCAAATCCAAGCTTACAAAATATAAACATATCAAATCCATACTTGGTAAAATTTGGAGTAGATATGTTTGCGAATTCCACCAATGTTGTTCAAAATACAGGAAATATGTTGACAACTCCATGTATTGATACAAGTCAATGTAACCACATGCAAAATCAAAGTTACCCAAATCCAAGCAATGTGTTTCCTAACCTCAACAATGTTCAATATCAACCAATAATGCCAAATCTAAGAATCATACCAAATCAAACCATTGTTCAAGATCAATCTGTCCATGATTCTGTGCGAACACCACAAGTATACATGCCAAATATGCTTGCTCAACAACCAAGTCAACCATATCAAGAATGTCAACATCAAATCTTTTGAAAAATATTGCTACACTCAAAAAACTCATTGATTCATATCACCAAGAGACATCTCCACCCCAAAATAAATACACTCTTCCATTGGTTGAACCATGTCATCTAAGTATTGAGTTGTCCCCACAACCATATCAAGAACAATATCTCCAATATCAAGAGGTTGGATATCAACAACATCAACAAAAAATCCAATGACCCCATCTCAAAAATTAGTCATCACATCTCAAAGATCAATCACAACTACCCATCAATGAGCACCTTGAATATGTTTCCATCTCCTCTGATGATCAAATCAAAATATATCAAGAGTCACTTTTCAATAAACCCACCAATGATCCAATTCAAGAAATGTTAACATCATTTGATCTTATGGTTGAAAACACTGACAATCTCTCCACCATAACTATTGAGGACAATGATCAAAATCAATACATCAATGAGAAGTGTGAAGATATGTCTACCCCATCCAATAATCAAATCAACATTCATCAAGAGCCACTTTTTAGTGATCTATTTCAAGACGTATTAACATTATTTGATCCTATTGACATAATCCATGATCCATCCACCAATGATCATGTTGATAATGTCTCTACATCACCTAACAAATTAGAGGACATATCTCAAGAATGTATTCCAAAACATGATCAACATCTTCCACCAAGGTCTATCAATGGTCCTTCCCAAGACATATTGACATCCTTTGACCTCATGGTTATAGATATCGAAGTAATCCTCAACTCAACACTAGATCCAAATCCACTCAAAGATCAAAAGGATATTAAGCCACTTCCCATGCCTAATGCCAATGTCCAAGAACCCTCTATAAAAAATCCATCCTTTGAAACATACCCATGTCAATAACTTGATCAAAAGCATGTATAAAGCAATTCTACAATCATTCAAGATCAAGAATTCATATCTCCAAGATACTAAAATGAGGTAATGGACACTCTCCTATCTATACAAGATGTCACAAATAATGATCATATCCATATAGCACATACTCCTCCATCTACCCATGAGATGATTTCTTTGGATGGGCACGAAGATGATTTTCATTTAGAACAAGATTCCTTTACTCCTGCCATTATTACACAAAAGGAGCAGGTTATTGATTCCTATAGTCAAACTGAGTTGTCAACATCAGGATCAAATATATCCCAAATTCAGATTGAGGACATCATGTATGAAGATATCCAACATTATACACTAAAAGAAATAGGTCAGACCAAACATGATATTTTGGAGTCAGCAGAGCAACAAATTAAAATAACATCATCTGCAGTAGTCATTTATCATAGAATTCTTTCTAAACAGGAACTCTCAAAACAGGCATAATCAAAGCATGAAGGTACTACTTCCACCATACTGGGGGAAACTTCATTTTATGCAAGAATCAACATAGGGAGCACAAAGAATCCTTATGATGAAACCAATGCCATTACTACAACCAGCCACGCCATGAATCTTCATCCACCCATCACCCCATCTATAAATTGGGACCAGCGTCAAAAGAAAGATTTGAATCAAAGCACAAAAAACATTATCAAAGAAAAAGAAGAAGAAAAGAATGAAGGACAAATTAAATACAGGTGGATACCAAAGAATACAAAGAAAAATTATCCTTATCAAACTCCATTAGTCAAAAAAACTATGGGGAAAAATCAAAAAGGGAAAAGTATCCATCAAAGATGTCCACAAAGGAAAAAGCAAGCTTCTCAAGTGACGTACAAAGTATATCAAGTAGTTGGTCCTAATTCCATGCACACTTTTGTATCCACCCATTATTGCTCATCTTCCCGAGTTTGGAGAGTCAAAGGTTCCAAGCTATCAACCAATCCATCTTCTTTTTCTAAACACGCTCCACCATCCATGCCTCCACACATGATATCTAATTCTCACATTGATCGTGTATTGGTAGCAACCCTTCATCATAAGGATTCAGAAGGAACTTTATCGCGATGTGCACACAAAGATAAAGTTAACTCCAGTATCAACAAAGCAGATCGAGAATCTCAAAAGTTGCTTTCAAGTGCATGTATTTTAGCCAAGAAGCTTCTTCAAGCAAGATATCAATGGAAAATTATGATAGAAGCATCTACATCGACACCACCAGGTGGTTCAACATGAGCTTAAAATCTTTCAGCAAAAAGTCCAAAAAAATCAAAAAATATAAAAATCCAAAAAAAAATCAAAAATCATGAAAATAGTAAAAATAAAAATCATCCTCCAGTGAACACCACCATGGTGGTGCTTTGGAAAAGTACCATGATGAAAACCTGGCAAACAGGTGTCATGTGTAGAATCGAGCATCTACGTGCACCACTTCGGGTGAAAGCATCTTATCACATCCATAATAAAGCCAACATTCCCTCCATCTCATCCATAATAAATCCATTCATCCATGAACCATTTATCCAATCCATCTTCATCTATCTGCATCCATCTTCCAAATTATCTTGATCTTGACAAAGTTTGTGCACACTTTACACTTGCTTATGGTAAACATCTTGACATGGGTCATTTTCATTGATCCAATTCTACCCAACATTATCTGAGCCTTGACGATTTATCCAAATGTGCATCCTCTGTTCAAACAACTTATCTTGTCACAAGATAATCCTTGGCATCCTTTGCGTGCTTACCATATCCATCCATCCACACACCTATCCAAGAATCCACCCATGGCATTCCATACATTGCTAGACATTGGGGGCAAATATTTACATCCCACTTCGAGAATAAATCTTGATCTATATCCTCCAACTTATGTGGTGATCCAAACATTGGAAAACGTAAAATCAAATTGGTCAAAGCATTTGTGAGCAACAAATCCAAATCACTAGCCCATGACATATTCTGACAGGAAGATGTTTTTTCTTATCAAGCTTTATCTTTCATCAAATATCAATCCAAACAATCAATATCAGTTGCATCTAACTTGCACTTCAATGTTACATCAAATCATTCAAACAATTTTGTTCCAAATCAAGCTTCAAAATCCCAATCAATCAAAATCCAATCAATGCATCATCATCTTGGGATATCCTTCCCAATCTTTGTGTTGATTAACACTATCCTTGTATTGTTGTGTATCCTCAACAATGTTATCATCATGAATTCATCATCATCCTTGTGTTGCTTAAACACTATCCTTGCATTGTTGTGTATCCTCAAAAATGTTATCATCATCAAATCCATCAATCTGATCGATCAACCTTAAGCTTGGTTTTCAACAAAAATCCCAAAATAGATCATTGATAACATCACACATATCCATATCCAAATCGTCAAAATCATGCAAAAATCAAAAAACATCCAAATCATATCAAAATCCAAAACATGTCAAAAATCCAAATAATCAAAAAGTGGAGTCATCTTACCAAACTACGTCGTCTTTGAGCTATAACGTAGGCAAGGTTGAGCTTTGATCATCCCCTGAGACACCCTAGGTCAATCCTTTAAGCATCTGTCACAATAAAATGGCAATCTATTTGTCCATCTATCTCATCAGTAATCAAGTCTATGTCAGTCGAACTACATGGTATTTGCGTGTATAACGTAGGCAAAGCTAATCCTTGATCAGCCTCCAAGATACAAAATCCAAAAATTTCATAAAATATCATAAAAAACTAAAAAAACTGGAAAATCCAAAAATCAAAACAACCTCAAAACATTTCAAAACATCAAAAACATCCAAATATTTTAAAAAATCCATCTGTCTCATCTCGCTTTCACTCGAAATAATCATCCACTCATAATAAATCAGTCATCGCCTCCATCCTTTGGTAAGACAATCAGAAGCAAAAATAGTGGGTTCAAAAGTGAACACCTAATCGTCAAAGTCTCAAGTCTAGGTCAGTAAGCAAGCAAGTTGATCAGCTCAGAGTATCAATAGCTTATCATCCAATCAAATCTCATTATCACCTAATCACAACATGTCCTAGAATGCATCCTTCCTACAATGGACATCAACATCAAGCATTATTGTAGTTTAGTCTTGGCTAGCGGTATGAATAAAATTAGCTTGTTTGTTTACTTTATCTAGTATTTTTGACTTATCTTATATTGCGTTCATTCCAATTACCTCTCAATGATATCTAAACAAAAATATTTAGAGAGAAAGGAATGAGGCAATGCTCATTATCTTTTTATCTGTTGTACTTGTTGGATGTTCTTGTAAAATAACTTCATCATGCGTGCTTTGTTTGGTTTGTAGGGAGGGTGTTCTAGATATCTTGTTGACCACATAGGAAGGCTTTCTTTTCTATGTTTTGGTCAGAGACGTTTAGGATATCTAAACTACATTCTGAATAAGGTTTTGTATGTCAAGTGTGAACAGGAGTACTCCTATCTGATTTTTGAGTCAAATTCCATCACACTAGGTACAACGCCATCCTGGTTCTTTCTACCTTCATGCATTGAATCTATTTGTTTTATCAAACATAAGGTAAATGGCCCTTTTAAAATCACAAATCCTAATAAGCAATACATCATCATCGTCGTCATTCATCATCATATCTAATAAAGTCTTAATGCTTCATGGACTTGTTGGATCCTCTTATCATCATTCTTTACTTCTTATTCTTCTATCTTTACTAACATTTCTATCCAAAATTGGTGTGTTGTATCAAAATATACACAAGGCTACCCATGGCCGATGACTGTGTATACATCATCAAAATTATCTACGTCAAATATCTGATCTTTCTAAAGAATTATCTTTCTTCCTCTGATGAATAGAACCACTCCTCTCACATTTTATTGTGATATCGATCAAAAAATTAACATTTCCACTCGATCTCTCGAGGGGGTAGTATACCAACATAATCCTTCTCGCTGGTGCAGCAGTGGGGCATCTAAAAAAATTGAATATTTTTTGAATTTTGATCTTGGCAGCTTATTCTTTGAACCAACACAACAAGTACATTACTCCAAAGAGGGGAAAAATGTAGACATGAAAAATATACAAATTGATCCTACACACCTGATCCCAATCTTACTAACATCGTTTCTTCCTAGATCATCCCCTTTACTAATCAATTTAATTGAATAATCTTTATTTGATTAAATTCATCATATTTCCTCCCTTAATTAAATAAATCAAATTTATTTGATTTAATCTAACATCATCCCCCTTTAATTAAATAAATCAAACTTTTATTTAATTAAATTTAAATTCATTATTCCTCTCAACTTTGATTTATTTAATCCTAAAGTCTAAGTCAAATTGTCAAATCAGCTAAACCCCTTCTTAATTAATCAAATCATGATTAATCCTAATCGTAAACACTCCAATCCTCTATATTTCACAACTTGCACAATAAATCAATTTAATTGATTTATTAAATCCTCTATTTTCCCTCAACTTGGCATCAAAAGGGAATATTCTTTAAATTTGAAAAATCTCTCCAAAAGGGATGAGTACATCCAACAAGGCATTAAAGGCTCTTACATGTCCTTTGCCTTGAGCCAAGTGACATTAACTCCATTTCTTCCTCCCTCCAACAAGCCAACTTTCAAATTTCAAATTTGAATCTAATAGCATTTATATGCACATTCATCAAAATATGCTCATTCCTCCTCCAATCACATGTGGACAAGTGGCCTTCTCTCATTGGTTGGTCTTTTGTCCCACATTCATCCAAATCCTTCAATATTCCATTCTTCAAATCTATAAATAGAGGCCTCCTCTATTGCATTTGATCATCCACAATTCATGCAAGCTTACTATACTTCATTTCATCCACAACTTCATCCATTCCATCTTGAATTTCATAGTTTTGTATCAAGTTTATCAAGTTTATCATCACATTGCATCAAGGAATCAAGAATCTTCATCAAATCACACTAAGGATTTGGGAAAGGGTCATTTCCTACACATAAATGACACCAATTCCCCCAGGGGATTGAAAGTTTGCTCATTAGAATAGGATTTCATTGCTTTTTATTGTGTTGTTTTTCATTTTATTGCTATTTTGATGTATCAATCTAATTTCATGGGGAATGTGGCTTCTTACTTGCATTTGAATCTAACTTTGTGTGTGTTCTTTGTGTTTGTGCAGGCATAGAAACTCCACTCACATTTTGGCACTAGAGGGAGGGCGAATCTAGAGAAATTCATCATGTCTTTTGACATTTTTTGTGTTTATAGGAAAACTATGCCGCTATCAGTCCAACAGTGCCAAACTGCATTGCTATCAGTCTAGCGACACCAAACTGCACCGCTATCAGTCCAGCGACACTATATTGCGCCACTCTAAACTCCAAACTATGTCGTTGGAGTCTTCCCACCCAAAAAATTCAAATTTCAAAGTGCATCGTTGATTTTCCAAATTCCAAACAGCGTCGCTTTCCAAACAGCGCCGCAATCGCGATCACTGTTTCTGTGTAGAGCGCCGCTCTCAGTCATCAACGACGCTATATTGTGTCGCTGACCTTCTCAAACTACGTTGCACCCATAGATTACGCTGTTGGAGTCTGATAAAAATCAGATCTCAGTTTATTTTCAACATATGTTTTTTTCACTTTGGTTGTTTTTGACTTCTAACTGGCTTTTGGCCTTTGTTTTATAGTATTAACAAGTTTTTGTGATGCAGAGACTTCCGAAGGTCATAACTTTTGACTTAGATGTCCATTTGGGCTGAAATTTTATAGGTGGTTTCGTTATGAGGTGGAATGAGCATTGCAAATAAACTTTGAGTTAGTTGGTGGCCATTTTGGCACTTTTTCGGGGCTTGAAACTTTCATCTTAGCCCTCAAAATTGTAATTTAGTGTTTTTTTCTAGTTTTTTAAAATTTGTTTTTGTTAATAAATTGAAACTCATGCTTCTAATTTAAGATGTTATTTGGAAATTCATCCTATCTTAGTTTTAAGAAATTTTTGGAAAAAAAACAAGACTCAAAGTTATGCATGAGAAATTACCAAAAATGGCAAAATCTGACAATTGTTGAAAATTGCCAAAAAAGATTGCCTTGATTGAAAGTGAAGGAAGGGAAACAAAGACCAAGGGTTCTTTATGACCTCATTATCTCATTGTATCAAGTGTTTTTAAAAACTTTAGGGAGAAATTATAATCCCTCTTCTAAGGATTTTCTATATTCTTGCTCTTAGGATTTACTAAATTTCGTTTGGGTTTAAAAAGAATAAAACAAAGGGATTTAAAAATAACCATAGGAAAATTTAGTAGATTTTTTTTTGGGACTTAACAAATGAACAAACAAATCTCAAGTTTCAAAATTGGTTCTTAAAAATAATTCAGATTATTGCTTTGTGGTTAAAATGAACATGTGTGTTCTTTGTTTTGTAATCCCTTATCCAAGTTAATATCATCTAAAAGGACGTATGCACTTCTCTCGCATTTTATAGTGATCTTGAGAATCAAAAGTACATTTTGTAATATTAAGTTATATAAGTGATTACCTCCACATTTAAAATTGGGTTCCTAAAATTGAACAAATCTTGTGAGTGTGAGTTGAGTGCATCACGAGTGTTCCCTCTTTGTTTCTCAACAAAGATTGATCAAACTACATATGTACTTGCTTGCTTTTGTTTATCCATAGAGGGCCTGCCTTGGTGGGAAAAAGTACTCACCCCAAGGGAATGAACCAACCAGTAACACGCTAAAATCCAAGCGAATTCCAACCGGTATATAAGTGCGGGTACTCGAGGAAAGTTTGAGTATCACGAGGATCATTCTGAGAAGAAGGGAAACAATGGTTTCTTGTAGCATCGATGGTCCCCCATGAACAAAATGCTCGCATTAAAAACCCTTGTTTAGAAAGCCCAAAATCCTTATCTATTTGTTGGTACAAGAACGGTCATTTTGAAGCCAACCCACATTCTTATGGAACTTTAATAGAAATGAGAAGTATGCCATGAGAGATTCATGGGTATTGATGCTCAGCTGACCCAAGAAGCGAGTGCACTATAAGGGGGAGCCTGTGTGGTCAAGCATCTAATCATACGCTAAGAGTAAGCATAGATGGATTTATCCAAGTGGCAGCCCAATAAATATTGTCTTTTTATCCATAGGGTTGTGCATATTCTTGGAATAAAAAACACTTTGCTTGGATCCAAAACATTTGAAAACAAACATTCACAAAATCTTCAAAATTTCAAACTCTTTAGGGAGAGAAAATACCTTTGACGAATTCAAGTGCTCGTGCTTTCCCTAGGGATTTAATCCTTAGAGGCTTCTAAGTATTTGGATTTACATATTAATTTTCTCTCACTAAAGTCAACATTAAGAAACTATTGCCTTGATTTCCTTGATTCCCACATAATGGACTTTGTGGGATGATAAGCAGTTAGGACATTAGAAATTTAGTTTGAAAATCTAATCAAGAGATTTTTGTGGTTAAAATAACTAATTAAGCAAAGTTAAGAACAATTGAACCTCACACATGTGCTTGGTATCGTTTGGTCATATGGTTTTCCATGCAAACATTGGTCTTTTGGTTTGAACTACTCTTAGGGAAAAACATGTTCTTCACTACCTTGGTCCTATAAAAAAAGTCATCTTAGGTCCATATAGGATCAAATCAAACACTTCATCCATCCAAACATTTACCATCTCCATATCACAAACAACTTTTGAACCATTGGAAAAATCATTCATACTAGACTTTGGGTAAAATCCTTCAAATCAACATCAAAATCATCTTATTTGGCTAAGTGTGTGTGGATGAATCCTTCCTCATACACCTAGTTAAATTATCATCCTTGTGGAAAATTTTATTCCAAGATAACATCCAACATATTGGGGTTTATAAGTCCATTATCCAAATCAAATCAAACCAAATCAAAATCAAAATCCAAAATTCCTAAAGTCTAGCATTGATCCAAAATTCCTAAAAGTTCAAACACCCATATCATTCACCCCTTTCATCCTTCATCTCATCATTGGTCCTAAATCCCTTAGAGGTTCACTTTTGCAACAAGGTCAAGACACAAGAAAAACATGGAATATAAGCTCAATTCATACATAATGAGTAATCCAAGTCAACCAAACTATCAAAGCCAATACTCACATTTGTACAATCCATACATGGGATTTTTATCTCCTCCAAATTTCAATAATACAACAAATGTGACTTTTCCCAACCTAAATTTAGGAACACAAAACCTCAATGGTATAAAAAATGTGTTTTCCCAATCTGAATTTTGGAACACCTTTTTCCTATAGTAGATTTAAATCAAAGACAAAACTTACAAATCTATCAACCAAACAATCAAAGCATGAGTCTTCCAAACAACATTATACCACCAAATCTGTACATGCCAAATGTGACTGTACCAAATCCAAGCTTGCAAAATATAAACATATCAAATCCATACTTGGTAAACTTTGGGGTGGATATGTTTTCAAATTCCACCAATGTTGTTCAAAATACAGGCAATATGTTGACAACTCCATGTATTGATCCAAGTCTAGGTAACCCCATGCAAAATCAAAGTTACCTAAATCCAAGCAATGCATTTCCCAACCTCAACAATGTTCAATATCAACCAATAATGCCAAATCTAAGCATTATACCAAATCATAACATTGTTCAAGATCAATCCGTCCATGATTCCATTCAAACACCACAAGTATACATGCCAAATATGCTTGATCAACAACCAAGTCAACCATATCAAGAATTTCAATGTCAAATCTTGTGAAACAAAATTGATACACTCAAAAGACTCATTGATTCATATCACCAAGACACATCTCCACCTGAAAATCAATACACTCTTCCATTGGTTGAACCACTTCATCAAAGCACTGAGTTGTCTCCTCAACCATATCAAGAAAAATATCTCCAATATCAAGAACAATATCTCCAATATCAAGAGGTTGGATATCAACAACATCAAAAACAAACCCAATCACCCCATCTCAAAGATCAATCATCACATCTCAAAGATCAATCACAACTACCCATCAATGAGCACCTTGAAGATGTTTCCATCTCCTTTGATGATCAAATCAACATATATCAAGAGTCACTTTTCAATCATGATCAAAACCCACCAACAATACCCAACAATGATCCAATTCAAGAAATGTTAACATCATTTGATCTTATGGTTGAAAACATTGATAATCTCTCCACCATAACTGTTCATGACAATGATCAAAATAAATCCATCAATGAGCACTGTGAAGATATGTCTACCCCATCCAATGATCAAATCAACATTCATCAAGAGCCACTTTTCAGTGATCTATTTCAAGACGTATTAACATTATTTGATCCTATTGACATAATCCATGATCCATCCACCAATGATCATGTTGACAATGTCTCTACATCACCTAACAAATTAGAGGACATATCTCAAGAATGTATTCCAAAGAATGATCAACATCTTCCATAAGGGTCTAGCAATGGTCCTTCCCAAGACATATTGACATCCTTTGACCTCATGGTTATAGATATTGAAGTAATCCTCAACTCAACACTAGATCCAAATCCACTGAAAGATCAAAAGGATATTGAGCCACTTCCCATGCCTAATGACGATGTCCAAGAACCCTCTATAAATAATCCATCCTTTGAAACTGACCCATGTCATAACTTGATCCAAAGCATGTCGAAATCAATTCTAAAATTATTCAAGATCAAGAATTCATATCTCCAAGATACTAAAATGAGGTTATGGAAACTCTCCTATCTATAAAAGATGTCACAAATAATGATCATATCCATATAGAACATACTCCTCCATCTACCCATGAGATGCTTTCTTTGGATGGACATGTAGATTATCTTCATTCAGAATAGGATTCCTTTACTCCTAACATTATTACACAAAAGGAGCAGGTTATTGATACCTATAGTCAAATTGAGTTGTCAACATGGGGATCAGATATATCCCAAATTCAAATTGAGTACATCATGTATGAAGATATCTAGCATTATCCACTCAAAGAAACAGGTCAGACCAAACATGATATTCTGGAGTCAGCAGAGCAACAAATTGAAATAACATCATTTGCAGTAGTCATTTATTAGAGAATTCTTTCTAAACAGGAACTCTCAAAACATGCAGAATAAAAGCATGAAGGTACTACTTCCACCATACTGGAGGAAACTTCGTCCTATGCAAGCATCAACATAGGGAGCATAAAGAATCCTTATGATGAAACCAATGCCAATACTACAACTATCCACGTCATGAATCTTCATCCACCCATCACCCCATCCAAAAATTGGGACTAACGTCAAAAGAAAGATTTGAATCAAAGCACAAAGAATGTTATCAAAGAAAAAGAAGAAGCAAAGCATGAAGGACAACTCAAATACAAGTGGATACCAAAGAATAAAAAGAAAAATTATCCTTATCAAACTCCATTAGTTAAAGAAACTATGGGGAAAAATAAAAAAGGGAAAAGTATCCATCAAAGATGTCCACAAAGGAAAAAGCAGGCTTCTCAAGCGACGTACAAAGTATATCAAGCAGTTGGTCCTAATTCCATGCACACTTTCGTATCCACCCATTATTGCTCATCTTCCCAAGTTTAGAGAGACAAAGGTTCCAAGCTATCAACCAATCCATCTTCTTTTCCTAAACACACTCCACCATCCATGCCTCCACACATGATATTTAATTCTCACATTGACCATGTATTACCAGAGAACCTTCACCATAAGGATTTAGAAGGCACTTTATCGAGATGTTCGCTCAAAGACAAAGTCAACTCCAGTATCAACAAAGTAGATCATGAATCTCAAAAGTTGCTTTCAAGTGCACGTATCTTAGAAAAGTAGCTTCTTCAAGAAACATATTGATGGAACAGTATGAAAGAAGCATCTACATCGAAACCACTAGGTGGTTCAGTATGAGCTTAAAATCTTTCAGCAAAAAATCCAAAAAAATCAAAATATTAAAAAAATCAAAAAATCATGAAAATAGTAATAATAAAAATTGTCCTCCAGTGAAAACCACTATGGTGGCGCTTTGGATAGGTACCATGATGAAAACCTGGCAAACAAGCATCATGTGTAGAATAGAGCATTTACATGCGCCACTTTGGGTGAAATCATCTTATCACATCCATAATAAAGCCAACATTCCCTCCATCTCAACCATAATAAACCCATACAATTTATCTAATCCATCTTCATCTATCTGCATCCATCTTCCAAATTATCTTGATCTTGACAAATTTTGGTGCACAGTTTACACTTGCTTATGGTAAAAATCTTGACATGGGTCATTTTCATTCATCCTATCCTACCCAACATTATCTGAGCCTTGAAGCATTATCCAAATGTGCATCCTTTGTTCAAACAACTTATCTTGTCACAAAATAATCCTTGGAATCCTTTGCGTGCTTACCATATCCATCCATCCACACACCTATCCAAACATCCACCCATGGCATTCTATCCATTGCTAGACACTGGGGGCAAATATTTACATCCTGCTTCAAGAATAAATCTTGATCTATTTCCTCCAACTTATGTGGTGATCTAAACATTGGAAAACATAAAATCAAATTGGTCAAAGCATTTTTGAGAAACAAATCCAAATCACTAGCCCATGGCATATTTTGACAGGAAGATGTTCCTTATCAAGCTCTATCTTTCATCAAATATCAATCCAAATTTCAACATTACATCAAATCATTCAAACAATTTTGTTCCAAATCAAGCTTTAAAATCTTGATCAATCAAAATCTAATCAATCCATCATCATCTTGGGATATCCTTCCCAACCCTTGTGTTGATTAACACTATCCTTGCATTGTTGTGTATCCTCAACAATGTTATCATCATGAATTCATCATCATCCTCGTGTTGCTTAAACACTATCCTTGCATTGTTGTGTATCCTCAATAATGCTATCATCATGAAATCCATCAATCTGATCAATCAACCTTAAGCTTGGTATTCAACAAAAATACCAAAACAGATCATTGATATCGTCACACATATCCATATCCAAATCGTCAAAATCATGCAAAAATCCAAAAACATCCAAATCATATCAAAATCCAAAACATGTAAAAAATAAAAAAAATAAAAAAGTGGAGTCATCTTACCAAACTACGTCATCTATGAGCTTGAATTTAGGCAAGGTTGATCTTTGATCATCCCCCGAGACACCCTAGGTCAGTCCTTTAAGCGTCTATTGCAATAAAATGGCAATTTGTTTTTCCATTTATCTCATCAGTAATCAAGTCACTGTCAATCAAACTATGTGGTCTTTGCATGTATAACATAGGCAAGGCTAATCCTTGATCGGCCCCCGAGACACAAAATCCAAAAACATTCATAAAATCTCATAAAAAACTAAAAAAATTGGAAAATCCAAAAATCAAAACAACCTCAAAACATTTCAAAACATCAAAAACATCCAAATATTTTAAAAAATCCATCTATCTCATCTCGCTTTCACCTGAAATAATCATCCGATCATAATAAATCAGTCATTTCCTTCATCCTTTCATAAGGAAATCAGAAGCAAGTCTAGTGGGTTCAAAAGTGAACACCTAATTGTCAAAGTCTCAAGTCTAGGTCAGTAAGCAAGAAAGTTGATCAATTTCGAGTATCAATAGCTTATCATCCAATCAAATCTCATTATCACCTTATCACAACATGTCCTAGGATGCATCCTTCCTATAATGGACATCAACATCAAGCATCACCATAGTTTAGTCTTGGCTAGTGGTATGAAGAACATTAGCTTGTTTGTTTACTTTATCTAGTCTTTTTGACTTATCTTATATTGTGTTCATTCCAATGACCTCTCGATGATATCTAAACATAAATATTTAGAGAGAAAGGAATGGGAAATGATCGTTATATTTTTATTTGTTGTGCTTGTTAGATGTTCTTATAAAATAACTTTCCTTGTTTGGTTTGTAGGGAGGGTGTTCTAGATATCTTGTTGACCACATAGGAAGGCTTTCTTTTCTATTTTTTTCTCTGAGATGTTTAGGATATCTAAACTGTATTCTGAATAAGGTTTTATATGTCAAGTGTGAACAAGAGTACTCCTATCTGATTGTCGAGTCAAAGTCCATTACACTAGGTACAATGCCATCTAGTTATTTATAGCTTGATGCATCGTATCTATGTGTTTTATCAAACATAAGGTAAATGACCCTTTTAAAATCCTAATTTTTTATAAGCAATACATCATCATCATCATCGTCGTCATTCATCATCATATCTAATAAAGTCTTAATGCTTCATGGGCTCGTTGGATCCCCTTTTCATCATTCTTTTCTTCTTATTCTTCTATCTTTACTAACATTTCTATCCAAAATTGGTGTGTTGTATCAAAATATACACGAGGCTACCCATGGACGATGACTATCTATACATCATCAAAATTGTCTACATCAAATATCTAATCTTTCTAAAGAATTATCTTTCATCCTTTGATCAATAAAACCACTCCTATCGCATTGTATCGCAATATCGATTAGAAAATCAACATTTTCACTCGATCTCTCGAGGGGGCAGTATACTAGCGTAATCCTTCTCATTGGGGCAGCAGTGGGGCATCTAAAAAATTGATTTTTTTTTTAATTTTGATTTTGGCAGCTTATTCTTTGAACCAACACAAGAAGTACATTGCTTCAAAGAGGGGAAAAATGTAGACACAAAAAATATATAGATTGATCCTACACACCTGATCCCGATCTTACTAACATCATTTCTTCCTAAATCATCCCCTTTACTAATCAATTTAATTGAATAATCTTTATTTGATTAAATTCATCATATTTCCTCCCTTAATTAAATAAATCAAATTTATTTGATTTAATCTAACATCATCCCCCTTGAATTAAATAAATCAAACTTTTATTTAATTAAATCTAAATCCACTATTCCTCTCAACTTTGATTTATTTAATCCTAAAATATAAGTCAAATTTTCAAATCAGCTAAACCCCTTCTTAATTAATCAAATCATGCTTAATCCTAATCGTAAACACTCCAATCCTCTAGATTTCACAACTTGCACAATAAATCAATTTAATTGATTTATTAATTCCTCTATTTTCCCTCAACTTGGCATCAAAAGAGAATATTCTTCTAATTTGAAAAATCTCTCCAAAAGGGATGAGTGCATCCAAAAAGGCATTAAAGGCTCTTACATGTCCTTTTCCTTGAGCCAAGTGACATTAACTCCATTTATTCCTCCCTCCAACAAGCCAACTTTCAAATTTCAAATTTGAATCTAATAGATTTATGTGCACATTCATCAAAATGTGCTCATTCCCCCTCCAATCACATGTGGACAAGTGGCCTTCTCTCATTGGTTGGTCTTTTGTCCCACATTCATCCAAATCCTTCAATATTCCATTCTTCAAATATATAAATAGAGGCCTCCTCTATTGCATTTGATCACCCATAATTCATGCAAGCTTACTATACTTCATTTCATCCACAACTTCATCCATTGCATCTTGAATTTCATAGTTTTGTATCAAGTTTATCAAGGTTATCATCACATTGCATCAAAGAATCAAGAATCTTCATCAAATCACACTAAGGAGTTGGGAAAGGGCCATTTCCTACACATAGATGGCACCAATTCCCCCATGGGATTGAAAATTTTCTCATTAGAATAGGATTTCATTGCTTTCTATTGTGTTGTTCCTCATTTTATTCCTATTTTGATGTATCAATCTAATTTCTTGAGGAATGTGGCTTCTTACTTGCATTTGAATCTAACTTTGTGTGTGTTATTTTTGTTTGTTCAGGTATAGAAACTCCATTTACACTTTCAACAAGTTTATTCATTATTTCTGATAATCTCAATAAATTGGCGTTCTTGCTATTTGAAATGCACACCTACATATACGGGCTTAAAAACCACAAGGTCTTAGGTATGTTGTGATGTGGGATGCAATTTAATAAACACCCAGTGTTTTCTATTATGTTGCATTGCACATCTTTGAAACTCAAAGCATTACTTCACATTGCATAACTAATAAGTATATATTGATAGATGACAAAATTTTAACTATAATATAGTTTTTTTACAAATTCAACCTAAGTAGTTATGCAGTTACTTCACATTGCATAAATAATAACTAGGAGTAGCTTCCAATTACATTTGATTGTCATGGAATTCCATGAGACCACATTTGTTTGAGGAATTTTTTCAAATAGTTCACTGCCTTGTCTATAGTACCACATTTTTCATATATGTTTGCCAAAGCATTTTATCAAACAGTTCACTGCATATCGACCAGAGAGACTTGGATGCCATTAAAATCACTAACCACTATAAGGGAAATAATCCCTAAAATCTTCCACAATAAATGTAGGTAAGATTTAAAAATACTAGTACAATATTGCTTAGAAAAAACATGCATTCAAACCGAACTAGCTTTTGTCGCCCTCTCCAACTCAAAATTGCAATGATTCTTTTACTTTTCCTAATGTTCTCAACATCAAGGAAATATCAATTTGACCTTTGGGGGTTAGTAATTGCTTTATTTATAGTATTAGTGCAATCACTTGAGAGTGGTTAAATCATAAGTTTATAATGTTATGACACCATTTGATCATCAATAAAATGCAAGTGAAAATTTCTCAAAACTATACAAGTTAAGGAAAATATAGTAACCATTAAATAAATAGAAAATGGCATACAAAAAAACATCAACAATAAAGTTTATTTTCACCAAAAATAAAGATTGCATCATGAAGGATCTTTCAATAGCAACCCTAAATGTAACTTTATCTAAATGAGTAAAGGCACATATTTTCCACTTTGTTGCATCAAATGAAATTCTCAACAAAAGAAGTCAATACCCAAGTTTATACAATAATACAAACACCAACCCATTGAATGTAACAGAGAGAATCTCAGAGACAATACACTGAATTTGTCAAAAAGTCAAATTTTTATAGGTGGAAACAATTTCTATTACTAATGTGAACACTAATTAGACTATGCGGAGATAGAGAACAAAATTGTCAATAAATTGAAAAATAGAGAAGAATTAAAGTTTTGATAATTTCAAAGGTAAACATATTGAATTGTATATCTAGATTCAACTGTTTTTAGCCCTCATTTGATTTTAGACATTTTAGGTCTAATTTATAGAGCACTCTTTAGAGAAATTTTGATCATACAATAAGTGAAATCCTTGAAGATGGGTCTAGAATTTAGATCAAAGTATCAAAAATAAAATGATGATAAAACACAAATAAACCTAGATAAATTATTCAAAATAGCTAATAATTTTACTCATCCATGAAGAGGTAAAAGTGAAACTGCTATCTCTTTGGCATTAATAAATAGTTTTGTAGTTGAATCCTTGAGTACAAAAGTACAAACTAAAACAAAGAAATGTTAACAAAACTAGGAACAAGATTGAACCTTCGAAGACCTAATTACATATTATTCAAGTCTTAATGGAGATGGAGAGGATCCACTATAGAAGATAAATAATTTATATTTTTTCACTTCAAATTATTTGCACCACCATCAAGCATCAATGTAATCTATAAGTATTAGCACCAAATTGATCTGATGTTGCCCTCACCTAGCATTAACTATAATGATGGTACTAGGACCTATGCTATATTGAGTGAATTTCTAAAGGCTTCAAAATTATTTTTGATATTAAAGCCAACCAAGGTTTCCATAATGTCACCTCAATCAGTAGCCACTCCTTGAGAAGTAATCATCCCCATCGTGCAAAATTGATAAACTAAGTAGGAAAACTTCTTCTGAATTTGACATTTGGTAAAGTAGTTCCCTTCGTAAATGATTTGATCTACTTCAAAAAATCTATTGATGTTTGTAGCATAGTTATTTGTTTGCTCCACAACTACAATCAAGGTCTGATTCCTCTATATAGAGTTGTTCAGTAGCAACTAGTTCATTTTGTAAAGGTGGAAAATTTGGAAAAAGAAGCTCCACATGAAAATATAAAACAAACCCAAATCAAAGGAAAGATTAGGCTTAGTAGCACTACCCACCACTTTCTTGGTGATGGTCTATGGTCTATGGCTATAAGAAGAGGTGTGACCTTATTTGTACATGACTCTTTCTATCTACACACATAATAAGACACAATTACCAACCTTGTATTGGTGTGGATGAAGATTTTGTCCATGGTTTTGCTTGTATTTGGTATTAGTTGTCTAAAATATGTAATGGACTTCTTGTTTAATGTGTTGAATCTACTCAATGAATTTGGATTCTTCCTCAAACTTATTTTTGAGATGAGTTAGATGCTATTGTTGATTATACAAGGTAAGACACATCAACACATTAAAAAAGAAATGAAATGAGATGTGTCAAAAAAATTAAAAACTTTATTTCCACGTGCATTGACATCTAGAGGTATACACTCTAATAGGACATTCCATCATTTTCATCCACCACTTTTGTTTGGACATGAGTCCAAGGATGAAAAAATATTGATGTGGTTAGCATTACATCCAGTACAAACCAAATGTTCTTCTAGGAAGTGCTCAAGAATCTAGTATCTCTATCAAAAACTATTTATACACCACTACAAAAGCATAATCATGACCTAGCTAAAAAATCTGCCATAAAAGGTATTCAGCTTCATGTAGCAAAATGATTATAAAATCAAACTTTGAGATTACTGGGTCAAAGAATTTGTTAGAATTCCATGCTTTGTTCTCCAAATTATGAATGTAGTTGTCTAGATGTACAATCTCATGAAATTATTTTTCATAAATTTAAACATTGAGATTATAGTTAGTATATTGTAGTCATCTTTCAATTGAATTTGTTAAGGAAATTCAGATTGGTGCCTAGGCTTCTTTTAAAAGACCAGTTATAGAAATAGTGCATTTATATCAATCTCTTTGAGCTTGAAAAATTAAAATCTATAACCCATCCCAATATCTCTTATAGAAAAATTAGAAGAGTGATAATTGCATATGAAGACCCCCTAAAAAAAAATTGTTACAAATGGGAAACACCTTACTTAACAAGCAATGCACTTTGGCTCACAAATATATCTTGTCATCTTCAGTAGATGTATTAACAATATATTCTAAAATTATACCCACAACTATAGGGAACTCCATCTATGCAACCAAGTACTATTCTCAAAGATATTAATTCCTTCATACTATTCCATAATTGCAACTACCAATTATATTTGTTTGTCATGGAATTCCATGTGACCGCATTTGTTTGAGCCATTTTTTCAAACAGTTCACTGCCTTGTCTATGAACGCATAATAGTAAGCAACAAAATAGACAAGGCAGTGAACTGTTTGAAAAAATTCCTGAAAGAAATGTGGTCTCATGGTGATTGGAATTCCATGACAATCCATAAAAAAGGAAATTAACTATTTATATGTATGACTACTTATCTATGGCTTGCCATTGTGTTTTGGGAGTCATATACTCACCTCCCACTGTGTTTTCCAACTTGCAATCATATTGTGCATGCATATGGTTGTTGGAAAACATTGGGTGTTTACTATCAAAGCATAATAGTAAATATCGATTGTCATGGAATTCCAACACCATCATGATTGGAATACCATGACAAGCCATAGACAAGGAAATGGATTGTTTCTATGTATGATTGCTTATCTATGGCTTGCCACTGTGTTTTCCAACTTGCAATCATATTGTGCATGTATATGGTTGTTTACTATCAAAGCATCACAATAAATATGGATTGTCATGGAATTCCAACACCATGGTGATTGTGTAACAAATCAACTGTATTTCTACCAATTAACCATAATTGACATTATGAATATTATTATTTATGACATAAATTCAATAGCTATTTCCATTTAGCACTTTTATGATACATTTACAAATAGAATTTTGATATGATTCCTTTATGACAACTCGCCTCAATTGGTGGATGAGAACATGATTGAGGTTATTATCCACCCAACCATGAAGCATTGATTCCTCAAAATTCTTCAGTCAGTCCAAGAATGCCCAACCCTGCACAAAACACTTAGCAAGAGATACAGTTTGCAAGGTGGAATTTGTGCATACCTAACTACATGCATTTCTATCTACTTTGTTAGAATATGCAAGTTCCATGCTAGGTAAATCAATACATCAAAGAGAAGATAAATAAAATAGTTTGTTTTCTATACAAATATATAAATAAAATGACTAAAAAGCTTGGCCAAGCTCGTGCTGCATAAAATGCAGCTCTAGTTAGATTTAGAAAAGAAATTCTACACTCTCTGGCACCCATTTCTGGAAGAAAATCTTATCATATCAAAGGGGTATCCCTCCCTTTTAGACCATATAATAGTAGTAATCTAGTGTGCTATAGTCTACCATTGAATTCTTATATCATTCCATTAAGTTAATCAACATTATTCATTTAAGTTGAGTAAACCATACATCTATTCATCATATGTGACATGCAATTCAAAACTGTTCCAAGTTTACAGTTTGATCCATTTGCAAGTGGTTTAATATGCTCTATGAGTAAAATAATCAAGATGAATCAGAAGGTATATCACATGTATGTGAGCATGCATAAAGGGATCTTTATGCATGTTCACATAAATGCTTGAAAATGAATAATTTAAGAATATGCATATACAATATGAAATTTAAATGAAAATCCCTTTCATACAAGTATACTTTCATATTCAAAGAATAAATATAACATCAATTCATTCAAATTATCTTTCAAAATAAAATAAAACAATTATCATCTACTTCCCAGTTTAAATACAATGAAAACATCAATTTCATAGTCATTGATTTTTTTTAAAGAGAAGGTCGACAAAACTGGGTAGAATTACATCACCCATTAAACAAAAACAATAAGCATCCATTATGTTAATATCTAAGTGTTCATACTTGTTTACCTCATTCAAGGTATTCAGTGAAATCAAATGTATACTCTGCCCATTAGACCCATTTCCTCTAGAGGATATGATATGCATGTTATTGTCCACTAGTAACATGATATCGTATGCCTTGGGTTTTGCTTCACTTTGACCGAAATCTATCAAGCCACGGGTTTGACCCATTACGGTGTGTAACACCCCTAAATGCATGAATAAATACAAGCACAATCGATAATTTTGACTTAGATATAACACAAAGTATTCAACAACGATCACATAAGTAACAACGCTCATGTATTTTCTTTCATATATATATATATATATACGCACACACACACATATATACTCAACCATACAATGCAACAATGGATTCAATGCCCTCGACCTGAGAAAGCTATTGCGGGTTCCAAAAAGTGTTTTCACATTGAGAAAACATTGTTTGATCTCGCCACCACATAACATTGGGTGGTGAGACTCATAACTAAGAGAAGATAATGCATCGCTCGACCTTTACAATAATAGGTGACCTTCGCCACCCTAATGTTACGTTAGGTGGGTTTTAAAAGAATAGTGAGTACCGATAGGCCATGACCAAAGTGGTGCATAGTTATGCATCATGGGTATGAAACACGACCCCAACATAAGGTCGATCAAAAAAATAAAATAAACTTACAAAGCTTTCAACAGCTCGACCCTCATGGGTTTCATAGTAAATTGACATAGTCGATCAACAATAATTCAAATTAAGAACTAGCATGATAATACGCATACTAACTTTTTACAAGATAGGAAATCATATTTGATAATGAATGAATCAAAGGAACAATTCAAATTACCTCAGATGATTTTGGCCTGGTGATTTTTCCTTCCTATGGAAATGCTCTGCTTTTTCCAACTCACCGATTTCCTCCTCTTCTCTCTACTTTTCCCTTGGCTTCCTTGCTTTTCACTCAATTCTTTTTTATTTTTTGACTCGCGTGATGCCCTTGCTATTCTTAGGAAGATATGGGGTCTTAATTTCATTTTCCCCATTATGTTATTTGGCTGTCCACTCCTCCATTTTCTCAGCTTGACTAAGGCTTTTTTGGCATAAGGGAATCAACCCCTCTCCATTTTTCAGTGGGAGTTACAAATATTTGAATTTCCCACAATTTATTACTCTTTCGAAGAGAAATAAAATTCAAAGAAAATCATTCATGCACATTGGTGTGTATATGTATTTATATATATATTTACCTTATATATATACATATGCATATATATTCGTATATTTGTCATTGAGATCACATTCATATGAAATCACTTACGCATTTTTTATTCAAATCCTATTTTTAGATTCATCCAAATGAAATAGCAAATGAAATCACTTTTCCATACATGATGGGTTGAGTTCCTTATCCAATTTTTCTGAATATAAGTTTTGAAACAAACAAAGTAATACGAGAACACACAAATTTGTTCTTTCCATTAGTTATAGTTCTCACACCAAGTATGAATGCAATTTTTCAACTTTTCAAACATATGTAGATGTCATATTTTATTGTGGTGTGTGATTTTTTCCAGATTCCATTGTTGCTTACCGTGGTCATTCGGCTAAGTGTGCCTTCCTTAATCAAGTTCTCATCCTTCCGCCTGTTCTTGCACACACATTCTTACACTTATCCACTTATCAGTAACCTTTAACCAATAATCCATGAAATAATTTCTTAAATCAAAAAATTTGCATAATATTCATTTTGAATTTCATCAATTGCATTCTTTCAAATTCCATAAATAAAATGATAATAGTATTTTCCAAATATTTCAATTTTCCTTAATTTTGAAATACAAAAATCAATTTGAGATATGACAAATTGGAATGCTATGACAAGCCATATCTACAAGGAAATGAACTATTTCTATGCATGATTTTTTATCTATGGCTTTCCACTATGTTTTGGCAAACATATACTCACCTCCCACTATATTTTCCAACTTGCAATCATATTGTGCATGTATATGGTTGTTGGAAAACATTTGATGTTTACTATCAAAGCATAATAGTAAATATGGATCATCATGGCATTCCAACACCATGGTGATTGGAATGCCATGACAGGCCATAAACAAGGAAATGAACTATTTTTATGTATGATTTCTTATCTATGGATTGCCATTGTGTTTTGACAGACATATACTCACCTCCCACTGTGTCTTCCAACTTGAAATCATACTATGCATGTATATGGTTGCTGGAAAATATTAGGTGTTTACTATCAAGGCATAATAGTAAATATGGATTGCCATGGCATTCCAACACCATGGTGATTGGAATTCCATGACAAGCCATAGACAAGGTAGTGAACTATTTCTATGTATGATTTCTTATCTATGGCTTGCCACTATGTTTTGGTAGACATATATTCACCTCCCACCGTGTTTTCCAACTTGCAATCACACTGTGCATGTATGTGGTTGTTGGAAAATATTGGGTGTTTACTATCAAAGAATAATAGTAAATATGGATTGTCATGGAATTCCAACACCATGGTCTTGGAATTCCATGACAAGCCATAGTCAAGAAATAAAAATAGTTTCATAGACAAGGCAATGAACTATTTCTATGTAACTGTTTCTATTGCTTGTCTATGGCTTGTCATGGCATTCCAAGACCATGGTGTTGGAATGCCATGAAAATCGATATTTAATATTATGATTTGATAGATTTTCTCAACAATCCATATTTATTATTTAGCCATGGTGTTGGAATTCCATGACAATCCATATTTATTATTATGGTTTGATAAAAAATTCCAAGCATCCATAGCTTGTTCAAAAGAACCTATTTCAGGATTTTAACCATAGCAGCAAGGCAATGAACTGCTTGATAAAATGATTTGGTAAACATGTATGAAAAATGTGGTATTATAGACAAGTCAGTGAACTATTTGATAAAATGCCTCAAATAAATGTGGTATCATGGTGATGGAATTCCATGACAATCCATATTGTTTCCTTACTGCTATATGGATTGTCATGACATTCTATCACCAGTAGACCACATTTATTTCAAGCATTTTTTCAAACAATTCATTGCCTTGTCTATGCTACCACATTTTCATACATGTCTACCAAAGCATTTTATCAAACAATTCACTACCTCGCTGCTATGGCTAAAAGCCTAAAATAGGTGCTTTTAAACAAGCTACAAATGCTTGGAAAAAATCTATCAAAACATAATAGTAAGCAATAGCATAGACAAGGTAGTGAATTGTTTGATAAAATGCCTCAAAGAAATGTGGTCTCATGGTGATGGAATACCATGACAATCCATATAGCAAAAAGGAAACAATATGGATTGTCATGGCATTCCATCATAATGAGACTACATTTCTTTTGGTTGTCTTTTTGATGGTACTAAGATTCTACAATTACACCTTGAGTCTACACTAACATATGGCACTCCTAGAATTACACATTGAGAATACATTAAAATATCTCTCTTATAGCTAGATATTGAGCTTACATTAATATACCACTCCTAAAGTCACTTATTAATCCTACCTTTCTATATCATGTTTCTAGGGTATCTTCCTTACTCCATTTATACTCCTCTTTCCATATCCTTAGTTTATAATGCAAAAAATAGAAACAAAGGAAGCACTAGATCCAATCCAAATTCAACATCAAACATCAATTATGTCTAAGAGATAGAAGATAATGCATGCATGAAATAAAACAAAGTCACCTTGAACATGGACTCTTGATATGGTTGTTGCCCTCAAAATTTGATTGCATAACCTTGATATTGCCTTGATCTTGATTTCGATATGATATGGTGTGAATCTTGATATGATAGATGAATGTATGTTTGAGGTCTAGATATAAAATTATATGCAAGATTTAGAAATATGAATGACCTAGGTGGATGAAAAGAAGAAAGGAATGCAACACATTGATTAGATGAAAGAAAAACATATAAATGGCTTATGAAATGTATTCAATATGGGAGGAAAGGATATGAAAGGCTAGATATGGAAATGAATGGAATGGAAAGGATATGAAGTGATCATTTTTTTCATCATAGAGCAGAATGAATCCTTATTTTTTATTGGTTATGCTTTTTGTAATCATCATTGGACAAACTAACTCGATACACACACACACAAGAAAGACTCATGCCCCACTCCTCACTCTCCTTCGTACACAACAAGGTGTAGAGATCCTCAAGATTCATCAAAATGTGACGATAAAAGATATAAAAAGATAAGGATAATGATCAAGATAAGAGACAAGACTTAAGATAAAGCATAAGCTCTCATGCATGCAAAATTATAATGATAAATATGCAAGATCATAATAATGAAAAATGCAAATGCTAAT
Organism: Sequoiadendron giganteum; assembly: GCA_007115665.2. NCBI lineage: Eukaryota > Viridiplantae > Streptophyta > Pinopsida > Cupressales > Cupressaceae > Sequoiadendron > Sequoiadendron giganteum. The sequence continues at coordinate 349,935,400 of CM021106.1, read as the reverse complement.
GCATATGATAAGGATCAATGAGAAAAAAGATAACCTGTTGAACAAGATAACAACCACAATACCTTGTGCCAAGATATATGATCAAGTTTTTGATTGTTTGAAAGATCAAGGTAGGTGTTTGATTAGGAAAGATGTATCCGTTAAGACACAATAGTTTGATTGTTTGGTTGATTATTTTGATTATGATAAATTACTAAAGATTTGGCTCAATATATGTTAGATGTTAACTTGATTTAACAAGAACCCTTTTCTCATGATGTTCATTAAATACCAATGTTTTATAATTTAAAAGAGTTTATGCTTTGTTTAAATGTCTTTCTCATAACAATGATAACACAATGATAAATAAAAATGTAAATGATAATGATAAACAAGATCTTATTCCTTAGTCAATCTGAAAACCAAAGGAGATATGGATGAATATGGATCAATGATATGGTATGGAGATCTAAGATATGGATTAATGATAGGACATATAAGGATACACCCTAGATGAAGGATGAAGATAGATGGATCAAGATATGGAATACTATGGGTGGAGGGAACCAATGACAAGGGAACCCAAAAAATTTGGTCAAAGATAGGATAAATAGAGGACCTATGGAGGACTCCAAAGAACACACGTCAAAGTAATAACATGCCCCCATGCTAAGAGCTATGAAAAGGGATAAGTATGACAAGTGATAATGACATGACATGGATATGGAAGATAAATGGATATGAAAGGAAACATGAGATGGAGGAAAAGTGATATGGAGGATGGAAGACACACATGGTATAAAGCATGCATTAGATACTTGTTCTTTTTATTTTTCCCCAATACTTTATGCAAGATCAAAGGAAGGTGGATGGATAAAGTGGATAGCATGGAATATAAATAAAGGAATATGATGGCTAAGTGAAAATAGGATAATGTATCATACAAATGGAAAAGTCTTTTCCCCAAGTGTACAAGCAAGGGTAGATGGACATGGATGTGAAAGCTAGTGGATACGAATGGATATGAAAGTTCATGGAAATAGAAGCTCATGGAAATGGAAGCTAATGAAGGTGTATGGATGTGAATGGAGGACTCAAGTGTATCTTTGCAAAAGATAGTACCTAATTGACTAAATGTTTCTTATAGACCATAGCTAACATGTTCCCACTCAAAGATGTTGGTAGGAAAATTGGTAAAGATAATGGAATGGATAGGGGTAGGAAGGGGGTTAAGGATTCATGCAAAGGATTGGATTAAAGGTACAGAATGAGGGATTAAGGTTGGATGGAAGTATGGAATGGAGTCATTATGAGGGAATATGGGAAAGAACAACATTGGCACACACCTTGAAGGGTGGTGAAAGTTGAAGGATTGAGATGGATAGGTTGGGATAATAAACTTGGGCATGTAAGGACCCAAAATAGATTTGGAGAATGAGGAAAGAATTGTGATTGGCTTATAAAATTGAATATACTTAGATGGAGATTGGATGATGGTGGAATAATGAAATCTTATAGATTAGAAATTTTGGATACCAATTTGGATTTTTCATTTGAATGCATGGATTCTTTTGCTTTCTTTAGAACCCATATTGTTTTGACTTTTGATTTTTCTTCATAGCCTTTTAATTTTTTCTTAATTGGATTTTGCATTTTCTTGGAAATGTTTTTCTTTTGATTTTGGAGCATATTTTTCTTTATTTTGGCATGTCTTTTTAGTGATACATGATGATATACAAGTTTTTCTGGATTCTTGGATTTATGCATTTCTTGTTTGGTATCGCAATTGATTGGAGAGGCTATAGAGGGATTATATGAAAATAGATGATTTTAAAGTGGAAGGTGTTGGAAGGAATTAAAGGGTATGTTCCTTTGTTGTTCTTGAAATGGCATGTAAGGATATGCATTAGAAACATATGGGCCCAAGATGGATGGAATGATTTATGGATAAGGTCCAAGAATAGATGGTAAAGATGATGGAGGAGGTGGATGTATTGGTCTAAAGGGAGGCCTTTTGGGTTTGAAAGAGCTACCAATGTCTTGAGAAGGAGGTATGTAGCCAAGGCCATAAGAATTTAGACGTGTTTTAATATTAGGGTGTTCAAGTAAACCTTGCTCATGAAGGCCCAACCCTTTGCCTTGTGTAATGGCATAAATTTCCACCCCTTTGCAAATTCCTCGTTTATGCTACCTCCTACCTTAGAGAATTAAATCAAGTAATGCAATCCTTATTTTTGCCACCTTTCCCTATCCACTTGGTAGTTGTTTTATGTGTCGATGGGGAATATTCTATCAGGGAAACTACTATGGCACGTGGACGTCTATGTGACGTGCTACTGTCCTGACATGATTCCCACCTTTAGAATCCATAGAGGCCTTACACTCCTCCATTGGACATGAAGTGTAACATCTCTTTCCCTTCAGACTGACTTCAAACGACTCCTTGGCCTCCATTTTTCTTTCAAATTGTTATCTCCTCCATTCAACTCATATTCTTCACATTCCTCTTGATCATTCTCACCATCAACACACTTCTATACTCACATTCAAATCCTTCAAGTTCCACCATCTCCATTGAAGTTTCAAGTTAGTGATTTTTTGGTTCACTCTCTTCATTGTTGTGGAAACATCGGTCTTTGAAGGCTTTCATTCTCACTCATTCTTCCATTTTCCTTAAGAGCACTTGGTTGAGAAGGTGATATCCTTTCATTTCCTACTCATTTTACATTATCGTATTTGACATTGTAGCATATTGTGTTTACTTATTGCTTAGTATCTATATTTCTACATAATCTTCTTTATGATATTTCATCAATCGTTTCTATCTGGTTGTCCATGGAGGTGGAAACCAAAAGCGGGGGATTGATGAAGGCAATCCTCTAAACACATCCCCAACATTTTTATGTCTTTTGTGTGCAGGTTCTCCTTAAGGTAAAGATCTTGAAGATATCAAATCATGGGTAGGAAGCTACACTTTCCTCACCCTTCTTTTTCATTTCATAATTAGATTTAGTCTTATTTCTCTTCTCGATATTCTGTTATTTTTCTATTCTCTATTTTTGTCATTACATCAAACTTTTCCATTTAGCTCGTCAATTATTTTCTTGTAGCTTTTGATTGTATCTTATGCTTTTTATTCATACAGATGCCAGTGCCCCACTGAGATTCCAACATGTCGTGCTAAAGTTTTTGTCCCACACTATAGTCCCTTGGCAGTGAGTTGTCTGAGTTGTAGTCAGGACTCTGGAAACTTTCTCACTTGACTTCCTAAAATATTCAGGCTTGTAAAAGGACAAAATCAACTTGGTTACTCTTCCTTTAAACTTTAAAATCTCCCCAAATTTTTTTTTACCTTGAGGTAGATCAGGGTATCCTATTGTTCTAAACCCTCCCATGACCTAGGATCCTAAGTAGTCAACCCCCCTCCTCTAAATTTTAGTGAACCCGACGTGAACAATGTAGTATCCATTTCCTTGTGTGGGGACTCCTCCTCCAATACCTTGTGTGGGTTGCAAACTTGAGGGTTGTGAAACTTTATGAGCTTTACAACTCAAACTACAACTTATAGGTACGTTGTATGAAGGAGTGTGTGACACTAACACCTAGGGATGGATTTCTCGAAGGTCACTACTGGTTTCACTTCTCGGGATATGGTCTTAGGGGTAGAGACAATTTTCTTTGACGAAACCACTCATGCCCCTACCCCCTATTTCTTCTATGACCCTGCCTTTGAATGATGATGATGCTCTCACTATTCCTATAAAGCATCTCATGGCTCTAGATAGGAGGCTATTGGATCTCACAAATCATTTGGGGAAAGAATGGAACATGACCAGGGCCGCTAAGGTTATCAATGAGATGAGATATATGTTGTACAAGCATCGAGTGGGCCTAGAGCTCCTCTGAGGCATCACTGACATAGTCAAAACATATTTCCCCTCATACAACGCTGGATTGGGTGGTACTTAGGGTTGTGGGATCGAAACCTTTGGAAGACATGTTAGTTTTGATGCCCATTACCTCGGTGTATATAGTTGAATCAGGTCCTTCTTTCAATGTCACCCCCATGCCTGAGGCACCTTCAATCGTCAAAGTAAATATAACCCCTCTCAGCTCTAGTGCTATTCATTCTAATTCTAGTGGTGGTAACTCTAGGGTCCATGTTGGCTCTCATGGTGGAAGCCTTAGTGGGATGGGTGTGGTTTCTCTAACAACCCTAGTGGTTCTAGTGGTGGTTACATTGGTCTTGTTTCATCATCTGATCCCATTCTAAATGCTCTACAATAGAATATGGACCAAATGCAAAATCAATAGGTGAACCTCTCCCATGCCACCTCCTAGAAAATATTTCAACCTTTCTTTCGTTATAGTCCTCTCTCGATACCAATTCTGAACACTCCCTTCCGTCAAGGAATGAAGATTCCTAAATTTGATAAATATGGTGGTAAGGGAGACTCGTAGACACATGTGTCAGAATTCAATGTGATGCATACAAAATTATTTCACCACGATGCCTTGATGGAAAAATTATTTTCTAGATCTCTCAAGGACATAACAATAGAGTGGTACTATTCCTTGCCCAATAACTGCATATTCTTGTTTGATCAGTTGGTGAATTAGCTTCTCCAACAATCCCAAGTGAACATCGAGCCAAAGATGGCCTTTTTGGATCTCATCCAATGTAAGTAGGGAGAGCATGAGAAGATAAATGACTTCATTGCTTGATACAAAGCACTATTTTCATAGATCTCTTACTCTATTCCTGGTTCAGATGTGCAAAAGGTTTTCGTCGACAACTTGGTAGAGGTCATGTTAGGAGAATTTCACCTTGATGAAGTACCCTTCTTTTGTGCACCTGTATGTGGTCTTGTGGGAATACCAGTAGACAATTCCCTAGTTTGGGGGAATTTCCTTGCGTTCCCATCTTGAGGGGAGATCCATTGTGTCAATCTCTAGTAAGGGTAAATCTGTTGCGAATGTAGTTGTTATGTCTAGTGACAAAGGCCTCAAGCATAATAGATTACTCACAAAGTTGTCGAAATATTATTCTTCTATCTTGAAGAAGTTTTTGAAGGATAAGATAATAACCTTACCAGATCCTTGACCCCTTACCAAGCCCTACCTTGATTGGTATGAAGAAAATATATTCTACCAATACCATTGAATTAATGGACATGATACTGAGTGGTGTATGTGCTTGCATCAATGACGACACTATCCTCCTCAATGGGAAAAATCAAAATGCGAATAAAGTTGTGGCGAACGCTAATAGTGAGTTGTAGATTTACAATAACCCTTTTTCATCACACTTTACAAACTTGATTGTTGAGCCTTCAGACCATTTCATGGAATTCATTTCAAAGTATGTTAATATGGTCTCATTTACTCACGTTTCCCTGGCTCAGCCTATGATCAATTCACTAGATTTAACCTTTACATCATAGGATGTGCTCGTGAATGGGAAGCCTTCTCCTTTGTAAATTCTTGCTCGCCTTAATGGAAATGTTTTGTCTGGGATCCTAGTGGACCTCGTGAGTCATGTGAATGTAATCACAAAGGAGATGTTGCTTCTAAATTTCCTTCATAAGAAGGAATATAAGAAGAAGAAAAGAACCATACATACCCATGATGGACTCTCGCTTGCTCCCCTTGGTTTTATCTCTCTTTTCATCCTAGTAGGTTTGAAGGCCATAAATACCATTTTTAACATCATCCGAGAGTATAACTTATTCAGAGTGAAGCTAGGCATCCCATGGCTAGCTTCTATGAATGCACTCCCTTCGGTGATCTATAATTTTTTGAAATTCTCTCACGAGGGCTCAGTGCATGTCGTGCACAACACTAGGTATAAACCCCTGGTGTCACATTGGGCCTATTCATTAGGTCACTTTTGGCCTACCCCTATTGTTCTGCTTCCTCCAAGGATGAACCTATTGTATCACACTTACATTAAATACAAGAATGGGGGCATAGTGCTGAAGGTGACCAAGCCTCCTTCCTCCTATGTTATTTCAGTTAAGGCTTCCATGATAGCGCATCAACAAGCTACCTCTTCCTCCTCTCAAAAGGGGAAGGGGAAGGGGAAGTCTTCTCATGCCCAAGAGCCTTCCTCTTCTACTATTCCATTCACTTTTTCCTCTTGACCTACTACGACACCTTCGACTTTTGCCTCCATGCATCTCATAGGGAGTCTGATGGTGCCCACTTGGTGGGAGGCTAAACATCAGGTGTTCCACCTTCTTGTCTTTCCCATGGTTCTCATTGTTTATGGTAAGGGGAAGGGTCTCTATGTCTTAGCCTCTACGGCCTCCTACTACTTCTACCCCTAGGGTGATGAATGCGAAGAGGCCCAACCCTAAGGCGCTTGAGTCTACTTCTCTATCAATTGTTGTTTCTATTCCTACATCTCTTCCTCCTATTTTTGTCCAGGAGTCACTCCCTCCATCGAAAATGGTTGTGATGGACACTTCCATGGTAGAACAGGAGCCTTCTACTCCCCCTCAAGCCATAGCTTCCAACTCTTAGAGCTAAAGAAACCACCTTGCACATGAGCATAAGTGTCGAAGGAAGGCTTTGGCTATTGAGAAGGTTGCCTTGTAAAAGGTAGAAGAGGATATGACAACTCCTATTTTGGCATCTCCTACTATGCCCCCCTCTTTAGCCCCTTCTGATTTGGTTCTTATTGCCTCGATCTTGCTTTTGGCTCCCCCATGAGCATGGATGACCCTCACCCTAAATAGGTGCAAGTGTTCATCACTCCCTTAATTGAGCATCCTCTCCTAATGTACCTTTCAGACATCCTACCTTTCCCTAAGCCTATGGATATGCCAAATACAATGGTGGTATCCACTATGGTTTTTTCCTCTTCCTCCTCACCTTCTACCTCTTCTATAGGTATCTCACATCCTCTGATGAAGCATAAGTTGGAGGATGACCCTGCTTCTAATGGGGGTTAGAAGAAGGCACCGCCTTCTTCAGGAGAGGGCTCTGCTTTGGCTTGTGTCATCCTTGTGATGGAGGAAGCCCCCACATCCCCCGAGTTTGTCACTTCCCTCGAGTCTTTTGGTGAGGTTGGCAGTGGATATTGAGAGCCTCCTTCTTTGCCTACCTAGTTGACACATGACACTCCTATCAAGTGTGTGTTCAACTCAATGGATGATGTTATGGCGCTGTCAATGATCTTTGCAAGATTGATGATGTTTACCTCATAGGAATTGAGTGAAAAAGACCTTGAGGGGCCCTCTTCCTTAGCTCTTGTCGTAGGAGAATTATAGGGTGCTCCCCTTTCTATCCCACCCTTGTAGGCTCATGTGCCCTCTCCCTATAATGATCTAGATTGGGAGAACGATGACCTCCTAGCTGATGAGGACTAAGAGAGCACCTCTTCTTTATATGTAGATTAGATTTTTCTGTGTGTGTTGTGTTTCCCCCATACTTGTTTTAGGTGTTCTTGGAGGACCCTTGTCACCCTTGTAGGTGTTGTACTATAGGAGTGAAATTGTGTCATAAACTTCCTCTATTTTTTACATCATTCTTCTATTTGTTGTGCCTTGATTTTCAATAATTGGGGACAATACAAAGTGTTGGGGGCATTTAAGCCTCCCTTCCATGTTGACCCAATTTTTTTTTTTTAAAATCACGTACCCTTCTTCATGATCTGATATAGAAGGGGATTGGTGGAAATTCATACATATATTATATCTATCTATGTATCTATATCTATGAGCAGTTCTGACCCTAAATTATCAAATCCCCCTGTCTCTTGATTTCTTTGTCGTTGATCTTCCTTTCTATTCTTTATCTTTCTCTCTTCTTTGATTGCTTTATGATGTTGTGGTGCCTATGTGTTGTCCCTCATGTGTGTGACAACATTTCCATCGCTAAAAAAAATCCTTGTGATTAGCTCCCTTTTTTGCTTCCAACCATTGTTTCAATGTATTTTTCTCCAATTTTTTTTAAAAATCGACGTTATTTGTGGGGTCGGTGCTATTTTTGGCATTTATTGCACCAGTTAGAACAAGAAGGCTCTAAATTCGGCATAAAGTAGTGCCGAATTTTATGCCATGTTTAACGTTGGATTCTATGCCAAGTTCAACACCAAATTTAGCATCAATTCTAGCATCAAGCTTAGCATCGAGTTTTCACTGAGTTTAGCTCCCGAGTGTAGCACCGATAATAGCGCCTAATTTAATGCCTAATTATGCACCTACTTTGGAGTGTACTTTAGTGTTTAGTCTATCGCCGAGTTTAGCATCGAGTGTAGTGCCCTATTTTTTGGTTGAATTCATGATTGATTGGTCCTATGTGCATATCTTAGGGATTAGAACATATTAAATAAATAATATTGGCAACACTAGAACATATCAGCGGAAGAGAACACAACATGCCACCGATGGAGTGATACATTATACAGTAACGAAGTTTAACATGTGGTGAAAGTATATCGAGGGAACAAAAGGCTATCAGGCCAACATAAAGTTTGGTTCCCTTGATGTAATGATAAAAGGCTGAAGGCATTGGACGAAGTGACACTTATCGGTGAAAGTCTAACAAGAGTCTCCTCGATGACCCAATAAGACCATGAACCATCAAGTACATGTTAAGGAAGGATATCGAAGGAACTAGGGCACATCGAGGAGACATTGTCTGGCATCCCGCCGATACCTCAAAAGGGAGGAGTTCATCGATGAAGAAGGTGGTTATCAGTGAAAATGGAATTATGGTCTCACCGATGCAACACTGGTGATTGTTTTTGACTGATGTGATGTCTCATTTATATCGTTGAGATATTCAAAATAAATGATCTACCCAATGAAAAGATTGATAGCAAGTGGAGCATTTATGAGCTAGAGATGAGTGAATTATACCTCAATTTGATCACATCTTTTCATTAAGACTTGAAAAGGATTCATTGGATGTAGGAGCAGAAGAAAGGAGGTTGGGAATTCGCCATTACTACACAGCTCAAAACTAGTGAAAGAGAATCCAAGTAAGTATAGAAAAATTGACTAAGAATTTGCTTCTATAAAGACATAAGAAAATTGAACAATGGAAGAAAGCTCAGAAATGTTGAAAATTAAGAAACAAAAAATAGAGAAAAGACTTCTAAACTAGGACTTAATTGACCAATGCCTGGGGTCAGGGCCGAGACCTAAAAGGAGTGCACAGAAAAATCCTTCCATGGATAAGTTATGGGACAAGCACAAAGGTTTAGGAGACGTGTGGAAACCATGGCGGAGATATGAGCTATTCATATATCATTATATGAAATAGTATAGGTTTCAACCAGTCTGCAACCCGTGGAGATTGAACCTAGGAAGATTAGTGGTACCCAAAGTGTTTGTTAATGCAGAGCTAGTTAAAGATCTAGTCAACAAATATGACCCTAAAAGAAGAGTTATTCAATCACACAATGGGTTTGACATTCTCATTATCTCCAAAGATCTCATATCTAATGTTTTTCAATTGTAATGCTCTCTGAATTTATAATTTACAATCAAATACCTTCTAACAAAGTATTGGCACATGAACACGAGCTATAAAAGATGGAAGCTACCACTACACAGGCCAAGGGATGAAGGTATCCAACTCAAAAGGTTTTCTAGTAATGAAAACCCTCCATTTCATGAGGATTTATTTGAAGAATATTTTTAATATACATATTATTCAGTTGGACAAGTGTTAGGAGTAGAGGTCCTACCCCTCATGTCAATTTTCCCAATGGTCCTGGTTGTAGACATACAAATCAAATATTCTAGACCATTTGATTATGTCGGTTATTTATCCAATGCTCTGAACTAGGGGATGGGAAGGATCAAAAGCAATAGTGATAAAATTCATGATTTCAAACATTACTCTTTGTTTATGCATTTGCTTCTACATGAAGGACAAGTTAGAAGGTTCTGGGGAGAAGAATTAAGGATAAGAGATGTAGATGAAAGTGGTAATTATAAACCTGTACAAATGTGGACTTCCATATGGGATAGCAGATATGGCAGATCACAATATCTATACTTTGAGGAATATTTTTTCAAGTCATTGTTGAAATTGTTGGTACATCCATGTAATTATAACCTGTCCCTTGAAATATAAAAATTCTTGAGACCAAAGGAAAAGGACCCCAGGAAAAATGTAAATCATAACTAGGGGGATTGGAATGCATTTCATGATTGCACTATGATTAGAGTCTATGGGTTTGAAGGAGCCCCACATCTATTGCCAAAAATAGTTCTAGACATAATAGCCTATTTGGAAATTGTGAGACAATTGGCTAAATATGATGTAAAACATCTTAAGAGATACAATAAGCATTCTATCATGCCTAGCACTTTGTGCTTTGGAGATTTTACAGTAGTCACCAATGAAGGGTATGAAGAAATTGATACAAATTGGAAAAATACAATTTATCGTTGGGTAATGAAAGAAAGAATTTTGATACAGAGGGTTTTATTCACAAGGCAAAATTTTCACAAGGAATATCAAGGTATGAACACCAATTATTTGTTGATGATGTAATAAGAAATTATGATGATGCCTCAACAAAAGATAGGATGACTGCATATAACAAAGTTGTGCTTGCTGAGACCTGGAAGAAAGGAAATGTCCCATCCTATTCAGGGGCATTTAATGAAGTGCATGATCCTCTGGAAAGAATTGAGCAGCTCGTCACTCATGTGGATGAGATAATAAAAGATGTACCCCTAGATGTCTTTGAAGCACCTCAAACAACTTATTCAGGAATGTAGGCTAAGGACATAGAGCCTCTTGATTACATACCGTCACAGCCCACTCTAGAAATGAAATTCTCTGTAGATATAGCCATGAGTGAAGAAGATGAAGAAGAGAGTGATGAGTAGGATGATGAGGCCAAACAGATAAGTGCCCCTTTAGTTACACAATATGAGCCACCTCTAGAACAAAAAATTGTCAAATTTGAAGCATCAGATGAACTCTCTGATGATGTGAGAGTCAAGGCCACACAATAATTTATTTCTGATAGTGATTTTGTCAAGACTTCTGAATTTAAATCATTTGTTTATGAGCATAAAGGAAAAATGCTAAGACAGAGGATGAAGGATATCACTCTTGGGCAGGAGGAATCCACCTTGGAAGAGTTGAGAAAATAAATAGACAAAGAGTTAGAATCTATCACCTCCAAAATGGGAAAAGAATTACTTCAAGAGGTTGGGGTAATACTCTTACCAGGATGGGATATCAGCTCTGCAATAGTGTTTGACAGTTTTAGGAAAAGAGGAGACAAAACAATGCATCTAATGGAAGATGCGAGTGATAAAATGTACTCAGGATCAGGGTATAACCTAGATGAAGCCACCCTACTGATTTGGGCATTGTATCCTCAAGATAAAAGGCCTACTCTCATCAGTAATCCAAACCAAGTGTTTGGAAATCTTTTGGTCCACAAGGTAGGGGACACTAACCCCATTGAAATAACTGATCTAAGCATAAATGTTGCAAAATTCACTAAGGCATAGATTGAAAAATTGGTAAAACAAAATGATAAATTAAGGAGGTGGCTAGTCACAGAGATAAAACATCTTCCTCTTCCAAATCAGAATTATATTTGCCATGGTTAGAGAGTGAAAAAAGAATATTGGATGCATTAGCAGATGTAGCTTACTAGAAACACTTTCATCAGAAGTCTCAATAGAAATGCAAGGAGCTAGAAACATGAATAAAAATCACTAAATATAATGTTGTGTTTGAGATAATCAAAAAAAGATTCAACATGATGATGGATCGTGCTAATGAATATTGGAAATTGTTTAAAGAAACACACTCAACACTTTTGGAGAATGAAAGATTGCAAAGATGGATGATTGACAAAAGGGAGGAGCTGCAAAATGAGAAAGCCATGAAAGTTCAGACATTGCAAACATACAATAAGCTGGTGGAATCACACAAGTACCACAATAGGCTCAAAGAGGACCTTGACTATTTCGATTTGCATCTTGCAGTCCATGATAGCCTTGGAAATCCTAGGGAGCAAGATGATTGGAAGGATGAGCTCGCCATGTATCTACATATCGCATTGCAAGAAATAAACGATGAAGAGATGGTGTTACAAAATACACATAAACAACTTGAAAAGATTATGTATGTGGAATATGATATGAAAGGTGCAATTTCCAACGTGGAAACTTATGTTGAGGAGGAATACACTTGTCATCTCTTTGCCATCAACTTGTTCATCAGCCTAACCAGAGATGCAACAAATACATAGGGGCATCCATTGGATCTTAAATACCAGCCGACATCATAAGGAAGATACACTCTATAGGCGGTGCATTATCATGGAGTAGGAGCCTTGAACAAATCTTAAGTGGTCATGGGAACATGTTGGAAGATTAACGGATCAATGCATTCATGTGCTGAAGTGTTATGTTTTCATTTATGTTACTTAACTATTTGTCATCAAACATCATAACTATTTGTTATAATGCATATTATTTAAAAGGAAATATAATGGAGATGATTGATTATAATTCGTAATCCATTTTCAGTGTTCAATTGTTGTGTCAATTTTTCATGCTTATTTATTGCTTTGTTTTCTCCAAAGTGATCTTTTCAATTTATTTAATTCTGTAAGATTTATTAGGGCACATTTGTTGTTATTGTGTGGATGCTTTTATTGGTTTCTGTTTAGGTGTGAATTAAAGTCCTTTCAAATAATTTACTTTAATTGGCTCCTATTAAGGATTAAAAGTCCTTTTAGAGAAATTGTTTTGATTGGTTTACATCAACTTAAGAATTAAAATTCCTTTCATACTTCCACAATAACTTGAGGGGATAACACTGGGATTATTAAAGAATAGCACTATAATATCAATTGAAGCAATATAATGGAGAACATCTTATTATCAGATATTCTCCATGACTGTGTTATCATTATGTATTTTTCTTATGTTTTCCATACTTATTTCTTCTTATTTTTGAATGATTATCAGTTATTGAGCCTCAATATTGTGCTTATGTGAATGAATATGCTAATACAATAAAGCATTTATTGTGGATGTTGGTAGCTGCTAATTTTTTTGAAAATTTGAGCTTATTTTTCCTTGTTACATGTTCAACATAAAAATGGAAACTATTTATAAATAATAAAGTTAACAAAGTTGCTTATTTAAATAATTGTGAGTTATGTGCATTAATATTTTATTAACTTTTGTGTCTTCACGAATATATGTTGATACAAAATGAATGGAAGAAGCATCCAAGTAATCCTAATTTTTTCTACCAACAATTCATACCAAAGATTGAAAAATTTAAGGATATTGCAATAGGTAATTTGTATTGACACAAATAATATAACTGAAGCATTTCAAAGTTTAGGCCATAAGAATCATCCTTTTTTAAACATGGTTTGCAAATAATTCTGAAAATTTAGAAGTCTTGGTCATTAACCTTATTGTCTACTACAATGTCATCTAGTGTATCATTGTCAATGTTCATATGTTATTTCAACTAATTAATATTATCATCATCCTCATCTTGATCTGCATCATCTTCATCATCATTGAAATTTGACTGTAGACCATCTATATTGTTACTAGATGTATTTGGATCATGATTTTCTATACCATCCATATTGTTGTCTTCCATAACATCATCTAACTCTGGATTGTTGTCTTCTTGTGCTTGAACATAACCATCTTCAACATCATCATGGATGTCAATTTCTTCGATGGTCTCTAATCCCTCTCTCTCATTTTGTTGGCCATCATTGTTTTGCTCAGTATCCGCTAATGCATCGTCAAATACATGCCTTAATCTTGGATCATAATGTATGACAAACATCCATTTCGGGTCCAAAATATCTTCATAGAAAATACCTGCACATGAACGAAATACATATATTAGACGTATGTTATAACAATTTTACTGATTAATAAACACATATATATATTCGCAATAAACTATGAATTAATAGATAAATGATCACTAGCGCTTCTTGTTTGAGTTAAAGAAATTCCTACTCACAATGAATTGGTAGAACATAAGGCTCCTTATCCTCCGGTAGGAAGCATGCGGAATCTATAGAAAACAATCCACTATTGGTATCATGTATTGGTGTCCTCTCAAATGCTTCATACCATCTACACTTAAAAATACAACATTTAAAAGAGCGGTAATCCAACTCAATAATTTCTTGTATTTTCCCAACATATTGTAGATTCCCTTCAATTATATTCTTATCTTTTGAGCTTGATCGACTAGATTGCTTCAGTCAACCATGATGCCACAATCAAAGGATCGTCTATTTACATCTACACTTTCTACATGATAATGTAGACCATATTCCCATATTGTTGGATATTTCCTCACCTATGAAAGACCATTTGTTTCAATAAAAAAAAATATAATGATGAATATTGAAATAGTTAATAGTGTCAAAACTATAAGGAAACAACATTTTGTAAAATTCCAACTGTACCTTTCTTTCACATCCTCTAGACATGTTGATTTCATCTTCTGTTATGTCTGAATCTATACCTGCATCTTCTATTTGATTTTGAATTTGTTTAGTAACCCATTCTAGTGTGCAATATTTGCCCCATTCCCCCAAGCAGATCAGTGGGAAGTAGAGTATTCCTTGGGTTCGATCTCTTAAACTATCTCCTTGCTTCGAACACTTCTTCTCTCTTTTTATCATATAGATCAATCCATTTGTTCATAAATTCCATGTGGTACAGAATGAACTTGTCGAGTATAGAAATATCGTCTACACCTATTACATGTAAACATGTTTATTTCAAACTCCAAATGTCATGCTGTTAATTTGACAAATAAATTATAGAGTAAATTAATGATTGCAAGAAAAACAACCACACTGATCATGAATTTACTTACTAATTTGTACTTCAGCACCATTATATTGTGGTTTTTCTCCATCAATAATATCTTATGCTCGTTCTTCATCCCAGATGTGTGGCCCATATTCAAAATCCTTACCAAGGAATTCACATAGGAATAAAAAAGCTTCAGTCAATACATACCCTTCAGCCATGCAACCCTTTGGATGTGCCTTTTGTCAGACATATATTTTAAGAGTTTTCATATACCTCTCAAAGAAAAACATCCACCTCGTTGATACGACACCCACTAATTCAATGTCATCGAATAGGTGTATAAGTAAATGGACTTGTAGGTCCATGAAACTGGTAGGGAGCTCCTTCTCAAATACACATACAATTTCCGCAATTTCCTTCTTCCACTTTGGCACTTCACATTCGTGGATCTCCTTGGAGGTCACCCACCTAATATAAGAATAGTAAATTAGTATGAACCTTTAGTCAAAAATTAAAATGCAATATAATATCTCTATGTATCTCACACATGAACATTTCATATAACTACATACCTTGTAAATGCTGACAATCAACTTATGGCATTCCTTAAGTCAACTGTAAGACAGGAATCCCCCCTAATTTCCAATGGCATGATATGCTATCAAACACATTTATGAAAAGGTCATTAGTAATTTTTTCTCACACAACAAAATATCAAAATGTATTTAGTACTTAATCAATGTTACCAGTAAATGTTAAATAATGATATATAATACCTTCATAAAATTATGAAAATCATGTGTTTTAAATCCTGTGATATGTCCATCAACTGTAAAAGCTTTAACCAATGATGACCCATAACTAGTAGGTGTCCTTATTGAACGGATGATATTTTTTAGTTGGTCTAGTTCTTTTTTTTTCAAAATCCATGGAGCTTCTACATATGTTTCATTTTCCTTGTTTGGCCACAAATATTTTCTATCAATTTTGGTACGCGAAAGAGAAATATCTCTCCTCAAAGACAAGGTGTCCTTCTCTTTGCCTGATATATGCCAAAATATAGAATTTGGGAAATTTTTGAAGACGTGCATAGGATCTAATAGGTGAGATATTAATAGATCCTTCCAATAAGGGAGCTCATAAAATATGGATTTCCTTTTCATTCCTTCTGGCATATTACCTAGAACTTGTTCTGGTTCTTGAATTGAATCACCCCAATCAAAAAAATCCTCCCAAGATTTCAATTCAACATCTTCATACTTTTTAAGCCAATCACCTAGACCCATAATCATGGGAGGGCCTCTATTTTCAACTTTTCCATCAAATTGATTCTTCAGGCGATTTCTAAACCTATCATCTAGTGGTAGAAACACCATGTTGTTTGCATAAATAAATTTATGTAGATCTTTAGAATACCGCCCTTGAAATTGTTCTACACATCTTGGACATGCAAATATCCCCTTTGTTTGAAGCCTTGCAATTCAAAAATTAATGTTAATAACATAAAAAAAAATAGTATAAAACTAAGTATGAAAGTTGGGATGAAAATAAATTATGAGTGTAAATACGTAAATATTTTATCTTACTGGAACAAACACTAAGTCTTGGGAAATCATGAATAGTCCAACATAGCACACCATACAACATGAAGGACCTATTTGATGGAGGACATGATATGTCATGCATTCTTATGCCTTTCCATAGCAGTTGCATCTCATCAATAAAAGGTGCAAGATAAACATCCATGGTTTTAACTTGATGTTTTCCTGGAACAATGAGAGTCAGCACAAGGTGCTCCTTTCTAACACTCATCCATGGGGGAATATTGTATACTATCAATCCGACTATCCAAACACTGTAATTTGAGCTTAGGAAAGAGAATGGGCACACTCCATCAATTGTAAGACCAAACCTGATACTACGGGGTTCATCTTTGAATTTTCTTGGCCATTTTTCCTCTATGTGTTTCATTGCTTTGGAGTCGGCCGGAATTTGCATGAATACATCTTTACTCCTGTTCTTTGCATGTGAATCCATCAATTATGCAAGTGACTTGCAACGAAACATTCGTTGAAGTCTAGGTATAATTGGCATGTGACATAAAACCTTATTTGGAATTGTAGGACCTTGTACATCTGTACGATATCTCTTCTCTTTGCATACAAGGCATTCTACCTTGTTCTGATATTCATCTTTGTATAAAATGCAATCATTTTTACATGAATGAATTTTCTTATATTCAATCCCCAACTCAACCAACAACAGACATGCCTCTCTGCAAGTTGATGGCAACACATTCTCTTCAGGGAATATTTTAGTTTTTAGTGCCCTATAAGATTGCCAAAGATTAAATCAATTAAATTTTTTACTTATGATGAAAATGTTTGATATGTCAATCTATACTAGGATTGTTTATATACAATATATGGTTTTAAAATCATCTTAAATAAATATAAACAAAGTCAATGAATGTTTATGAATTGTGTACACCAATTGACAATGGAAAGTAAGAAATAGATTTCAACTCACTTCAATGGGGTAGTGAATCCATTGTCTGACCAACCGAATAGTGACTTGATTTCTAATAATATTAATGTGCATGCCATTTGTGAGGTTCTAGTTGCACCCAATTTGAACACGGGTGTCTTCGCTGCTTGCTTGATGGAGTCTTTCAGGTTGTTATCATCAACATTATATTGGTGTGGTAATTATCCCTACTATCATCGTTACTGTCAGCCATATGATCATTATTGTCATCATTGTTTCCATCCCCAAAGAAACATGCAAGAATTTCATTCAATCCTTCTTCATGCACTACATTTTCACTATCATGATCATCATCCTTAAGGCTAGGTGGCATCTCATCAGTGTATGCAAATCTCATCAACTCTTCAAATTTCTCAAGTGGTAGTAATCTCTTCAAACTTTCTCTTTTCACCCTAGTATGGTTTAAAGGATGGTTTGGATCATCTTGTCCAAATCTTAATAACCCAGTTAGATCATGGGTATTAGTATGTGTTTCATCAACATCTTCTACCTATAAACAAATGCAAGCATTATTTAATTTTTGGAAACAATTGGATAAATCATAAATGTATCAATTTCAAAGAAATATAATCAAATATGGCTTAAAAAATAAAAATAAAAATTGTATGAACATATATACATCAATTGAATAATGGAACATTATTTTGAAAGGAAAATAGAGGTGGGGAATCGCTTTCCTAATGCTAATACAATAGAGGAGGAGTGCAAAGACCAGTTTTAAAGCTTCTTAAAACAACTGAGATGAACACATACAAAGTAAAAGGGATAACAAAAATAAGCAATCACAGATAACACCAGATTTATGTGGGAAAACCCTTTCGGAAAAAAACCCACCACATCAAGAGAAGACACTTTGTATTTCAGTAAAATAAATTACATACAAAGCTCACAGTCCTCACTCTCTAATAGTTAGCTCATAGCAGCAACAGACTATAGTATTTTTATTTTCTCACTGTTACTAAATTTCTACAAGTATACAATGAATACAATACAATCTATTTTGTCTTTCTCTCACTTATTCATACTTCACCGTCACCCTTCGATTGACTTATATCAATAATATAATTGATTGTACAAGTCTTACATCGCATTTAACATTCCAACCAATCGCATGTCTTAATGATGAATCGATCGCCCAATCAAGTTACCTGATCTTTTGACCGATCTTCTCTGCATCGGGCCACCCAGGCATTAACTTCCTTGCCTTAATCGGATTTTTTCACCAGTTGAAACACGTCTTCCATTTACTACTTTCATCGCTCCATACATTGACCAATCAAGTATTGATTTCTTGCCACACGTCGCCATCCCATTCGCTTATCGCTTTGACCATAAGTCAAAAAAGCCACCTGAGCTTTGAGCTTCTCATACCACGCCACTGCCAAGCCCTGTGAGACCTCCCGTGGTATGGTGGTTCCACCACCCAACCGCAAGTCTCTTCTAACACTGTCGTGGTACCAAGGTAGTGGCTTGTCTACCAGCCTGCTACTTAACACCGTGTCACCGCCGGGCTCATAACGTTCTTCCATGGTATGGTGGTGCCACCACTCAACCGTGAGGCTAAGCAAAGCCTCTCACAGTCTGGTGGTAACCACCTACGTCGACCATCGAGCTCCATTGTGTTACCAGGCTCTGACCACAAGACCTCCGTGGTAGGGAGGTAACTGTAAGCATTGACCACCGCGGTTTACTGTTCCACCGCGACATGGCCAAAAGGCCATCGTGGTGGGGCAGTAAGCGTTCTTTGCAGATCGCTAGCCATTAACTGCAGCCACCATGAATCCACTAAGCGAAACCTATGGTAAGGCGTTAATCGTCAACCTGACTGTCACCCTTCACCATGTTGTCATGCCATCAATGAACAACCTCTGTGGTAGGGAGGTAAAGCTTCACCCTGACTGCACCTGTCAACCGTGCTACCACTAGCCTGAGACAAAGACCCCGCGGTATGGAGGTGACATCACCCAACTGCGAACATACCGACAAAGGCCCGCGGTAAGGTGTTAAACCGCCATACCATGCCTCTATGAAAGACTCTCAACGGTATAGCGGTAGAGGCTATGAAAGATAAATTTTCCAAGTCTTTTAGAGGTCCAAGCCAGAAGTTGAGGCACTTGTTCCCAACATATTTTATAGACTACCTTTTTTATACAATAATTTAAATAAAACACAATTTTGACAACATAGTTTATAAAACATCAGTCCACACCCATTTATTATTCTTTGGTTTTTTTCCCTTAAGAACATCCTTAGGGAGACCTTGTTTTTCCCTTTTCTTACATGCAAGAGTGAATTTTAAGAAGGGGTAATCAATCAATAACTCATCCCCAATGGTAAGGTCCTTAACAGCCTTAACCATTATCAATATATCAACCTCTCTTTCCATATCTCCATCTTTATCATTTATAACATCAACAAATTAACAATTCGGTCTTACATTAGGGTTCCTTCCCTTACTACTATTTATAAATCCTGCAATATTTTTGTGTGTGTGTATGCACGTCCATCTATATACATAAGATGACCTCTATTAATTGATTTTCCACTTTCCAATTGGAGATGATGTGTATACATATTCAAATTTAGACCATATGCTGACATGCTAGGCTTATATTCTGCTAGTGCTCTCCATTCACCACTGTAATATGATGGACCATAATATGGCATTAATCTCCTAGTGGTTTGTTTTGAATTATTTCTATGTTTAGATTCCACATGTACATTTTGGACAATAAAGATGCCTAGATTCACTCCATGAATATTGGAGGGTCGTATCATGTAGCTATATCCCCAAAATTGAAACACCTCGTACACTCTAGGTAGTTGTTGATCACTAGGCCAAGTGCAATATAGTCGACGATCAAATGTCTCTTTGTAAATTAATCTCAAACTCAAGGGAAATTCATCATCTCCATCACATTCATTCTCATAGGGTATGTAGTCCACCTTCCCCCTGTCTTTAAGAAAATTATGCATCTTTAAACCGGTTCTTGTTCTGTGACTTGCTTTCATCAATTCCTCATCTTCCGAGCTAGTATATTGGCACATATTTTTGTTAGATGTATCATCTGATAAATGATCATTTCCCTCTAGGATGGAAGTCGGTTATCTAGGAAACTTTAAACCAAAAACTTTATCCTGCAAGTATCCATTGAGAAAAAATTAGTTATTTAGATAATATAAAACAATGTTTAAATGAAGTATACATGTTATTTATATCAAATTAGAAAATTCCTAACCATGAATCGATTGTAGGAGGCATACTACTGACAAAAATCTTGTCATATATGTAATGTCTTTGTACAATTGCTCATTTGAATTGTTTCTTTCCATGATATACAAAACAACCATAAACAACAAGTTTCTCAAAGTATTCATCCCATGTACTATAGTCCTGATCAACCTCTTGTTCAGTGCAATCATTTGTTGTGTCTGGAAGATCCATTGTTGTATCCTCTTCCACCCACTGTCATTTACATGATTTAATAGTTTTAGGTCCACGTCCATGTACATATCTTCTTCTTTTTCTAGTTGAATGCTCAGAATCTGCATTTGCTCCAATCTCCATCTAAAATAATTAACAACATGCATTAATTTATGTCAAGATTGGATAATACATTATAAATTTCAATAATACTATGAAAAAAGATGGACGTATCACAAAATGCCATTAGATCATTTTTTCCTAAGTTAAGTCAAAATTTGAGTACCTGATGTCCCACTTCATCCGTTTTGTCCTCATTTGATTTGACACAATTTGTTTCCATGGCCTCGTCTTGCCCCTATAATACAAACATAATAAATAATGTTTACTACACCAATTATATCATTTCAACGAATATGCTATCCAACACAAAACCTCACTTTAGTCATATATTTTCTCAAAGTATTCATCCCATGTACTATAGTCCTAACCAACCTCTTGTTCAGTGCAGTCATTTGCTGTGTCTACAAGATCCATTGTCATATACTCGAACACTCATTGCCATCTACGTGATTTAATAGTTTTAGGTTTATGTCCATGTACATATCTCCCTCTTTTTCTAGTTGAACGGTCAGGCTTTGCATTTGCTCCAATCTCCATCTAAAATAATCAACAACATGCATTAATTTATGTCAAGATTGGATAATACATTATAAATTTCAATAATACTGTGAAAAAAGATGGATGTATCACAAAATGCCATCAAATCATTTTTACATAAGTCAAAATTTGAGTACTTGATGTCCCACTTCAGCCATTGTGTATTCATTTGACATGACACGATCAGTTGCCATTGCCTCGTCTCACCCCTATAGTACACAACATAGTAAATAATGTTTAGTACACCAATTATATCATTTCAACAAATATTCTATCCAACACAAAACCTCACTTTAGACATATATTTCACACTTTAGATGACTCATCTAGTTGTATAGGGGTCATTTCTAAGTTCACAAATCTAACCTCTATTAGTTTTGCACCCACAAAATTGACATGGGATAAGGAATAGATAAAATAGGGAACCATGATTGCTCCCTTGGAACATATGAAGATGAAGTCATTTAGGATCAATTTATTTATCAACTTCCAAGCAAAATACATCATTTTGCACTGCTAGGAACTAAATTAGGTGCACTTTGCGTCACCTTTTGCATCCCAAACAGATTACATTTTTTGGATGAAAGGTGGCACTAAATTAGGCACACTTTTCTACGTCGACTATGGCACCAACTATTGAACCAGGAAAAAAAATTTAAAACTTCCTGTGTCAAGAAGGAAGAGATGACAAGAGAAAATAGTTGCACAAAGGAAGAGATGACAAGAGAAAAAAGCCACGCAAAGGAAGAGAGGACAAAAAAGGGAAAAATGGTGCGAAGGAGGGCTACAAGCAAGTAGATCATAAATTCAATTTAGTTTGTGACACCATAGGTAAGGTTACAATTTATTTTTTTCGTTCCCACAAATATTTTACAGAACAATGAGCTCGTGGTTTTGAATTGATTGTGCACACACATTCATTTTCCTTCTAATTAGTGGATATGACTCGAGCATGGTACCTATCTATGTTAACTCTCAATAAACCACACTTTGTGCCCTTTTTATCCCCCAAAGATTACCATTCTATACAGGTGCGCAAGCGTTGTTTTTTACAATACATTTGTTTCATTTTGTATATATTTATATCCTTTCAAATATATTTATAATATTTTATACAAGTGCACAAGCAATTGATTCATAGGCATTTAAATCTAGAAAGAGAGTCATTCAAGGTAAAACTTTCATACCACAAACTGGACGAAAAATTTCATACCTGACAGTGTGTACTTCGTTTGCCTCCACAAACTCGACAAAAATAATTTGCCCTAGATCGCCTCAAAATGTCAAGCGATAGAGGGAAGAGAATAAAGGGAGCAGAATTTGGCCACGATGAGGTAATTCATTGTTAATTTATAGATTTGTAAATGTTTCCCTTATTTCTTTCATTTTTCATTTTTACTTTTTATTTTTAAATTTAAAAGAATAAATTTGTTGTATATATATATATATATATATATAGGGACATGTGACTTAAAAAGATAAAGAGGCATTGGCTTCCATATTGGGGGCAGAGGCAGTGAACAAATTGGATGATGTGTGTTGTACAATGCTTGCTAGATACATAGAAAACCGATCTAGTGAAGCCCCTCAAACATTGCAACCAAATCAACTGTGTCAAATGGAATCAATTGATTCCCCAAGCAGTCCTGGATCAAGCAAAAGATCCAGGTGAAATCAGTAATAGTAAACTCTAGGAATGTAGAACAGGGAGCAGAGGCTTCCACTATCCCACCCACCCCTGGGACACAAACTTCTTCCACCATGACAAGTTTTCAATCTTGCATTGGTACCTTCAATAGAAAGATAGAATATGATGTGGTTTCAGGGGAAGTCCAAATGAAAGCTGTTGGAAAAGGGTTTGTTCATAGGTTGAAGGAATCATTCCTTCAACAGTTCAAATACCATCTACATTTTCCATTCTCAAAGATACCCATACACCTGCAAAAAGCAGTTATCAATGACATGGAGACTGAATTTGGCACAGGTTGGTTTGTGAAGAAGGTAAAGCTACGAATGTCTCAAAATTGCAAGAGATTTCAGTGCAACCAAACAAAGAAGATAAAAAAAATCCCTCCTGAGCTAAGGCTCAAAAAAAGGCCACTTGATGTAAGTGTCAAAGTATGGAAAGAGCTTGTAAAAGCATATGAGAATTCTGAAGCACGGAGGAAGTCCAGTGAGGAGAGTACGCAGGTATTTGAATTTTCTCATAAGATTATATAAAATTTATTAAATGATTTTTAAATTGTATTTGTGCATAGTTAAATTGAATTAGTATATGTTTCAGGATAAGGCCTCCAAGGCTAGGCTTCAAAAACTTTGTGCCATGCATCACAGTGGCCAGAAAGGTTTACAGGCCTTGATCTTTAAATTTGTAAGTATATTTAATATGTTAAATGATATTTTTTTAATTCCCTAGGAAAAATTAAATGATTGCATATCAATTAGTTTAACTAGATGTGCCATGTTTTAACAAGAGGAGAAATATGGTTGGCATCCAAAGAAAATTGATAATGAAAAGTTACAAAGAAAAAAGTGGGCCGATTTTTTAATCTGGATGGAGAACGAGGTATCAATAGTTGACTTTCAGTTTCAATAACTTAGTTGGATATTGTTGTGTTAATATGTCAATTTTCATTTCTTGTGTTGAGTTGTTTATTGATGCGTAGGATGAGTTCTAAAGTGCTTCTCTGTTGGCCCTAGATCCCACTCAATTTTCCCATTATTTCATGTTGAGGAAAAAAATATTATTTTCCTTAAAGGGTAGTGGGTGACATTCATGCCTTATTTTCATCGTATCTTTTAATTAATGACCATTGTCTTTTAATATCTCTTAAGTGTCCTCATTTAAGTTATGAGATGTATCATTTGAGTAACTTAGTCACATGTTGATTTGATTTATCTTCTTTTCTCTCAAACATGGTATCTCAAGGAGTGCTTCCTTGAATTCATGTTGCCATTCTACTAAGAGATCCACATGCATCTTTGTCATCCTTCCTCACGATGCTCCCATTCTTTTAACATGTAAGAATGTTTTGATTCATCTTGGTAGGTATCCTATAGATCTAGCACATCATTTGGTGTAGCTAACCAACCACTTAATTTGTCCATCTAATTTTAAAAAAGGTAGTAAATTCCTATCTTACAAGTTAAAAAAACTCCATAAATAAAGAAATCAATAGTAAAAAACATGGAACTTGATCTGATCAACATAGAGAAGCATGTAATAATAGACTTCTTAACATTCAAAAGATAAATGGAATGTCCTTAACACCAAGTAGAGCTATCCAAAAAGCTAACTAAAAACACAAATGTGCTCCCACATAGAATGGCCTAATGGTTGGTTTTCATAGAAGTCAAACTATCGAACTAGCAACACTGATCAAGTTAACATATATGCATCATTTGCATAAACAACTAAACCATTTATGTGCATGAATAAATAGTAGAAGGATGTAGATGAATTCAATTCATCTAACATTATGCCTCTTGGAAAGCATTCCTCTTGAATCTCTAATATCAGGTGCCCGAGACATCCATGTAGCTTTTACCTTTCATCATCACCTTTCCTCTTCACTGTCAGACTCGTCTCCTCTTTCCTTATCTGCATTTCTGGCTTCGGCTTCTAATTCATCCCATGTTTTACCTTCATCCCCTTCAGAATCTTCTTCTTCTTCGTCCTCATCTAAATCCAAAAGAGATTCATCTTTTGAACCTTCCTCATCTAATTTTGATTCCTCTTCTACATCAGAGGGTTCATATCCTTGATCTGACTCTTTTGAATTATTAGAATCAGAATCACTAGCTTCCATATTCAAAAATTTCCAACCACCATCTTCAATAAATTTGTCTAGATCATCAGTAATAGTCTTCAAAATTGGCCGCCAGTTCAAGTTCATTTTGCTTTCATAATACTTTATATCCATGGATTTCAACCATTCCTTGATGCCATGAAGCGAAGATTGAGGAATGGTGTCAATGGAGTTCAACCATTTCTCTTACTCGCTACACAAATCCTTGAAAATCCACATTGATTTTATTTTTCTTGTCCCTCTCTTGTTGTTCTTCCTCAATTTCATCAGGATCATACATTGACCTTCTTTCCCCTCCTAAATTTTGGACCACATCCATTACCTCCACATAAAACTGGACATGCTTGGTCTTCTTGGTTCCCACGCCATGAAATGGTTATGCAAATGAAAATGAAGCAAAGTAATCATCTTTCTTCCTCTTTCATGAAAACCAAGCTCTCTAAATGGTCTATCAAACTCTAGTTAAAAATATTTTAGATGAGGCTACTCCCATAGCTCTCTTACTCGCTTGAAAAATCCTTGAAAATATGCATTGATTTTATTTTTCATGTCCCTCTCTTGTTGTTCTTCCTCAATTTCATTAGGATCATACATTGACTTTCTTGCCCCTCCTAAAGTTTGGACCACAACTATTACCTCCACATAAAACTGGACATCCTTGGTCTTCTTGGTTCCCACACCATGATATGGTTATGCAAATGAAAATGAAGCAAAGTAATTATCTTTCTTCCTCTTCCATGAAAACCAAGCTCTCTAAATGGTATATCAAAATCTAGTTCAAAATATTTTAGATGAGGTTGCTCCCATAGCTCTCTTACTCGCTTGAAAAATCCTTGAAACTTTGTATTGGTTTTATTTTTCATGTCCCTCTCTTATTGTTCTTCCTCGATTTCATCAGGATCATACATTGACCTTCTTGCCCCTCCTAAATTTTGGACCACATCCATTACCTCCACATAAAACTAGACATCCTTGGTCTTATTGGTTCCCACGCCATGATATGGTTATGCAAATGAAAATGAAGAAAAGTAATCATCTTTCTTCCTCTTCCATGAAAACCAAGCTCTCTAAATGGTATATCAAACCCTAATTTTAGATGAGAATGCTCCCATAGCTCTCTTACTCGCTTGAAAAATCCTTGAAACTCTACATTGATTTTATTTTTCTTGTCCCTCTCTTTATGTTCTTCCTCAATTTCATCAGGATCATACATTGACCTTCTTGCCCCTCCTAATGTTTGGACCACATCCATTACCTCCACATAAAACTGGACATCCTTGGTCTTCTTGGTTCCCATGCCATGATATGGTTATTCAAATGAAAATGAAGCAAAGTAATCATCTTTCTTCCTCTTCCATGAAAACCAAGCTCTCTAAATGGTATATCAAACTCTAGTTCTAAATCTTTTAGATGAGGCTGCTCCCATAGCTCTCTTACTCACTTGACAAATCCTTGAAACTTTGCATTGATTTTATTTTTCATGTCCCTCTCTTGCTTTTCTTCCCCAATTTCATCAGGATCATACATTGACCTTCTTGCCCCTCCTAAAGTTTGGACCACATCCATTACCTCCACATAAAATTGGACATCCTTGGTCTTCTTGGTTCCCATGACATGATATGGTATACAAATGAAAATGAAGCAAAGTAATCATATTTCTTCCTCTTCCATGAAAACCAAGCTCTCTAAATGGTATATCAAACTCTAGTTCAAAATATTTTAGATGAGGTTTCTCCCATAGCTCTCTTACTCGCTTGACAAATCCTTGAAACTCTGCATTGATTTTATTTTTCCTATCCCTCTCTTTTTTTTCTTCCTCAATTTCATCAGGATCATACATTGACCTTATTTCCCCTCCTAAAGTTTGGACCACATCCATTACCTCCACAAAAAACTAAACATCCTTGATATTCTTGGTTCCCATGCCATGATATGGTTATGCAAATGAAAATGAAGAAAAGTAATCATCTTTCTTCCTCTTCCATGAAAACCAAGCTCTCTAAATGGTATATCAAACTCTAGTTCAAAATATTTTAGATGAGGCTGCTCCCATAGCTCTCTTACTCGCTTGAAAAATCCTTGAAACTCTGCATTGATTTTATTTTTCTCGTCCCTCTCTTGCTGTTCTTCCTCAATTTCATTAGGATCATACATTGAACTTCTTGCCCCTCCTAAAGTTTGGACCACATCCATTACCTCCACATAAAACTGGACATCCTTGGTCTTCTTGGTTCCCACGCCATGATATGGTTATGTAACCACATTGTTAGCAAGGAGCAATGAATAATTCGGTGTTTTGGGGTTACCAGTCTCTAACTGCAAATTATGAAACCCAAGTGATACATTAAAATCCATTCCAGCCTTCATAATTTTGTCATTTCTTGAATTCAAACTTAACAGACTCTTGAAATTTGATCCCTATTCCTGTTCCTGCAGACTTTGTAAGATGAGAAAAAAGTTTAGGGCCATCTCTTTGAACTACCTCCATAGCTGCCTTATATTAACATGCATGAACATGATATGATTATATACATGAAAAGGTCACTTTAAAATAGTATAACCAAAGTACAAAATGTCATGAAGAACTATTCATGGTTATATCGGCCCATCGGGGGAATGTCATAATTTTTTCCATCGATGTGTTTACTTTTGTTAACTTTATCGGTATATCAAGGAGAACACCTTAGGAGTCAGCCCGATAGGGTATTGTTACTCTAATACTACATTGTGAGCTATTTTCATCGGGCCATCGGTGGGGCAGTGATGGGGGTTCCACCGATGAAGCATTGTTAGGCCAATGGTATTGAATTTTGCTAGGAATGGGGGAAAGACTACGGGATTTCAATTTTATGGGTGCAATGGAGGCTATAATATGGATCTCGTCACACAAATTTCTACAATTTGTATTGATCATAAAATTAAAGTGTGGTGTATTTCTATGGTATATGGAAGGTAGGTGAGGTAGAGGCTAGTGGAAAATGCCATATTTTTCTAGTCCCAACACCTTGAAACTCTACATTGATTTATTTTTTTCTTGTCCCTCTCTTGTTGTTCTTCCTCAATTTCATCAAGATCATACATTGACCTTCTTGCCCCTCTGTCATGCCCATAATTTTTTTGCTAGAAAAACCCTACAAATTTATTTATTTGAAACCCATTAGTTAAAGTAATTGTTCTATTAGTTGGGTGTCGTGCCCACAGTAGAGTCGAGACTAAACATGAATGCCATAATTCTTAAAAGAGTTCTAATGGATGGTTCAAATTCATATAAATAATAGCCCAGTTGATTATTCTAACAAAGTTGTTATAAGTAGAAGTGCAACCATTTTATTTTCCTCTTCTAATTTCCTTTATAATATTAGCTATCATCACTAAAGTGATATTCATGTAGCTATTTGCATTATGCTTATTCATTTGCTTCTATTAATTTTCTCATAGTATTAAGATTCATTAATTTAGTCATTATTACCAATCTATCGTATTATCATTAATTTAATCATAACATGCCATGGTTACTATCCATTTGAGTCATGATAATTAAATCTTAGCCCATAGCATTACCCACTACTAGGTTACCATTAATAATTTACTACTCATGTAATTAATATCTTATTCTTAAATCATTAATAATATTTTATTATATCGATATTTAATATTACTTTCAAATTATTATATTCCTTTCCTTAGCATTCATAATTTCTATCTAATAACATTAATATCTTCATGATACAATATATCTTTAAATTATAATCCATCCCTTATATATATATATCTCATGTTTGAATTAGAACTTAATATGAACATAAGTGGATAGTATTTATATGATCTTAAAAAAATAATGTTGTCTTACGGTATTAACAATCTCCAATGCTCAATATTCATAAGGTGTATATTTCTTTAACAATGATAAGGTCACAATAATACATATGATTATCATCATTTAATGGATAATAATATTTTCTGCTAATAAAAAAAATAGTGTAATAACTATGGTAACTTTAATATTGATATTATATATTCAAATTTATTCTATTTTATCCACAACCAAATCTTTGATTGAGTGTTATAAATTAACCAATGTTAACTACAATTTATTGTTTTGTATAATACTTCCATTCAATCAATCTCACTACCGCTATATTCATTATGGGATATTTAGATCTCAATGGTATTGATATCGTGCCTATTTTGAGACAGCAACCACAACAATGATGACAAATCTTCTATCTTCATTAGCACCAAATAACATCAATATTAAATTTCATGTTGATGCACTATTCCTCCAAACTATTTTTATTTTATTTATTCCAATCTAATAATATCATTATAACTTTAAATTTCTAATTGATATTATTATTGTCACTACTTTAAAATAATAATTTAATCATGATCAACATTTAATTGTGTTAACTAATATTGTTATATTCGGATATCATACAACTAGAATAATAATATTAATTTCATTTTTCCCCCTTTGTTCCTTATTTTACTAAGAACGTAGCCATATCAAAGATCTTCCACCGTATCTTCCCTTCAAAGACTATCACTCTGATACACATACGTAGCACTAATTTACTTGACTGAAACTTAGCGTAAATGACATTATTTAATTACTCGCAAAGGACATTAAATACTGACATATCAACTTTGACATCTAAATTATCATTATTTTACTTCCAAGAGGGATATCATCTGGCTCAACATTATTTACTTGGGTAGTTGCATAATAAATACAATTCACAATGTGTGGCCAAACTGTCCAGACAATACGCTGGCGTAATGGACACAGCATGGGTGACTCCTACAGCTAGTCGGCTAGGATACAACATGACCCGTAGAGGGAAACGTCTCAGATATAAAGCATTTCCTTGCCATTAAATGGCATGCCAAGGACGACAGAGGATCTGGTCTATAAGTTGTTCAGAAGGTAAATCGATACAAGAGTGCTGAGCTAAATTGGAGTACGTTAGATAGGCTACGGAATAAATATTTCTGTCAAGAATGGCATGGGTCTCAATATTTCACATTTTGATGACACACATTTTTGTGACAGAGACAAGCGATCTCCTTCTCTTCTCATGTTCAACGATATTGTTGACTATTACAAATCATTGTGGGTATTAGAAACAATGTTCATTAATGTTGATAGTGATCTATCACTCCATACCCACCTTCGATGACACTTTGAACAATAACAAGACCTCCTTGTGCTCTAATACCAGTTCAAGATATTGGTCAATCGCAGATAAAATTCTAATGATGATCTACATAGAAACATAACGTAATCTGGAGGACAACGAAAAAAATCATTGTTGTTGTTCGTTGATAAAAGCGTCCACCATAAATAACACCGGACGTGAGGAGGAGCATCAAGATATAAGTGTTTCATTTTATAATATTGCACAGTAAGAGTTTATTAGAACCGCCGGTTTGCAAGAGGAGTTATGGTGTTAGGCGAGTCAAGATTTCCATCAAAAGAATTGCGTGTGCTATACTTCTATGCACAGAGCGTGGATCAAATCAGTATGGGCATCTACTACAGTTAAGTTGATAGGTATAATAGCTTCCACGCGAGGGGAGACGTGTAAGATTAATTTTGGCCCTGAAGAAGTCAACACTCATTTATTTCCCTGGGCTGTCCCTAATTTTAAACTGGACTTTCATCTACTCTCCTCACTACTCACTGCAGCCTAGAGATCTCGTATCTTTGCTAATGCCAAGGGCGTCTGTTTATGTGGGTCCTCCCATTAACACGATCTCTTCAATGGCTGTTGTGATGACCTTACTAGCTCAATCTTCACCGAACAAGACTAACCTACTACCGTATCTAAGAAGAACTCAATAGATCTAAGTTTAGTTGACGCCCTTAATGTTGTGCAGAGTTGCAACTAGGATTGTAGATTTATTGGTAGATAATCAAGACACACAAAAGGGTGATCATTACTACCATCGAGCTCGATACCATTTTGAATAGTGCCTAACATGGTTTATACCATTCATGGAGAGGTAAAAGATAAATTTATTCTCATGACAGCTATCCTCTAAACCCTATCAAACCTCATATTTCAGGCTATGGCTCACCAGATAGAGTAGTAAGAACGTCAACACCAGCGAGGAAGAGTTTGGAGGAGCGGATACCTATAGCAGCCAGGGATGTCAGAGACACAACGAAGGCAACTGAGAAGATGATGAAGGATAATGAACGACTGAATTTTGTTTGATCGTCTTGCATCAATATGGACGCTAGGTAGCCGTCGTTACACGTTTATTAGTAAACCAAAAATAAACATGGAAGTTCAATGCTCCCAGCATATTTTGGTAAGAGACAGTGGGGCAGGTCCATTCTGCCCTAAGTTCTCTGGTGTTCCACCATTACCAAGATATAATCTTCCTCATTTTCAAATCTGAAACTTTAATCCCTTGACCACCATTGGGAGCAGAACCACATACAGTCGAACACAACATAATACAAAGCAATGAATAGTATGAAGATTGCTCTTAATAAAAGTGGCTTCATGATTTGCAATGATGGAAGGAATTTATGAGTGATTTAATAAAAGTAATTGGCAGTTTGTAATGCCCAGAAATATTTATGAGCCATCATAGTAAAACCTTTTGATACAGAATAAAAGCACAAGACTAATACTACGGTTGAATGTACAAGCGATGAGCATTATTTTTCCTTAGCATCAAAAATGAAAGTAACCATAGAATAAAGGCGCAGGACTAATGCCTCACGTTAACAGATGACAACATACTTATTTTAGAAAAAGGTATAACACCATAATAAAAAGAATTTGGCCATGTACAGATTTCTATACATATATTTCTAACTGAAATCCTGGCAAGTGACTTACAATATCATCACAATAATTAGGAAAAACCAATGACTTGCACACCCATAAAAAAAACGTCTTGCTCTCCTCCCTATCATAATGGCATCATGAAGCTTCATGGGCTCTAGCCATACCCCCAAGCAAAGAATTATTTTCAGCCCCAAGATGGTACATGGGATCTTTACAAATTTTACAAAAGGGACAAAAATAGCATAACATCAAATTACATGCATTTAGTTCTCCACTTATCATACTCAATAATGATCCATACAAACATTTCACCTTCTAACAACAATCAACAAAGGAGAATGAGAGTAGGGAAACTCATCTTGTTGTGTATATGAGGGGATTGAGCTCTTCCGTCATCCTCTCCTCTCCAATCTATACCAAAGTTCTCCAAAAGGAGAAGTGGGTAACACCCCCACTCATTCTTCTCCTTCAAAATATATAGAAGTTTCAACTTGCAACTCTTGGATGAGGATGTGTGGAGTGTACTTTCCTTCATAAATGAAGGTCTTTAGCTTATCAAATAAAATACATGCACTTGGACAACCCCTCCATCTTTCCACCCCATCCTCTCCTCAAAATTCGTCACTCATCATTATGAGGACTTTTCAGGGGTCAAATCATGTCTCTGGAGCATTATTGTATGCCTACTTGACCCCTACCACTATGGTATAGACCCTAGGGGGTTTATTTTTGCACCCTAAGCCAAAAAATTGACCAACAACTCTCATTAAAAGCCCACTCAAGGTTCCATCCGAGTTTCAAACTTAGCTAGGGGTTTCCAAGACTTAATCCCCACTTACACCTCACATGAATCCCAACTAAATGCCCTCACACTCTTAGTCCTCCAATACATTAACTCCACTTGTTTCTAGGCCCTAAATGGAGTCAAATTTATATCCTCATGAAGTAGTCTTTTGATTCACTCTTGATGGTTCTCCTTTCTCATGCTAACATTGTTGCCTTCCTGCACATTACCAACACGATTGTAAGTTTCAATTATGTATCACATTAATTTGTTAGTTGAACATTCTAATCTTTAACTATATAATAATCTATTTAGAATCTAATTTGCATTCCATGGTATACGAGTGCAATCCACTTCCATGGTAATGAAGATAAAACATAATGTCAAAACGATATGCAAGAATATTGCCAAAATATCACCTTATTTATTATCCACAATACATTTAATCATCAATTCAAGAAAAACATATAACATTTTGTGGTTGTATTAAGTACATACGAAGTAGGGTCTTACACCCTACTAAATTTTGGACCACATCCGTTACCTCCACATAAAACAGGAAATCCTTGGCCTTCTTGGTTCCCACACCATGATATGGTTATGCAAATGAAAATGAAGAAAATTAATCATATTTCTTCCTCTTCCATGAAAACCAAGCTCTCTAAATGGTATATCAAACTCTAGTTCAAAATTTTTCTAGATGAGGCTGATCCCATAGCTCTCTTACTCGCTTGACAAATCCTTGAAAATCTGCATTGATTTTATTTTTCCTGTCCCTCTCTTGTTATTCTTCCTCAATTTCATCAGGATCATACATTGACCTTCTTGCCCCTCCTAAATTTTGGACCACATCCATTACCTCCACATAAAACTGGGCATCCTTGGTCTTCTTGGTTCCCATGCCATGATATGGTTATGAAAATAAAAATGAAGCAAAGTAATCATCTTTCTTCCTCTTCCATGAAAACCAAGCTCTCTAAATGGTATATCAAACTCTAGTTCAAAATCTTTTAGATGAGGCTACTCCCATATTTCTCTTACTCACTTGAAAAATCCTTGAAACTCTGCAAATTGATTTTATTTTTTTTGTCCCTCTCTTAGTGTTCTTCCTCAATTTCATCAGGATCATACATTGACCTTCTTGCCCCTTCTAAAGTTTGGACCACATCCATTACCTCCACATAAAACTGGACATCCTTGGTCTTCTTGGTTCCCATGCCATGATATGGTTATGCAAATTAAAATGAAGCAAAGTAATCACCTTTCTTCCTCTTCCATGAGAACCAAGCTCTCTAAATGGTATATCAAACTCTAGTTCAAAATATTTTAGATGAGGTTGCTCCCATAGCTCTTTTACTCACTTGAAAAATCCTTGAAACTCTGCATTGATTTTATTTTTCATGTCCCTCTCTTGTTGTTCTTCCTCAATTTCATTAGGATCATACATTGAACCTCTTGCCCCTCCTAAAGTTTGGACCACATCCATTACCTCCACATAAAACTGGACATCCTTGGTCTTCTTGGTTCCCATGCCATGATATGGTTATGCAACCACGGTGTTAGCAAGGAGTAATGAATAATTCTGTGTTTTGGGGTTGCCAGTCTTCAACTGCAAATTATGAAACCCAAGTGATACATTAAAATCCATTCCAGCCTTCACAATTTTATCATTTCTTGAGTTCAAACTTAAACCAGACTCTCGAGATTCAATCCCTACTCTTGTTCCTGCGGACTTTGTAAGACGAGGAAAAAGTTCAAGGCCATCTCTTTGAACTACATCCATAGCTGCCTTATATTAACATACATGAACATGATATAATTATATACATGAAAATGTCACTTAAAAATAGTATAATCAAAGTACAAAATTTCTTGAAGAACTATTCATGGTTATATCAGCCCATTGGGGGAATGCCATAATTCATTCCACTGATGTTTATCTGTTACAATGATGTGTTTACTTTTGTTGACTCTATTGGTATATCGAGGAGAGCACCTTAGGAGTTAGCTCGATAGGGTATTGTTACTCCGATACTAGGTTGTGAGATATTTTCATCGAGCCATTGACGGGGCTATGATGGGGGTTCTACTGATGAAGCATTGTTAGGATGATGGTATTGGATTTCGCTAGGAATGGGGGAAAGACTACGATATTTCAATTTTATGGGTGCAATGGAGGCTATAATATGGATCTAGTCACACAAATTTCTACAATTTGTATTCATCATAAAATTAAAGTGTGGTGTATTTATGTGGTATATGGAAGGTAGGTGAGGTAGAGGCTAGTGGAAAATGCTAGATTTTTCTAGTCCCAACACCTTGAAACTCTGCATTGATTTTATTTTTCTTGTCTCTCTCTTTTTGTTCTTCCTCAATTTCATCAAGATCATACATTGATCTTCTTGCCCCTCCTAAGGTTTGAACCACATCCATTACCTCCACATAAAATTGGACATCCTTGGTCTTCTTGGTTCCCACACCATGATATGGTTATGCAAATGAAAATGAAGCAAAGTAATCATCTCCTTCTCCGCTAGCTAGAAGAATACATGCTTAATGTTTTGATACGTGATATCAACTCTCTCTTCTACTCTCATCGTTGAATACCGAAATCCATTATGGTGAGCCTCCAGATTTCCAGTCATCTTTCTTCCTCTTCCACCAAATGTTGGCCTGATCCACAAGTCTGCCAGCCTAATTGCCTTTGTTTTTGAAAGTTGAAGTTTCTCCTGAGTCACCAGTGTAGCTCTCTCTGCCTTTTTAGACTCTTTCATTACTACATATCATCTATGGTATTTAATCATTTGTACCACATGGTTGATGTGCTTTGAATCCTTGGATCTAAAGTAAATTTCCTTAACATAAATACTGCTAGGGAATTTCAATGTTGGCATGTAGTTGGCATTAAAGCCGATACTTGGAACATTGAAAATTATCCTTATATAAGAATTCCCTCCATCTTGTTAGCTTGTAACACTCTTGATGGTGGCTACATGAAATTGAACCATGATGCCATATATGGGTACTAGAACAACATCATTTTTCATATCAACCTGAATCATGAGCTCTCTAGAAATAGGGATATCATCCACATTTTTGTACGAAACCATCTCAGTGGATGGCTTGGAAGAGCCATGTCCATCTCCTATACCAATGGCCCCCTGCAGCCAATCTTCTTGCAGTCTCCTCATTCTTTTGTAGAGGGTTGGCAATTAAGGTTATGTAATAGAATTTATAGTTGATATTTAAATTGTATAACAAATTTTTTATGATCTTTACTAACGTTTATTAGAATTGTTGCATGTTTTACATCATTGGAATCACATATTAGCTGTAAAAAATTTGAAATTTTATTATGGTATGTGCACTTTGATATGATGTAATATGATTATGGTTTCATCTCATACGTTTCAATATTAGATATATAACAGAAAAATAAATTATTGCATGAAATAAATAATAACTTTTCATTTTAAATGTTTTTTTTTGTAGAACACGGGTCTTCCAGAAGATCAAGATGATCCTCATCATGATATAGATCCAAAAAATATTAGTTCTACCGATATATATCACATGGCAAAGGATGATGATAACACAAATACGGAAGACATTGAGGCCGATGACAATGATGATCATGATAATGATGGTGATGATGATGATAGGGTAGTTTTTGGTAGTACCCAGCAACATTCATGATCATATAGGTTGCATCATGGATCATTGTTGGTATATCGTTATGATGATCATGATCATGATAGTGGTGATGATGATGAAGAAGTTGTTGGTAGTACCCAGTGACATTCATGATCATATAGACTACATCATGGATCATTGTTGATATATTGTTATGATGCCTCTTTTCATGGTTACTATCATATGTATCATTTTCACGGCCTACGGTACCATATTATTGAGTTGTATAATATTGACATTTATCATTTTCACTTATATCATTTGGACATGTATCATCTTGACTTGTATCAAATTGAGTTACATAATTTATCATTTTTACTTATATCATTTGTACATGTATCATTTTGACTTAGGTTGACTATTGGACATGTATCATTTTGGCAATGATTTAACTAGCAAAAAAATAAAAAAATGATCTTGTTATTTAATCATATGAGTTAAATAATTAAATTACTTACTCTATAATCATATGAGTTATTTAAGAGGCATCATATATTTAACTAATTAAATTGAATTAAAACATATTAAATTAATAAATGGAAGCAAAACTAGAAGCAAACCTAGAAGCAAAACCAGAAGCAAAACCGGGAGAAAAACAAGAAGCATTTTTAGAAGCAAAAAAGGAAGCAACAATGGAAGCCAAATTAAAAGCAAACCAAAATCAATCTTGGAAGAAAAATTGGAAGCAAAATCGGAAGCAAACCTAGAAGAAAAACCGAAAGCAAAGCGGGAAGCAAAACTGGAAGCAAAATTGGAAGGAACGCAAGAAGCAAAATTTGAAGCAAAACTAGAAACAAATTTGGAAGCAAAATTAGAAGCAAAACTAAAAGAAAAACTGGAAGCAATCTTGGAAGGAAAACTAGAAGCAAAACTGGAAGCAAAATTGGAAGCAAAATTAGAAGCAAAATTGGAAGCAAAATTAGAAGTCAAATCGGAAGCAAAATTGGAAGCAAAACTGGAAGCCAAACTAGAAGCAACACTAGAAGAAAACCTAGTGGAAAAATTGGAAGAAAAATTGGAAGCAATGCTGGAAGCAAACCTCAAAGCAAAATTAGAAGCAAAACTGGAAGCAAAACTAGGAGCAAAAATGGGAGCAGACATGGAAGAAAAATTGGAAGCCAAATTGGGCACCAATTTAGGTACTATTCTCAGCACTAAAGAAGACGCTATCACTAGAACCAAATTTTCGACGCTAAAGTGCATGCTAAAGATGACACAAAATCTGGCACAAAATCCAATGCAAAATCCAACAATCAAACGAAGAAACACTTTTGTGCCAACTTTTCCACCATGAGATGACTCCAATTGATGGACTCAAATACACTAAAATCTAGTGAAAAAGTCAGCTCTAATTGCTTATTGTGCTATTGTGCATGTTTACATCTTGTCATGTATCGTGGGCCACAACATTACTCTCTTGTTTCTCCTTAGGATGCCACGTGCTCCTTCAGTTCACACACACCATCTTTTTGAAAATTATTTCATAACAAAAAGAACTAAGAATTTGCCTTCAAGGAGGCCATTATTCTTTTTTTCAAATTCCTTGACAAAAGAGAATCTTTCAAAAGGATTCCTTGATGACAATATCATTTCTGAAAATTTCATCTCTTTTCAAATAAAGCATCCCTTGAGCGGACCCCTCTTTCTTTTGAAGGGTTCCCAAGGGACCCATGATTTGAAAGCTTCTCCTTCAATTTCTTGTTCTAAGATATGACTATCTATCCATCTATGTGACTTTTTTCTTTCCTAACATGTTTTGTCTATGAATTAACATGTTACCTTCCAAGATCGAGCACTTGTGAGGGTCAATTAGACTCTACGGAGCCTCTCACATTTGGACTCCCTTAGGATCGAGCACCTATGGCACCTTCTTTATAGGACCGAGCAACTATGAAGTATTTTTTATTTTGCAAGATTGAGCACTTGTAGAACCCTTTGATCATCTTTTGTAAGACTGAGCACCTATAGAACCAACTCTGAAGGAATGAGAACCTGCAGAGCCTTTTTTCACCTTCCATAGGACTGAGCACCTATGAAACTTTTGTTCAAATATCCATAAGACCAAGTACTTGTGGAGCCATCTCTCTCTTGCACCCAAGTTTTCTAGATTGCAGACTGCTTCCTTGATGGTTTAGGTATACATTCCTCAGCTTTCTCTCTACTTTACCATGCATTCTCTGACACTTATGCTCGCTAAAGTGGAGGCAAAATGTAATGGCATGAATTTACACCCCCTTTTAAATTCCTCATTAACGCTACCACCTACCTTAGAGAATTAAATCTAGTAATGCAATCCTTATTTCCACCACCTTTTCCTGTCCACTTGGCAACTATTTTACATGTCGGTGGGGGATATTTTTTCGAGGACACTAGCACAAAATGTGAACATCTATGTGGTGCATTGTTGTCCTGACAAGATTCCCACCTCTGGAATTCACAGAGGCATTACACTCCTCGATTGGATGCAAAGTATAACGTCTGCTACCCTTTGGACCGACTTTGAACAGTTCCTTGGCCTCCATTTTTCTTTCAAATTTCTATCTCCTCCATTCAACTCATCTTCTTTACATTCCTCTTGATCATTCTCACGATCTACACACTTCTATACTCACTTTCAACTCCTTCAAGATTCACCACCTCCATTGAAGCTAAAATTTGGTGCTTTGTTGGTTCACTCTCTTCGCTTTTGTGGCAATGTTGGTTTTTGAAGGCCTGCATACTTTCTCTTTCTTCCATTTTCCTTGAGAGGACTTGGTTGAGAAGGTGATATCCTTCCATTTCCTACTCATTTTTGCATTAAATCATATTTTATATCGTAGCATATTGTGTTTTCTTATTGCTCGGTATCTCTATTTCTACATACTCTTCTTTATCATATTTCATCAATCATCGCTATTTGGTTGTTCGTGGAGGTCGAAACACAAAAGAAGGGGACTAGCTAAGGTAGTCCTCTAAATACAACCTCAACATTTTCACATCTTCTATGTACAGGTTCTCCTTGAGGTGAAGATCTTGAAGATATCAACTCATGGGTAGGAAGGTGCACTTTCCTCACCCTTCTTTTTCATTTCATAATTAGATTTAGTCTTAGTTCTCTTCTCAATATTTTGTTATGTTTCTATTCTTTGTTTTTGTCATTACATCAAACTTTGTCAGTTAGGTCATCAATTAGTTTTGTATAGATTTTGATTATATCTTACACTTTATGTCCGTACAAACACCAACGCCCCACTGAGATGCCAACACATTGCACTGACATCTGTGTCCCACACTGTAGTGCCTTGGTAGTGAGCTATCTGAGTTGTAGTCTAGACTCTAGAAAGTTGCTCACCCGACTTCCTAAATATTCGGGCTTGTAAAAGGACAACAACAACCTAGTTTCTCTTCCTTTCAACCTTTAAACTTTAAACTCTCCCAAAAAATTTTGTTAGCTTGCGGTAGATCAAGGTAGCCTATTGTTCTAGACCCTCCCGTGACTTGGGATCCTGAGTGGTCGGTCCCCTTCCTCAGCACCTTGATAATTCATCTTTTCAATAATCTTCTTACTAATGGGATAATTGTCACTTGTTAAACAAGATGAAAGGCCATCTTGAGGGGTTTTGGATGTGGAAGACATGTGGTATTCTAGGAGAAAACTAGCTTTTATAAAGGTGGATGAACCAAGCTTATATGTTTGTGGTTCATGAATGGGATCTTGTGAAAGATTAGGATTATCATGTGATGTGAGGGAAATGCCTATCCCTTGGGGGTCTTGAGAGGTAACAGATGAAAAAAAAAATTCTCGTGATGGACTAGGATCATGCCATGGAGGTGGTATAATAGGATCATGATATGAGGTGGATATGCTAGGATCATCAAATGGGTTGGATATGGTAGGATTATGAGATGGTATATGATCATGCAATAGAGTTGATGGACTAGGATTATGGTATGGAGTTGAGAGACTTGGATCATGACATGGTATGGGGTCATGACATGGAATGGAATCATGAGATAGAATGGGATCATGAGAT
The DNA here is from genome assembly GCA_007115665.2 of Sequoiadendron giganteum. Lineage (NCBI taxonomy): Eukaryota > Viridiplantae > Streptophyta > Pinopsida > Cupressales > Cupressaceae > Sequoiadendron > Sequoiadendron giganteum. Next base: position 349,894,878 of record CM021106.1, on the reverse strand, counting down.
GGAGTACTTTGATCTTGACATAAAGGGGGGTTTATGTTTTCATGCTTTGAATCAATAAGGTCAAGTGAGTGACATGGTTTACTTTGTATAGGTACTATGAAGGTGGAAAAACATGAAATGAATGAGGTGGATAAACATGGGATGGATGAGGTGGATAAACATGGGATGGATGAGGTGAAAGTGGGTGGAACTAGAATACTAGAACTAACATTATATGAAATAGGATTTTGCATCGGTTCTTCTATTCCTTTGAGGGTGAATTTTGGTTGTCTTTTGATGGTGTTCTTTTGTGATATTTTGTTGGCTCTCTTTGATTTGACGATGAGTTGACTAGGATGTGAAGTGCTTGAGATATGATTATGGATGGGCGTTGGTTGGACATGGAAGACATTTTGGTTTCCCTTTTCAATGGAGGAAAAGGATGATATGGAGGGTGACATGACTTGGGTATAAGTTTCAATGGTGGCTTGGATGGTGTTTAGGATCTCTGGGAATCTACTTACAAGACACATGATCATGGATTTTATGTGATTGTTAAGTAGTTGGCCAGGAGAAATTCAAAAAGATATTGAGGTATGAGATGGAGGATGGAGGATATGTTAGGCTCATCTTGATCTATGGTTTTACATAGGTTTATGGTTTTTCTTGCTTGATTAAGATTTAGATTTTGAATACACGTTCACACACATAAGAGCATACACACCTCCAAGCATATATACATTCTAATCAATTATGGTATTTAATGGTATCTTTGGATGTTTGATAAATGTACAAACACAAATAATCTATATGACAGTGAAATGGTTTGTTGCAATGAGCACTTTTTGTTCTGTATACTGTAACAAAACAATGTATTGAAGTTCACCTTCATATTTTATAACAACCCTTAGTTTTAGTAAACATTGCATTTCAATATATTCATATATTTGGAATAGAAAATGCACATAATAGTTGCAAGTTGGAAAACATAGTGGGTTGTGACTCACTTCTCAATTCTTGTTCAATGAGCACTTTTTGTTTTGTAAACTATAATAAAACAATGTATTGAAGTTCACCTTCATATTTTATAACAACCCTTAGTTTGAGTAAACATTGCATTTCAATATCTTCATATGTTTGGAATGAAAAATGCACATAATAGTTGCAGGTTGGAAAACACAGTGGGTTGTGACTCACTTCTCAATTCTTGTTCAATGAGCACTTTCTGGTTTGTAGACTGTAATAAAACAATGTATTGAAGTTCACCTTCATATTTTATAGCAACCCTTAGTTTGAGTAAGAATTGCATTTTAATATCTTCATATGTTTGGAACAAAAAATGCACATAATAGTTGCAGGTTGGAAAACACAGTGGGTTGTGACTTACTTCTCAATTCTTGTTGAATGCTCAAGGGTGTAGAGTTTGGGGTGGAGTTGCAGTGTGGGGGATAACATAAAAGTAACCAAATGGAGCTGAGGGTTGACTAACTAATTGGTTTGTTGTGTGTAGAGGGTTATACAAGAGTATGCAGGTTGCAAGTTGTAGAGCACACAATGTTTTCCAACATCCAATTATACGTAGAGTATGGTTGTAATGAAAATCTTGTGTTACTTGGAAATTAAGAATTTAATGAAAGACACCTTCAAAATTTATAACTCTTAGGTAGACTAAATTTTGGGTTTGAATTTCATCATATGATGGTAAGAAAAAAGAACTGAATAATTGCAGGTTGGAAAACATAATGTGGATTGTGAGTAGATGATTTTATGAAACTTGCACATATTCCAAACATCTTATTTATTCAATACAACGAAAGTTGACAAACTTCTCCCTTCTCCCAATACAAGGGTCATGGTAGAAAATCCCAGCTACTACTCTCTTATTATTATGTAAAACATTACCTTTCATATGTTAATTCCAACATTTTTCAAATATTAATATTTAAAATGAAACTATAATCTTGCATTTCCTTTTGAAGGGCAACAAGTTGAGGAACACATGTATTTTGATGTTCATCTTTTGTTAACGCTTTGAGCTTACACATTTTTTATATTTTTTTCCACTCTAGCAACCAATTCAATCAATGTATGGTGCTCATTTTTGTGATGTCTATTTTCAAAAAGAGAAAGATCATAGGACTTTAGGTCCATGCGAGATTTCAAATGTGAAAGCCTCTTTTCCAATGGCACCATGTTGCAATTTCTGCTTCAATTCTTGAGCATGTTTTGACGAATAACACATTGAGACTCTACCTCAAACAATGCATGAATCCACCTAACAATTCACCTCCTCACCTATGACTTCCACCAATAAGAAGACCACTTGGCTAAAAAAATTCCCCTTCGAGAGTTACAGTTGAAGATCACATATCTCTATGACAAGAAATCTCCTTCGCAACATCTAAATTGTTGCAAACAAATGCACTACAAAATACAAATTGCATAGTTGCTTCAATTTCATCTTCATATGCAACAATAGATAGTGCTAGCCCTACATTACCATTGCTCACGAATTTGGCTGCTAATTGTTGAGTTTTTGATGAAATGGTATGGTCTTGGATTTTTTTTAAAGGGATAATCATTATTCTTCTTTGTATATGTCCTATTTGAAGTAGTAGATTTATTGTTTGTTTTGTATCCACTATCGCATTACACAACTTACCTCCTCCACCAACCTCCAATGCAACTATTATTGTGATATATTTAACTCTTATAAGTTGTGCAACAACTCCTTTGAGTTTTGAGCTATCAAAATTCTTTACATGACCATTATAGGTAAATTGAACATTTCCTAATCGAGCCTCGAGGAGTGTGATATCATCCTTCAACTTGGGAACTACGTTAGATTCTTGGAAACACTCATTTTCCAATGTCTCCATGCACCCTTCTTCATGGGAAACACCTTGCATTGTTGTCTTTGTTTTCTCAACTTCCTATCTTTTAGATTGCACCTCTCTCTAGACAACGTTAAGCTCCTCTTCTTTTGACCATGACAGCTTCTTCTTGTCTTTTAATTCCTTTTCTAATTGATTAATTTTAGTCTTTGATTATTTTTCTCCACTTTCAACACTTCCAGCTATTGATTTTGCATCTACAAATTGATCATCGGCATGTTTTTCCTCATCCCCACTGCTCTTACCTCTTAACACCCCCTCCTATTCCTTTTCATGATCTTCTAACTTCTTTTTCATATATTTTACTTCAAGCTTTAGATAAGTTGCTCCCTCATCATCCCTTAGGACAACAGCGTCCCTCACTTTGGTTTGCTTCTTTCCAAGTGTTTTTAGAGAAGATTCCTTTTTCATTACATACTTTCTAGTATGTCCTCTTATTTTTTATTACTGACATCTCATAGAATTCTCATAAGAATATTTTTTGGGTTTTTGTTTGATTTGTCAAAGGCAAAGGGATTAAGCAGATCATGAATGGCTATGCTTTTCATAGTGGTTATGAGAAATAGGACCGAATAAGGGTTATGTTATATAATACACTATGATTAACTATGCATCATATGCCAAATTTTACATAAGTTATTAACTAATGGTTATTTTCCTTTCTTTGATATAAGAGAATATTGATTGTAGTTATTTCAATTATTAAAAGGATCCTATAATTTTACAACATACACATTAGAAAATGTAGTGTGTTTTTTGTACCTTTTCAAGTGAGTGTTAAAAAATCATCGTGTGTCTTCAAACTTGTAATTTTCCATACACAAACATAGTATAGTGAAATGATCTTTTAATTTACAATGCAAACCTACACATGTAAGAATATGAGTATGTTATGAGAAAAAGGAGGTTTGAAAAAATATTGTGTTAGAAAACATAGTGTTTTTAACATTTTCAAAAAGCAAGAAACATAAAAAATAGAGCAGGAAGAATTTATTCAATCAATACATTATCTATCTCATTCAATTTGGTTTGCTTCTTGTCAAGTGTTTTTAGAGTAGATTCTTTTTTCATTTCATACATTCTACTAACTTTGCCTCTAGTGTTGCATGGTCATTTTCTCATTACACATACTACACTCGCTCCTTCCTCAACTTTTCAAACCCAAGAAGAATCTCTTCAGTCAATGTATTATCTATCTTATTCACTTTGGGGTGCTTCTTATCACATTCCATACATTCTAGTACCTGGTTCCTTTATTTTTCTATTGCTATTTGCCCCTTTCCTAAAATAATAGCAAGTACGAAAACATAGTGGGTTTTTGGTTCTCTTTATGTACGTTCAAATCTAAGTGTTGGAGATCAGGGGGTTAAGTTGCCACTTTGGGTACGGGTAAGGGTATGATGGTATGACAATTTTATTTTTCCTTCTAGTTTTTATAACACCTAGTGTTTTCCATCCTCTAATTCTAAGCTCCTTGAAGCTTTAGATAAGTTGCTCCCTCATCAACCCTTAGGATAGCAACATCTCTTTCTTGGATAGAGTTGAATTTCTTGAATACTTTTATGTACCTTTACAAATAATTTTTGCCCGACTTTGAGACTTTATTTATGATTACATAATTCATATGTTTCTTTTAACAAGTTATTTACAAAACTTGTCTACATTTTCAAATAAGAATTTCATGTTTCCACCCAATTGATTCTCTTTTTTTGCACTTATATCTGGTTTTGCCTTTTCCTTATCATCCATTTCAAGTGTTTTTAGAGAATATTTCTTTTTCATTCCATACATTATACTACTTGCTCCCTTCAGTTTTATATTACCATTTGCCCCTTCATCAAGATAATAGCAGGCAGGGTAACACAGTGGGTTTTTAGTTCTCTTTTTGTACATTCAAAGCCAAGTGTTGGAGATCAGGGGGAGGATTTCTAGGTGGCGGATGCATACAAATAGCCAAATTGAGTTGATGGGTAAGTAACCAATCAGGTTGTTGCATGTAGAGGGTTTTATAACAGTAAGTGGGTTGCAGTTTTTATAACACCCGATGTTTTCCAATCTGTAGTTTTAGAAAACAATATTAATGTAACTAAGACCTTTTGTTTTCATAAATACACTATAATATTTATTTATTTATAGAAGTAGTGGATGAAGTGATAGTTGGAGATTTTTTTTTCAACATGCCCGTAGCACTATCTGTTATTGATGTTTATTTTATTTTATTGATAGTAGAACTCAAGATGTTGAACTCAAGGATTCACATCAGTCAGCTTCCTAGCGAGTCTGAGCAAAACAATGGTAGTCCATTCGCAACAAACATGTTGCATTCTATTTTTAAGTTCAATTGTCAGACTATCGAGAATGCAATCCACAAAAATTGATAGATTTTTGATGTCGATTGATCCTACACTCTCCTATTCCAGGGTCGACATAGCATGTTCTTTCCTCTCTAACTCTATGGACCTGTTGAGAAGCCAAACTCTGCTCCACATTCTATGTGTAAAGTATGTGTGGAATTTTGTGGTCAATATAGCACAATTGGATGAAGCTTTGGAAAGGCATGATGTTGATGAGGGTATATAACCCATCGGTGGTATCTTTATAGTTTCCTTGCTTCAATCATCCTCAAATGTGAGGTGTGTAAGAGCAACTTTTACCAACAACCTATAGGATGATGGTCTTGGATTTTTGACCATGCAATGGAATTGCATTTTCATGTATTGGAGCCACATGTCAAACAAGATATATGGGGGGTGTTTTGTGCCCTCCATGTATTGATAGACCACCTCGTACCAATGCCAATAAGAGATCAAATTATTATTCTTAATCTTAGCTTAGGATGCCCCCACTATTTAGATGAGGCTGAAAATGAAATTAGACAATCTGATTAGGATCCATCAGATGTTTTCTTATACTAATGTTTAAAGAAAGATATAACAACTTGGAATTATATGTTGTATTACTATTTTTTTATTGAGGAGGTTTTCCCCTCCAAGATACTTTTGATACTTGTTGGAATAGTTTTTAATATAAGAATAATTGCATATATATCTAAGTGTCTCACTGTCTTTATTTTCATTATCACATAATTCTCATAGACATTCACTTTTAAAAATTAATGAAATCTTTGTGGGGTTTGATCATCATTAAAAATATATTGTTGTTCAATTTTTTAAAGATAAAGGACCCAAGGTCATTAGAACAGCAATAACAACATTACCTCCTGATCTATTTTTTGTGTTTTTCACTTTTATGAAAATGTTAACAACACTATGTTTTCTAACATAGTAGTTTTTCCAACCTCCTTTTTCTCATAACATACTCATACGTTTACATGTGTAGATGTGCATTTTAAATTAGAAGATCATATCACTATACTATGTTTGTGTATGGAAAATTGCAAGTTTGAAGACACACAATGGTTATTTAACACTCACTTGAAATGGTACAAAAAATACACTACATTTTCTAACGTGTACATTGCAAAATTATAGGATCCTTTTAGTAATTAAAAGAACTACAATCAATATTCGCTTATATCAAAGAGAGACAAATAACCATTAGTTAATCACTTATGTAAAATTTGGCATACAATGCATAGTTAATCACAATGTGTTATCTAACATCTAACCCTTTCTTAGTCATATTTCTCATAACCACTATGAAAAGAATAGACATTCATGATCTACTTAATCCCTTTTATTGCAACAAATCAGACAAAAACCCAAAAAATATTGTTATGAGAATTCTATGAGATGCTAGTAATAAAAAATAAGAGGATGTACTAGAAAGTATGTAATGAAAAAGGAATCTACTCTAAAAAAACTTGGGAAGAAGCAGACCAAAGTGAATGAGATAGATGATGTATTGACTAAAGAGATTCTTCCTGCTCATGAGAAGTTGAGAAAGGAGCATGTGCAGTATGTGCAATGGGAAAATGGCAATGCAGAAGTGGATTAACTTGAAAGGTTTTGTATTGCATATGAATTTGTGCAAGCAAAGAAAGAGAGAGTTGTTTCTATAAGTGGAGTTGAAAAAAAGAAGCCAAGCATTCTTGAAGTTAGAAATTCCATGGAACAAATACAATTAGAAATGGATAATAAGGAAACGACAAAACCAAATCTAAGTGCAGAAAAAGAGAATCAGTTGGGTGGAGGCATGAAATTCTTGTCTAAAAAGGAAGACAAGTTCTCTAACGAGCTTGCCAAAAGAAACATCTGCTTAGTCTAATGATAAAGACATTGTAAAAACTTACCTAAAAGCAACTGCAAAGGTATATAAAAGTATTCAATAAATTCCAAACTCTATCCAAGAAAGGGATGTTGTTGTCTTAAGGGATCATGAGAGAGCATCTTATCTAAAGCTTGAAGTAAAAGATATGAAAAATAAGTTAGGATATCATGAAAAGGAATAGAAGGGGGTGTTAAGAGGTAAGAGAAGTGGTGACGAGGAAAAACATACCAATGATCAATTTGTAGATGCAAAAGTAATAGTTGGAAGTACTGAAAGTGGAGCAAAACAAATGAAGATTAAAATTAACCAATTAGAAAAGGAATTAAAAGACAAGAAGAAGTTTTCATGGTCAAAAGAAAAGGAGCTTAATGTTGTTCAGAGAGAGCTGCAATCTAAAAGATGAGAAGTTGAGAAAATAAAGACAACAATGCAAGGTGTTTCTCATGAAGAAGGGTGCATGGAGACATTAGAAAATGAGTGTTTCCAAGATTCTGATGTAGTTCCCAAGTTGAAGGATGATATCAGGCTCCTTGAGGATCGATTTGGAAATATTCAATTTACTTATAGTGGTCCTGCAAAGAATTTTGATAGCTCAAAACCCAAAGGTGATATTGCACAACTTATAAAAAAGATGCCACAAAAATAGTTGCATTGGAGGTTGGTGGAGGAGGGAAGTTGTGTAATGCAGTAGTGGATACAAAAAAAATAGGAAAGCTACTACTTCAAGTAGGACATATACAAAGAAGAGTAATGATTATCCCTTTAAACAAAATTCAAGCCCATACTATTTCATCAACAACTCAAAAATCAACAGCCAAATCGATGAGAAATGTAAATGCAAGGCCGACACTATCTCTTGTTTCATGTGAAAATGAAATTGAAGCATCTATGCAATTTATATTTCATAGTGCATTTGTTTGCAACAATTCAGATGATGTAAAGGAGATTCCTTGTCATAGAGATATGCGATCTCCAATTGTAACTCTCGAAGGGGACATTTTTTAGCCAAGTAGTCTTCTTATTGGTGGAAGTCACAGGCGAGGAGGTGAATTGTTAAGGTGGCTTCATACATTGTCTGAGGCAGAGTCTCAGTGTTTTATTCATCAAAACATGCTAGTAAGAATTATATAAATTGCAACATGGTTGCCATTGGAAAACAGGCTTTCACATTTTAAATCTCGCCCAAGCCTGAAGTCCTATGATCTTTCTCTTTTTGAAAATAGACATCACAAAAATGAGCACCATACATTGATTGAATTGGTTGCTAGAGTGGAAAAAAAGCTACAAATGTGCAAGCTCGAAGCGTTAAAAAAAGATGAACATCACAATACATGTGTTCCTCAACTTTTTGCCCTTCAAAAGGCAATGCAAGATTACAGTTTCATTTTAAATATTAATATTTGTAAAATGTTGGAATTAAAATATGAAAGGTAAAGAATAAGAGAGAGAGCGGTAGGTGGGATTTTCTACCATGGCCCTTGTACTAGGAGAAGGGAGAATTTTGTCAACTTCCATTGTATTGAATAAATGAGGAGATGTTTGGAATCTGTGTAGGTTTTATAAAATCATCTACTGACATCCCACACTATGTTTTCCAACTTGTAATTATTTAGTTCTTTTTTTAACCATCATATGATGAAATTGAAACTCAAAATTTAGTCTACCTAAGAGTTGTTATAAATTTTGAAGGTGCCTTTTCATTAAATTATTAATGTCCAAATAACACAAGAATTTCATTACAACCATACTCTCTACATATAATTGGATGTTGGAAAACATTGTGTGCTATACAACTGCAACCCATATACTCTTGCAAAACCCTCTACATGCAACAACCCAATTAGTTAGTCAGCCCTTAGCTCCATCTGGTTACTTTTATGTTATCCCCCACATTGCAACTCCACCCCAATCTCTACATCCTTGAGCATTCGATAAGAATTGAGAAGTCACAATCCACTATGTTTTCCAACTTGCAACTATTATGTGCATTTTCTGTTCGAAAAATATGAAGATATTGAAATGCAATGTTTACTCAAACTAAGGGTTGTTATAAAATACGAAGGTGAACTTCAATACATTATTTTATTACAGTCTATAGAACAGAAAGTGCTCATTGAACAAGAATTGAGAAGTGAGTCACAACCCATTGTGTTTTCCAACTTGCAACTATTATGTGTATTTTTTGTTCCAAACATATGAAGATAGTGAAATACAATGTTTACTCAAACTAAGTTTTGTTATAAAATATGGAGGTGAACTTCAATACACTGTTTTGTTATAGTCTAAAAAACAAAAAGTGCTCATTGAACAAGAATTGAGAAGTGAGTCACAACCCATTATGTTTTCCAACCTGCAATTGTTATGTGCATTTTATATTCCAGACATATGAAGATATTGAAATGTAATGTTTACTCAAACTAAGGGTTATAAAATATGGAGGTGAACTTCAATACATTGTTTTGTTACAGTCTACAAAACAAAAAGTTCTCATTTTACAAGAATTGAGAAGTGAGTCACAACCCACTATGTTTTCCAACCTGCAACTATTTTATGCATTTTATGTTCCAAACATATGAAGATATTAAAATTTAATGTTTACTCAAACTAAGGGTTGTTATAAAATATGGATTTGAACTTCAATACATTGTTTTGTTACAATCTACAAAATAGAAAGTGCTCATTGCAGTCAATCATTTCATTGTCATATGAATTATTTACGTTTGTGAATTTATCAAAAATCCAAAGATACCATTGAAGACCATAATTTAGTAGAATGTATATATGATGAGAGTGATAGTTTCCCACATTTCTACATACACAACATTTACTGCTATACATATTTTCATTTATGTAATAAATAAAGATTGCATGTGGTTACATTTGTAAGTTGACATAAATAATAAGACTTGAGGTGGCATTGCCTACTATTATTTGATGGAATTTGACATTTTTTATAATGAAATTTTACATGGCAACAAAAAGTGTCATATGAAATCTACAAGAACATTGTCTTACCTTTTTTAATTAAGAGGGGTAAATGATTTTGACCCAAAGCTATGTATTGGTGAGGTCACAAACGGGGGACCTCATCCCCAATATAAATTGTCAAAAATTACACCCCAATGGGATTAAAACCTTGATGGAAAGATTACTAATACAACTTAACATTCACAGCATGCCACTATTGGCAAAAGACTATAGTATTGAAACATGCCAAAATAATATAATTCCACACCATAATTGTTCAATAATTACATGATCAAAGATCAAATGAAAAATTACTATTCTCATCCTCTCTCATCCTCTCCTACACTGTGTTTTATGTGAAATTGAGGACACTTAGATAAAATCTTATAGGCTTCTTTAGGTCCCTAGAACTGGTGGTGGGGTGATTCCACTTGCACGAATCCTCGATGGTGTACGTGTAACAAGAGGGTTCTGGGAAGCCTCTGCTTTGACCATTACACTGTCAACACCTTCAGCCTATAAGGTCAAGGCTTGATTTTTTTGCATCCTTTCTAGAAATTAAGAAATTGGAATCATGTTGTCCTATTACATCAATGTAGTAGGATGACGAGATTTGTATTTCTTAAAAAAAAAATCCTAGGAAAATAATCTCCTCCCCAGGCACCC